>JAGFNQ010000315.1:197143-550693 GCA_024364735.1 Boesenbergia rotunda | reverse complement strand
TAAATTAGTTATAATAAAACTAGGCTTAAACGGAATAATTAATAAGAAAATTTATAAGATAAATTTCTTATAACTAATTCTGTTAATTCCGTTAATTCGGTTTAGAGGGAGGACTTAGCAAAGGAGTTGCTACTATATAAAGGAACCAAAGGCTAGCCCTTATTCCTAATTAAGAGATTAATTATTCTCTCCCTCTCTCTCTCTTAATTCTTCTCCTCTCCCTCTCCCTTTCTTGCCTAGGGCCGGTGCCCACCCTAGTGGTTTAGGGCCGGCGCACCAAACAACTTCCCCCTTTGAAGTTGGCGTGAGCAATCAAGAAGAAGGAGAACCCGAACAAGTAGAAGAAGAAGCGGATAGCGACTCCTCTCTTCTCGGAATTCGATTCCGTTACTTCATTGGTTAGTTTCCTAATTTCTCTCTTGTTCTTCTAGTTGTGCCTTCCGAGAATCTAGTAGTTCTCGTCGGCACAAAACTCGTGACTTTGCGAAGTCATCCCGAAGAGAACTCGGCGTGGACACGAATAGAGGCGAAGCTTCCAAGGGATGCTACGGTTGGATCTCGTCCCTTTTCTTCGAGTTACGAAAGGTACAAAGTAAATTAGTTTACTTTTCCGCAAAGTTTTATTTTATGATTATGTCAACACACCATAAGGTTGCATGCTAGATACGAAGTTAAAATAATTTAGGAAATTATTTTATGCAAATTCTTCCGCTGCACGTAAAAATTTTGAATTTTACGAACTCGTATCCTTGTCGACATGCACCCGGTCCCAACAGGCATCACATTAATGGAAGCTCCTAAATCCAGCATAGCATCATGGAACATGGTCCTCCCAATCTCACAAGATATAGTAAAAACTCCAGGGTGTTCACACTTCTGAGGAATGGCATGAATAAGTGCTGAAACATTTTTCCCTAAGCTGACCAACTCATTCTCCTTAAGCTTCTTTTTGTGAACACATAAATCTTTTAGGAACTTAGCATACTTAGGAATCTGTTTAATCATGGTCAACAAAGGTACATTGATCTCTACTTTACTGAGCAACTTCACTAGCTCATTATATTCCTTAGCATTCTCCTCTTCCACTTGCTTCTTAGCTTTAGTTTTGTGCTGAGGAAAAGGCAAAGGAAGTCTCAAATCATCTTCTTGAGCCGAAACATGAGGAGCTGAAATTGGGACTGATTTCTCCACTGAGGTAGCTGCTGTGAGGTTGGTTTCGGCTCTGATTTCTCCTCCATTCTCCACCAAAATCACAGGATTACTTGATGAAGGAGTTGAACACGGACTAGGGGTGGAACCAACTGATTTTGAAGTGGTTTCGGGGCTGATTGGTGCTGAAAATATAGGTGCTGCCCTGTTTTCAGAAAATTCTGCTCTTGGACCATTTCGAGGTGATGCTGTTGGGACCGGGTGCATGTTGACAAGGATACGGGTTCGTAAATTTTAAAATATTTACGTGCAGCGGAAGATTTTGCATAAATAATTTCTCAAATTATTTTTAACCGCGTATCTAGCATGCGACCTTATGATGTGTGGACATGATCATAAATTAAAATTTTGTGAAAAGTAAACTAATTTACTTTGTACCTCGCGTAACTCGAAGAAAAGGGACGAGATCCAACCGTAGCGTCCCTTGGAAGCTCCGCCTCTATTCGCGCCCACGCCGAGTTCTCTTCGGGATGACTTCGCAAAGCCACGAGTTTTGTGCCGACGAGAACTACTAGATTCTCCAAAAGCACAACTAGAATATCAAGAGAGAAAGATGGAAACTAACCACCAAGTAACGGAATCAAAATTCCAGGAAAGGAAAGAAGGAGTCGCGATCCGTTTCTTCTTCTTCGGCACCTTCTTGGTGGATGAAGTTCTCGGCCACCCTTGGGATGTGGGCCGGCCCTAGGGGAGGAGAGAGAGCCAGCCCTAGAGAGAGAGAGGGGTGCCGGCCCTAGAGAGAGAGAGTTAGAGAGAGAGAGGGAGCTACTAATCTCTTGATAACTCAATTGAGGAATTCAAGCCTAGCCTTGGTTCCTTTATATAGTATCCTCTCCCTTGCTATGTCTCCCCTTTAACGAAATTTTTCATAAGAAATTTATCCTATAAATTTTCTTATGAATTATTCCGTTTATGCCAAGTTTTGTTATAACTAACTTTATAATAAAACAAATACATCTCTCCTTTTATTATGGAATAAATTTTCATAAAATTTATTATATAAATTTTCATAAAATTTATTATATAAATTTTCTCATCATGGAAAAATCAATTCATAATTGATTTTATAAAATAAAATTAAACCATTTAAAGTTTATTTTAATCTCCATAAAAAGAATAAATTTATTATATAAATTTTTCTTTATCATGGAAAAATCAATTGATAATTGATTTTATAAAATAAAATAAACCAATCCATGGTTCATTTTAATTTCCATAAAAAGAATAAATTTATTATATAAATTTTTCTTATCATGAAAAAATCAATTCATAATTGATTTTATAAAATAAAAATAAACCATTTAAAGTTTATTTTAATTTCCATGAAAACAAATTTATTTATCCATAATTTTATAAAACAAATCGTGCTTGATTTATTTTATAATTTAAACCAAATTAATTGGTTTTCTCTCCTTGTGGTGGCCGGCCAAACCAAAGAGGGTGGGCACCCTCTTTGGCCGGCCACATCAAGCCAATCTCCTCACGAATTAAACTCATTTAATTCGCCCAATAAACCTTCAAAAGACTTAGTCATTTTAAGCTTCCGTTGCGCCTCTGATTAATTCAGATTCGACTTATTTCTCTTGATTGAAAAATGCAATTTTCAACTCATTTTAAATCCCTCGGATTACTCGTAATGCGTATGACTAAATAGGCTTTCGATTTATGTTGGCCGTCTATAATCAAACAATTATAGAACGATCATGAGTGGCACCTAGTAGAACATCATGACCCCCAATTAATCGAAAGATCAACGTTTGACCTCAGAAGTAATTCTGAAACCCTTCAGCAGCTCTAATGAATCGTGCCTCATTCCCTTCACCATCTTATACCCACTTGGTTCAGGACATGGTCTATATGTGTCAGTCCCCACTAGGCTGACTACGTCACACCTAGCCCAAGTAATGTTTTTCTCGTCCAATGGATTTCTAATTACTCTCATGTATTTAAGAGACTCATACTCTAAACATGTCATGCTCTGGCCAGAGGCTTTGAGTAACAATCCGACGATAGGCCTTGGGTATACATCTCCTCGCAAGGAGTTGTGAATCCTTTGTAGGCTGTTCAAACATCTTCGGGCACTTCGGCTTATACCCAACCATCCTGGGTCCACACCTCCTTGGAGATGCTTGCTTAAGATGTTAAAGTATAAGCCTCTATGACCAAGATGACTTGAACACCGCAAGTCAAAGGAACATCGCACTTAAGCTGCAGTAAGAACTTCACTGACATGTCTATATGTAGACTACCATGTGAAGTTTTACAGCTAGTCACTCCAATGAACTAGTTCCCTTAACTAGCATCCATATTTATCTTCGGACATCCCAATGTCACCAGCCAGTGAGAATCAGCTGATTAGAGAATAACCCATGCTACTCTCAACAGAATTGATAGTGTCCGTTTTTATCAATTCATCGACTAGGGACAATTTCAATACTTCACAATTGCACATGTAGAGATAATCGCTAGTTGTGAATTCATCACAAATTCTCTCATGCTGTGAATTGTATTGCGGATATTCAGTAAATGAGTTTAAGATCCCAATCAAATACACAAATATGTATACTCAAATAGTGAATTTCATTTATTAAAATAAATGTTTACAATCATAAGGCGATTGCCTTAGGACACTTCTCTCACATTACTAACAGATGCAACCTTCCCACTCCTCAAAGTAATAGCGCTAACATTTCCCTTTGGATTGGGAGTAGCTTGAGAAGGTAGTTGACTTGATCCTTGAATTTGCATTTGATTCATCCCACTAGCCAATTGTCCAATTTGTCTTTCAAGGTTTTGAATGGTGGGATCATTTCTTTGTTGTTGTAAAAGTTGCTGAAGCATCTCCTCTATTCTTTGTTGTTGTGCATTCGCTCCACTAGAACCTCCATAGCTCCCTTGGTTAGCATGAGGCTTTGATTGACCTTGAAATGTAGAAGTAGGTTGTTGAAATTGTTGAACTTGCTGAGATCCTTGGAAGTAGGGTTGTTGGGGCTGATTATAGGGCTGAAATGGTGGAGAAAATTGCTGAAAATTTTGTTGAGAACTTGGTTGACATGGTTGAGTATTGTAATTCTGAAAATTCTGAGATTGAGGTTGCAATTGTAGTTGTAAAGGCTGAAATTGTGTAGGTTGAAAGTTTGGATTTGAAGGCTGAACACTTGGGTTGTATGGTTGATAACCTTGCTATGAAAACTGATTTTGCTGTTGAAAAGTTGGATTCCCTTGTTAACCTTGCTGATTCACTTGAAAAGGTAGCTGATTTCCTTGATAAGGTTGCTGAAATTGTTGGAAAGATTGTTGAAATGGCTGAAATTGTTGTTGTTGTGGCTGAACTTGCTGGAAATTTTGTTGGGGCTGCTGCAATTGTTGTTGTTGTGGGTTTTGTTGGTAGAAGGAATTTCCATATCTCAGATTTGGATGATCCCTCCAACCAAGGTTATAAGTAGAAGAGTAGGGGTTATTCCTAGCTTGAAATTGTCCCCTAACCAATGCTGCTATTATCTCGTCTTGTTGGTGGTTGGGACATGAATCTGAATTATGTTCCTAGCTAGAGAAAATACCACATACCCTCATCACTTGGTGTAACGCCCGCCCTTATATCTACTCTCGGGGCGGGGTTACGTACAATCAATCATATAATTTTAACATAAAATTAAAAAAAATAAAAGTGTAAGGACTAAGTACTGAGCATGCTTGTTTAAAACTATCAAGTGATATTTACAAGTGCTAAGCATACTAGTCAGTGCATGCCAATCAGATATCATGCTTTAATGATTAGAACATGGTAGGTGCATAGCAAGTTCAGTAACACATAAATCATGATAGTGAGGTTATACACTCCATTGCAAAGCATCATGAATTCACATCCTAGAACATCATTTAGAAGCCTAGTCATAGGTTTCCATGCATAATAACAGTTCATAAGATTGAGTCTAAAGGAGTCTAGAACATCAGGTGAAATATCTTAATCAAGAGTTATCCTATAACATGATGGGTTCACAGGTAGTTCAACTCATAACATAATCAAGTATAAGAGTAATCCAAGTGTAACCACTAACATTCATTATCAAGGAAGCATTAACATAAGCATAGTAAAGTAGATATAAGAATCTTTCTTTCCCGAGCCACCACCCCACACATCTTCAGCCCTCCTGCCTCTTCCTTTAGTTTAAGTGTCCCTTACCCTTATCTGCAGCATAAGACAACACATAAACTAGTAAGCACAAATGCTTAGTAAGGATCCTATCCTACTCGCAAAATCCATACGGAAGAATACAACATGTACACATAATGAATCATAAGCATGAGTTTATCATGGCATACTAAACATCAAAGTTTCTAAGCAAGCAGTATAAAGTATCTTAAGCATACCCTTCACATATAATAAATGTTTTCAAAACAATTCCATAAAGGTATTACTTAAAAATACTTTAACATTATATATGGGCCCAGTTGTGTACCACATCAAGCGCGTTCCCTAATGAATTGGGGTAGCGAGCCACCAACCTATTAGAGCAGGACCCTTCCGTCCTACCGGAGCCATGACCTTCAGTTAACCTGTACCCCGGATTTGTTTAACAACCCCCTTCCGAGTCGGGTACACAACTTTCAAAGTAAAATACTTATCATACTTTTACATATATGCTAAGGAGTACTCCAAATCCACTCTCAAGGGACACACCACTCTTCAAGGGTGCTCATGATCCCATAGGGACACACCACACAACATAAGGGGTGCTCTTGATCCCATACTTAGTGGAGTATCCTTTCAAACATTTTATCATACACATCACATGCAATTCATAAGGGTGCCCCATGGGCTATAAGACATGCTCATACATACATCATATTTCAACCACTTTAAACACACTTCATATATGACAAGATTGGTCACATAAATCATATTCATATCATAGGAAGTGGTAGCATGCTTCATGGGTTAATTTAACTCTTCCTAGCCCTAAACCTAGGGTTTGGCCGAAAGTCAAGGGTAGGGGTGGCTTAGGTTTTGACATCAAACATCCCATACAAGTATCACATATATATACATCATGTATCATACTAAGCATAGCATACATCATGGGATAATTAATCTTCACAAACCCTAATGTTCATGCCTTGGCCGAAAGTTCCATGCTAGGGCAAGTTGAGTTTTCCAATCAAGAAATCCATTTAAACATCACATGCATATACATATCATCCTACTAACATAAACATATCTCATAGGGTAGTTTAACCTTCACAACCCTAAAGTTTCATGCCTTGGCCGAATGGTGTAAGGTAAGGGAATTAGGGTTTTTGAAATCCAACTCTCACACAAACATTTACACAAACACCTCACATTCATATCATGCCACATATTAAGCATAGAATACATCATAGGAAAATCATGCAAACCTAAACCCTAATCCTTCTAGGGTTGACCGAAAGTGTAGGGTAGGGGTATTAGGGTTTTTTGAAATCAAACCTTCACACAAAAATTTATACAAACACCTTGTCTACACTACTAAGCATGGATACATCATTGGATAATCATCCAAACCCTAAACCCTAGTTTTCATCCTTGGCCGAAACCTTGTAGGGGTTCAACCCTAGTTTTTGTCATCACAACAATGAAGGGAAACAACATATAAGTATACCCTAAGTCCCAAGGGGTCTCCTCATGCATCAAGGAGTAGCCAAGGTCTCCCCCTTGGGGGTGGCCGAAACCTACACAAGGGAAAATCCCCATTTTCGAAAACAACAAGAAGAAGGGATCATGCAACAACAATTACACTGCAGGCGAGGGGATACTTACATCCTTTTGCTTGAATTTCACCTTCTCTAAATCTTTAGGGTACCCTTGGTTGAAGGAGGGGTGAGAGTTCTCCTTACTAGCACTTCTCTAGAACCCTTGGCCCTAGTAGAGGGCAAGATCCTTGGATGGGGTCTTCTTCCTTCCAATTCCCTAGGGTTAGAACCCTAGGGTGTACTTTTCGAAAATTGAAAAGGGAGAAGAGGGCTTAGGATTTTCGGTGGGGAGAGTTGGGAAGAAGAAGAAGAAATGAAACTTCTTTCCCCTTCTCTTATTTATACTATTCTCATGAAGGGGCATGTCTCTTCACCTCCCTAGCTTTAACTAGCACGTTTCTTATTCTCTCAACATGTAACACTCTTGGTGCAATGGTTAAGACATGGTTAGTGCAACTAGGAGGTTCAAGGTTCGATCCTTGCTTCCTCCTTTCTACACTTTCTTTTTATCACATTTTGCACTAATCCATATCAAAGCCCATTAAGCCAAGCCCATCATGACATTTCATAATAATGTTTCATGAATTCATCATATTTCATATGGAAAAATTTTGGGGTGTTACACTTGGCTTGATTGTGGAGGTATCGAAGAGTTGGGATTTTGGCTTGCATTATTGAGAGCCATTTGCTTTATCAATGATGTGAGCTCTACCAGAGAATTCTTGATTTCTTTCTGCTCATTTGATACCATCTGAACTTCATTAACTCCTCTAGTAGACAAAGCTCTACTCCCAAACTGTTGTGAGTTCTCTGCCATGTTTGAAATAAGCTCCCTAGCTTATTCTGGTGTTTTGTTAACTAGGGCTCCTCCAGCTGCAGCATCTATCATGATCCTATCCATCTGTAATAAACCCTCATAAAAATACTGGATGAGTAACTGCTCACTAATCTGATGTTGTGGGCAGCTAGAACACAGTTTGTTAAACTTTTCCCAATAATCATACAAAGTTTCTCCTACCACTTGCTGAATGCCACATATGCTCTTCCTGATGATTGCAGTCCTAGATGCTGGGAAATATTTCTCCAAGAATGCTTTCTTCATAGAAATCTAGCTAGACACGTGCCCAGTAGGTAAATAGTAGAACCAATCTTTTGCTGCTCCAGTCAGGAAAAATGGAAAAGCCCTCAGCTTGATATCTTCCTCTGAAATACCCTGAGGCTTCATAGTGGAGCAAACAACGTGAAACTCATGCAAGTGTCTGTTAGGGTCCTCCCCAGGCTGTCCTTGAAATTTGGGCAATAAGTGGATGAGTCCGAATCTAAGCTCAAAATCACCAGTCAGCTCTGGATAAGCAATGCTGGAATACTAAAAATTATCATCTGGTGCTGCAAGTTCTTTCATGGTCTTCTGGTGGTCTGCCATAATTATGCCTGAATGAGAAGGAATAGTCTGAAGAGAAGGAATATCAATAGCCTCTGAAATTATGCCTTGGTTCCTCCTAGCTCTGAAAGTTCTCTTAATTTCAGGATCAAATTCTTCGAGATCACCACCGACTGACCTGGTCATAAAATAAACAAATCGCAGCAAATGCGTATGGAAAAATGAAAAAGATAAAGTAAATCACAAGATATAGAGAGATAAGCACAAAAATGGATCAAGAAAAATATGAAATAAGCACACAAGCTTAAACAAACAAACTCAACTAGATGTTTCCCCGGCAACGGCGCCAAAAATTTGATGGAACCCAATGTATAGGTAGGTGTCACGAATGTGGGTCTCAAATTTAGATATTTGTAAAGCTAGAAACCCTTTTTGCTAACAAGGATAAAAGTGTAGTAAAGGGGCCACAGGTCGTATTTTTCCTAGGGCTAGTTAAGGTTGTTTGATTCAAGCTCAAGTTTATGTGTCGTCGAATATTTTTAGGTTTCAAATAAAATCTGGGTTTGGTTTCAATTAGAAATGAAAACTCAATGAAAAGAAAGAAACTTAACTAAATGAACTAAACAAGGTAATGGCAACTAATGAGCTCAACTAATGGTAAATTTAATCAACCAATGCAAAGTAGCCAAGCTTGGAGAACAAATTTGATAGCAAATGCAACCCAAATGCTAAGCAAATGAATCAAAATAGTGCTGACAATTTTTGATTGAAACTAATGCAAAATCATTAAACCTAATTGTAGAATTTTTTGATGTCTTCGGATGCAGTCAAATTTTTGATGTCTTCGGATGCAGTCAAGGCGAGCAGGTTCGATTGTGGAGCCTCTTCTTCTTCTTCGGATGAAGACTCATCCCACGTTGCTTGAAGGGCCTTCTTCCTTCTTGTCTTCTTGGCTTCTTTCAGATTAGGGCACTCTGATTTGAAGTGTCCCTTCTTGTTGCATTCGAAGCACGTTACGTTGGATTTGATCTTGGATGGTTCGGTTGGTTCATCCTTCTTTCGGCTGGCTTTTCTTCTGTTGGACTGATTCTTCAATTCCTTGTAGTAGTCTCGGGCTAGCCAAACAAGCTTAGGTCGATCTCCTTCGTTGTCTTCTGAATCTGAGTCTGAGTCAGACTCGGGTGTCGGTTGAGGCTTCTTCTTGACCACTTTTCCTATTTAGCCTGCAACAAAAGCAATGTCTTTCTCGGCCAAGGTCCAATTAGTCTGCTCATGTAATTCAAGTTCAGAAAATAACTCATCTAATTTGATTTTAGACAAATCCCTTGAAACTTTGTAAGCATCTACCATAGATGCCCATAAAGTATTTCTCGGGAAAGCGTTAAGGGTATACCAGATCAGCTCACGGTTCTCTACCTTGTGACCAATTGTATGTAGACCGTTCATCAACTCCAGGATTCTGGTATGGAGCTGGGCTGCTGACTCTCCGTCGTTCATTTTGATCGTGTATAACTTGTTTAGCAGTAGGTCCCTATTGCTGATTCGGGTGTCGGAGGTTCCTTCGTGCAATTCAATTAACTTACCCCAGAGTTCCTTTGCATTGTTGAATGGTCTCACCCGGTTCAGCTCTTCTTTGGTTAGACCGCATTGGAGTGTCTGGGTCGCTTTAGCATCAGCCTCGATCTTCCTTTTTAGCGAGGCATCCCATTCGGTGTAAGGTTGTGCCACTCGTTCAGCATTTTTCGAGATTTCCAAACCAGATTCGATTATTATCCACATGTCCACCTGAGTTTTCAGGTGGACTTCCATCCGACTCTTCCAGTAGGAGAAGTCCTCCCCACTGAAGAGTGGTGGTCTGGCTGTACTGAAACCCTCTTGCATGGCCATTTAGAAATCACTGAGATAACAAAAACAAAAACAAAAACTGTCCCAAGACTTGGTCTTGGATTAGTAGTGTGAGATTAAAATAGTTAAAATGAAACAATCGAGTGGTGTTGCACCAGCCTCGATTAACGATAAAAATTCGATCGAAAAAGAAAAAAAAACTTCGTAAAATACAAAAAACTCCCAAACTGGTGGTTGCACCAAATTTGAGCTACCCCACTCTGATACCACTTGTTGGATCGAGAAACACGATAGAGGGGGGGGTGAATATCGTGAAAATCTTTTCAAATAAGAATAAGAGAAAATACGCAGCGAAAATAAAACAAACACACAAAGAACACAAGTATTTTTCCTTGACCGTTTACTGTGGGCAATTCTATAATCGCGCAAATGTTTAAAGATTTTGATACAAGAATATTGCAGTAAAAAAAGAATACACTTTTCATTACCAACTCCCGGTGTGGATCGTACTTCAGAGCCGAGGGTCATCGGCGGCGCTAGAGTCTCGAGATCGGAGTTTACCGGAGCAGAGCGCTTGAACGAAAAGCTTAGAGGCGTTGGAAAGTTATGTTCTTGAAGCCTCGGGGTCGAGCCCCTTTTATAGTGCTCCTGGGGACACCTGACACGTGCCTTCAGATCAGAGAAACTTCATCCACAGCTCGGTCAGCGCTTATCCCCTTCGAATCAACCTCTGGAGCTGACTGGGGCGCCCGGGACCTCCTGGGCGCCCAGCTTGACTTGGTCCGCTGGCTTCGTGGCTGATTTTACTTCGACTACCTCTTTGGCTTTGACCTTGGGCGCCCGGGACCTCCCGGGCGCCTAGCCCAGTGTGGTTTCGAAGCGATTCTTGTTCTTTGCTATTTTGCCTTTGACCTTGGGCGCCCGGGACCTCCAGGGCGCCTAGCCCAGTTTCTTGCCCCTCTCCTTTGGGGCGTTCTGAGCTGCAGAAACTCACTCCTTCAGTCCCTGCATACAAGGTTAGTTCCAAAAACAAACAAAGCAAGAATATTAGTTAGTATTTACAGTCGTAGCTGTCTTGGTTCTGACTTCGGGTCTCCCAAATGGAACCCTAGGTCGAACCGACGCCTACTGTTCCCTCAACGGGGAACGCGCCCTCACCTACTCCTCTCAGGAGAGTTTACCTTTTGCCAACCGGCTCCTCCGGTTGTACTTTTGCCCGATTCACCTGACCAGGTTTTCGTGCTCAATCCTTGACCAGGACTTCGTGCCCACCTTCCGAGAAGGTCTTCGGTGCCCAACCCCTTGCCAGGACTTCGTGTCGAGTCCTCGACCAGGACTTCGTGCCCACCTTTCGAGCAGGTCTTCGGTGCCCAACCCCTTGACCAGGTCTTCTTTGCCCAGCCCTTTGCCAAGACTTCTTGCCTAGTGTACCTAGGACTTCTTCCTCACACTTAGTAAACACATTAGACAGCGATAACATCTTAACTTCTGAACCCTTTGCCATTATCAAAACACAGGTTTGACTTAGGTGATGCCTGCACCAACAAAATAGTCCTTAAGCATGTAGACTCAAAGTCAAACATAACTGATATCTTCACCAAGCCCTTACCTGAGTCTGAGTTCAGCTCACTAAGAAGTCAGTTAGGGTTATGCTTAGTAGAATAGGACTGCTCTACTTATATTTTTAAACAGTTTTATTTCTTATCTGATAGTTATTTGAAAAATTATTTTTATCTTGAAATTTAAAATGATTTCCGACTTAGTTTTTTTTTTAAACTTACCCCCTTCAAAACTAGGGCTCTTTCACAAATGGACTTAGCTTAGGCCCTAACCCTAGAACTGCATGCACCTATAGATCTAGCAGCTAGCATCTCACATGCACCTTAGGGTACTTTTGATTGATAACCTAGACTGGGTTGAGATGCTTAGGTCTATGCCTTGATTCAAGATGATTTAAGTTAGTGCATCTGCAGTAATTGGTGCAATAAATACCAATTGAACAGTAATCAGGTTAAGTATCAAGCTTAGAAAATCTAACTTGATCAAATCACTTAACTTGACTAACCCTAGCGAAAGCTACTGTTTATAACAGCTAGTAAGTAGCTAACTGGGTTAGACATGACCCGAAAGAGGAGAATCTAAATTGATTTGGTCCAGTCTATGCATAGAATTGGTTCAATACAGCACTCTACGTTCTTTACTCAATTTTTTGCTATAATATTTTTTTTAATATATGGCAAAGGGGGAGAGATTAGAAAGGAGAGAAAAGAAGGTTTTAAAATTTAAATTTTTCCAAATTTTAAATTTCTCTTTCAAAAACTCTTATCTCCTTTTTTTTACAAAAAGTAAATTCTTTATGAAAATTTTCTAAGTACTTAATTCAAAATTCTTTTTGAAAATTTTCTATGTACTTAATTCAAAATTCTTTTTGAAAATTTTCTAAGTACTTAATTCAAAATTCTATTTTGAAAAATTTTCTAAGTACTTAATTCAGAATTCTATTTTGAAAAAATTTCTAAGTGTTAAAACTTCAAAATCATGTTGGAAAATTTTCTAGGTGTTAAAACTAAATGTATTGGAAAATTTTCTATGTGCTCGAAAATATTTTGAAGATTTTTCTAACCTGAAAATCCCATTTGAAAATTTTCTAAGTGTTGAAAACCTGAAAAATCTTTTCATTTCATGATAGAAAAGGACTTAGAAATGTTTTCAAAAACCCCACGTATTCTTGAAAAACTCAGGGGGAGAATTTCTTCCAGGGGGAGGAAATTACGTACTTGTGTATTTAATTGCTTCATTAACTTATCTTTTTGAACCGTGTTGCCATAAATCAAAAAGGGGGAGATTGTTGGTGTAGGCAACACCTAAGTCAAACCTGGGTTTTGATAATGGCAAAGGGTTCAGAAGTTAAGATATTATTGTGATCTAACTTGTTCACTGAGTGTGCAGGAAGAAGTCCTAGGTACACTAGGCAAGAAGTCCTGGCAAGGGCCGGGCAAAGAAGTCCTGGTCAAGGACTGGGCAAGAAGACCTAACCGAAAGTCGGGCAATGAAGTCCTGGGCGAGGACTGGACAAGAAGTCCTGGCAAGGGATTGGACACCGAAGACCTGACCGAAAGTTGGGCAAGAAGACCTGACCGGAAGTTGGGCAAGAAGACCTGACCGGAAGTTGGGCACGAAGACCTGGTCAGGTGGATTGGGCAAAAGTCCAACCGGAGGAGCCAGTTGGCAAAAGGTAAACTCTCCTGAGAGGAGTAGGTGAGGACACGTTCCCCATCGAGGGAACAGTAGGCGTCAGTTCGACCTAGGGTTCCATTTGGGAGACCCGAAGTCAGAACCAAGACAATTATGGCTGTAACTAATGCTTGTTATGTTATGGGACTAACCTTAGTTGCAGGGTCGAAGGATTGGTCGTCTGCAAGTGAAGGTACTTCACTGGGCCTAGGCGCCCGAATGGAGACAAGCGCCCTTATGGATACAGGCGCCCAAGAGTGAAGGCAAAACCCAAAACATAGCTGCGAAGCCTCTGGACCAAGCCGGATCAGGCGCCCGTGAGGTCACGGGCGCCCCCATCAGCTCAGGTGCCCAAGTGGAGATGGATAAGCGCTAACCAAGCCCGCGGATAATGATTCGCAGATCGAAGGGCACGTGTTAGGCACCCCCAACATCACAGGCGCCCGTATGAGCACTATAAAAGGGGCTCGACCCCAAGGCTTCAACATCCATTCTTTCTAACGCTCCAAACACTTTCGCTCAAGCGCTCCGCTCCGGCAAAGTTCCATTTCGAGATTTCAGCAGCGTCGACGACCCTCTGCTCTGGAATTCGATCCATCACGGGCGTCGGTAAAGTTTTAATTTACGAAAGTGTTGTGACTTAATTTTCCAAATTCTATATCTATACCTTCAATCTGTATAAATCTTTTCGGATATAGAATTTCCTAAAGTGAACGGTCAAGGACCGTGGGCCTTGGAGTAGGAGCCGACCGTGACTCCGAACCAAGTAAAAAATCGACTTGTGTCTGGTGCACTTTATTTCTTTCCGCTGCGCATATTCTTTAATTGTCCGAAAAAAATTCGATAACGATATTCACCCCCCCCCTCTATCGTTTTCTCCGTCCAACAGATTTGACTTAAATTGATGGCTTGAGTGTTGAGAGTGTGTTGCTTAGATGTTATCTTTATCTCTCAAATATTTTTTTATTTTGGGATTGTAATATTTTATTACATCAGGACTTTAGCCCTTATGACACCTTCATGTTTATTTTCAGGTCATGTATGATAGATTTGCTTATGCTTTCATGTTACTTTATGAGATTTTATGTCATGACTTGATATTGCTTATATGGTTTGAAGCTCATACATTGCTATTGAATGATAGGATATGGCTTTGAACTAAAATTCTTGTTTATGCTTTTATATTCCTTGTATACAGCTTTACTTCATGATTTAATGTTGATTGTATGAAATGAGGCTTTGTTGATATCATGGAATTCAAGGATGGTTGATAAGTGCATATGTATCTAGGGTTAAGAGATAAAAAGGGGGAGGTTGTTATCATATTAAGAATACATAAGAAAAATGGAAGAATTAAGGGCAGTTATGTGTGTGAAATGTTAATAGATGGGGGTGGCAAACACATGGAATTATGTATAGGTTTGAAAGTTGATACAAGATGACCATTTTTGAGGAAATTAGAGTTTGTACCAAAAGTCAAGTACATTTGATATTTTTTATGGAACCATATTTTCTAGGGTAGAGTATATCCTAATAAATGTGCTTGCAAATTTTTAGATTTTTCCGGATTTTCTAGAATTTTCTAGAAGTTTCAGAAATTGGGCTGGAATTTCAGAAGTTAACTGTATCAGTCGACTGCCCAGGGGTAGTTAATAGGTCTCGAATAGGTGTCACAAGTGAGCCTCAAATTTAGAATTTATAACTGAATGTAACACCCGCCCCTTTACCGTTAAGGCAGCGCGTTAACTTTTTCCTTCTTAACTTATATTATTGCATATGATTCACAACATTGCAGCGGAAATAAAACATAAACATAATCATATGCAAAGGGAGAAGGAGTGTAAATATAAAGTAGCAACATATGTCTTATTAGAAATAAGAACTAAGTCTATAGATGGCACTAATGTGGATCAATCAGCCAAGTCACCACCACACACATTAGCCCTTCCCGCAGCTTCCCTTTCTTTAATAATTTCTATGTTGATCTGCAACATAAGCAAACCAACTATAAGTATGAAACTTAGTAAGCTCTTTCCTACTCACTAAATCCATATGTTACATGCATTTGAGAAACATATAATATCTTATGTATAGCATAAAAGTACATAAGGCATATAAACATATAAAGGCATATAAACACATAAACACATAAACATATGCTTTGCAAAAACATTTAGGATACTCTTTGGAAAACATAATAAGTAATACTTTAACATAAGCATACATCATCTTTCTTTGGGGTCCCCGACTTTGTACCCATTCTTTCTTTTGCGCGCATACCCCTATGTAGGATGCGAGGTAGCTAATCCCGACCTACAGGGGTCTACATTCTAGGCTTACTATCTTTCAGCCTAGGGACAGCTTCGGTAGTCCAGAACCGTGGATCTTTTTGAAGACCCGGTACAAGCCATTCTTTAAAGTAAAATACATACATGCATTCTTTTCTTTTCTTTCTTTCTTTCATATAGAACATTCATTCCTTTCTTTCTTTCTTTCTTTCATATTGCATGTACTATAGACATTCAATCATTCACAATCATAAGCATACTTTCATATATAGGACATGCATTCTTTCTTTTTCTTTCTTTCTTTCATATTGCATGTACTATAGGCATTCAATCATTCATAAACATAGGCATACTATGATGGCATAATCATTAGCATAAATAGCAAGACATGGAAGGACCTTTCTTTTAACACATGTAAGTGAAGCAATCATCATGCTAGTTTCCTCAATACATCATACATATAACATGTTTGTCTTAATCAAGACAATATGTTAGATTAATCTTTCTTTTCTCATCTTAATACATGCTGACCGAAACCTCATAGCAAGGATATCATAGCATAAAAGTCATATAATCATGGAAATAAAAACATACGTTACACATGGAATCATATACAAGCATACAAGCACAAGGGTAGTCTAGGCTTCATTGAACACTAGTTTAGGTGCATGTTTTGTGCTTGAACTTATTTTTAACCCTTATCCCAGTGTTTGTCCAAAATTCACAGCTAGATAACATGGCATGAAAGTCATCCAATCATGGAAATAAAATATAATTTACATGAGAGATCATTAGCATGTACAAGAGTAGACTAATCTTCACTAAACCTTAGTTTGGGTACATGAATCGTACTTGCACTTATTCTTAACCCTTACCCTTATAATTTGCCAAAATTCACAGTATGTATAACATGGTATAAAAGTTCATATAACATGTAAACAAAAACATATTCTACCATTAAGGTCATATACAAGCATAAAGGTAGTCTAGGCTTCATTAAACACTAGTTTAGGGGCATGCTTTGTACTCGAGCCTATTCTTAACCCTTATTCTTGTAATTTGTCAAAACTTACAGTAGGGACTTCATAGCATAATCATTCTCATAACATGGGAATAAAAGCATATTTTTCATAAGAATTCATTCACAAGTGCAAAAGTAGTTTGTACTTCACCAAACACTAGTCTAGGTGTATGATCTAGAGTTCTACTTGGATTATCATGCATATGGGTACATGTAACATTTTTCTAAACATCAATACATAGAATTAAGCATGAGTTTAGGCTCAAACAACTTAGATAAGGTATTGACCCTAAGGTATAAAATTATTTCCATCATGAAATAAAACACCCAATCACATGCATATCACTTGATTTAACCCTAACTTCATGAAGGTCTATAAAAATCTGTTTTAAGGCATAATTTAAGGTCCCTTGGATGAATATTACAGAGGTCCCTTAGCATAGATTCCACAAAATTTCGTGGCCTAAAACATTTATATAGCAAGGAAACAATCATTAGAACAATAGCCTACTACATGCATCAACATTTATCCATTTCATGACTTGGCCAAATTCGTCCAACTCCTTTACATCATGGAAGGCATTCAAACACCATGTATCCATCATATATTCATTACAAAAAGGTAGTAACAATTTTAAGAACTCTTCCTTTAAGTTTTTGGACATAGAAAAGGGGTATCCCTTTATGGCCGAAACTTCCCTCAAGGTTTTCTTCCATTCTCTTTCACCCAACATCACAAGCAAATATAAAAATCATAAAAAAACAATAAAAAGCCATTATGTTGCAGGTGAGGGAGTCTTACCACTCGTGCTTATGTTCCCAAAAGATCTCCAAATTTTGGAGAAGAAAAGACCTCTTAAACTTGGTGTTTCCTCTTGTTCTTCTTCTTTTCTTCTTCCGGTTTGTGGGGCTCGGTTTTGGGCTGTAAGGGGCTCTAGGATTTCGGTGAGGATGAGGAAAAAGGAGAAGAGTTTGGTGGAGAGAAAGGGGAAAAGTTTCTTGGTCGTAAATGCCTAGGCATTTCCTCCTCTTAATGACCTTTTATGGTGAGTAAAGAGGCAAGCATCTCTTTAATGGTGTCTCTTCAATTTTCTTGTGTCTCTTCATCTTCTTTCCCATTTATCTACAATTTCCCATCCTAATCTAATAGCACTTCCTTACTAGGTGAATTGGTTAGTACATGTATGGTTGTAACATAGGTCCAAGGTTCAATCATTGGTGCATGCACTTTGTTTTTATTTTATTTTTATTTTTATTTTTCCTTATTTCCGAAAATTCCCCTAAAATTCACCCATGATCATGCTAATATTCCTAATTTAAATCCATTTATATTTATATTAAATTCTACCTAAAATCCACTAATAACCATGGTACTAGAAAAGCCCATATAAGGCCCATTAGTACTTAGCTTTTCTATTTAAATGGGGAAATCATGGATAACTAGGCTAAAGTTCATACTAGTATCTCTAGGTTCCTCGAAACACTATCTAAACATGATCAATATTTTAAAGAAAATATTGAGAAGATTTTCTGGGTCGTTACACTGAAAACCCTTGCTAGCAAGATTAAAGGTAGAATAGGGGCCTCAAGTCGTATTTTTCCAAGGACTAGTTGCGAGTGTTTGAATCAAGCTTGAAAATTATTTGTCGTCAAATGATTTGGGTTTTCGAGATATAATGGGGTTTTGTTTTGCAAATAGTAACGAATAAGCAGTAGGAAAATGAGCTTAGCTAAGCAAATATGCCCTAAGGAATTTCAAGAATGACACTTAACCAAATTGAAAGCTAATCAAGAACCTAGCTTAACACTAATTGAGAATTTAGCAATTCAATTGAATATTATGAAACTGAAGACTCAAAAACTGATAAATCAACAAAAGAACATGAAATATTAAGCTAATTTGCAGTGGTTGAAATTGGAACAAATTTGCTACGGAAACAAGATTTAAAAGAAACAATTCTCTGCCTGATCGGTCGGCAATCCGGTCAGATACAAGCCTGATCGATTTGAGTGACCGATCAGGTGATGTCTGAATCGGTCGACAGCCTGATCAATATCTGAAAACAAGCTGATACAGAGAAAAATTACTGAAGAGCAAAATTCAGAAACTAAAATCTAACAATTAAGAACTCCATATCAGAGTTGTCACCAAGGATTGCTTCTTGTTGTCACCCAAGAACCAATCCAAGAACCCCTTTGATCGAGAATCAACAAGATCGAACTCCTTCGATCAATTTGCGTCAAATTAGTGTACTGGCTGAAATCTTCCAACCTTCCATTCCTCTTCGATCAGCTGATGCAACTCCAGCTCATAAACTTCCAATGCCATGCAGAGAACCCCTCTATTCAAAGGCACTGAAGGTTCCAATCGGTGAAGATAACGATCGAGCGAGAATGAATTTGGTTGGAGCAGAACTCGGCGACACCCTCACCAGAGCTTGACAACAACGGATTTGTAGCAGATCTCACGGAGAGTAGACCTTGATGATTCGAAGCCTTGAAGAAATCTCGATCTGGAGTGGTCGCGTGCAACAATCGAGAGGAAAACGAAGAAGAACAATGAAGAACTGGAGCAGAGAAATCGTGACCCCCCAAGCGGAAGAGGGAATTCCGCATTTAACTGAGCATTTTGAATTTCGACGGCTGAGATCTTTTCCGTGTCATCCAACGGTCAAATCAAGTCAGATCTAAGTCAAACCTTCCAGATCTTGATCAAGGGTCAAGATCTACCTCTCCTTAGCTGGGATCAACTGGATTGCAACGGATGGCTCAGATCCTCCGTTCTCTTGCATGGACGGCCCAGATCCTCTAATGTTTGATCCAACGGCTGAATTAACTCTTATCTGGCCCAAACATTTAGATCTTGATCCATTAACTTGATTAAGCCTATCTTGAGCTTGGATCAACCGAAAGTTGGCGGATGGCTTAGATCTAACCGTTCTCTTGAATGGACGACCCATATTGATCTGATGCTTGATCCCTTTGATCTAGGTCCAATTCTAGCTCAAGTTTGACCCAAACTGATCCAGGTCCATGATCATTTGAAACCTACAAAATGATATTCAATTTTAGTGTCAAAACATCTTAAATATAGAAAGATTTGAATTTTAAGCTAAAATGGAGACAATCCATAAAACCTAATATAAATGCAAACTTAAGCATATGAAAGTGGATAAAAACATGGATTTAAGGGTCTAATTTAATCAACAAAATGAAAGTTATCAACTCCCCCACACTTATTCTTGGGCGTCTCGCACAAGCTACTAAGAACCTAAGATGTATCCCCCCTAGATTATTCTCAATCATAGTAAAAAGCAATTGAAAAGAAATTACCTAGGATTGTCAATTCTCAAAAATCTAAGCACAATAGACTAGTATCTTGTCCTTAAATCAACAACTTAGCGTACTTCCTCCTTCATGACTCATTGAGATGAAGTCAACACACAAAACCTTTCAAAAGGATTTGTAGTGGCTCTCTTCCTAAGTTCTACATTTCAATAAAAGTGGAGCTCACTCAAACACAACATGTTTCATGAACTACCATAAGCTTGCTTATTATCTACTCTCCACCATCATTCTTGACTTGGATCCACATCTACAAAGGTTTATCAGAACAAATTTAAGAAATATGAAATGAATAGAATGAAAGAGGAGTGTTAGGATCATTCTGGACGCTAGAGGGGGTGAATAGCGATTCTTCGGCTTCTTCTTCCTACGTTGTTAGTATGCGCAAGCGGAAACAATAATAATAAACACAAACAACAAAGAAAGCACTGCTAACAAACCGATTTACTTGGTATCCACCCTGGCCGGGTGACTAATCCAAGAATCCGTCGGTGGATCACTCCCCGGATAACCTCCGGCTAGCCCTCGTCGCTCCTTGTGGGTGGAGAAACCTCGCCACAACACCTTGGACACTATCTGGGCACAAAAGACTACTAACACGCTTTACCCAAGCGAGTTTCGTCAGAAACTCAGCCACCACGAAGTCCTCTTTAAATAGGACTCGGGGTTGATTTCTCGCTACTAGTCGACTGCCCCCAAGGCAGTCGACTGGTACCAGCCAAATTCGACCGTTGACACTCCCAACGTTCGAATTTGCCAGCTCACCAGCCACCTACTAGTCGACTGCCCCCAGAGCAGTTGACTGGTCCCCAGCTGAATCCCTTCCCGAGTACATTTACACAGCACTTGATCCTCACGACTCGACTGACTCCTCATCCACAGCCTCGACTATTACCTTCGTGCCCTCTTCATCTTCGGCTCCCGTCCCTCGGATGCACGCAAGCCTCCAGCTTGCCTCCATGCCATCCTTCACGCATGCCTCGAAGTCCGCGCCCATCAGCTCATCGCCCCTGCTCACCAAAGTCTCTCAGGTGCGCACACAAGCCTCCAGCTTGTCTCCATGCCACCCTTCACTCTACCGAGACCGTCCAGTCAAGTCCATATGTGTAACCTGTGTAGCCTGCACACTCAACATACACATATGAGATAACAAGGGTAAACCAAACTTAAGGCCTTTGCCCAAACTGCAAAACCTATGGCCACTCCGGACCATCTTAGGGTCGATTGCTCCAACAATCTCCCCCTTTTTGAGGTTTGGCAATCCGTTTAAGTTAGGAAAGCAAGATAGTAGTAAATAGCAAAAACCATGCTAAATGAATGCATATGCAATGCATAACTGGATCCTATCCCAAGGCATCCCACACCTAACCCTCCAAGTTAGGAATTTTACACCTAGCCCTCCAAGCTAGGATTTTCACCACCTAACCCTCCAAGTTAGGATTTTCCCACACCTAGCCCTCCAAGCTAGGATTTTCACCACCTAACCCTCCAAGTTAGGATTTTCCAACACCTAGCCCTCCAATCTAGGACTTTTACCACCTAACCCCCCAAGTTAGGATTTTCTACTAAACCGGACTTTTTAAAGCTTCTCCCAAGCTCCCCCTTACACTGGACTTATAAAGGCTTTTTAAGAACCTCTCCAAGGTTCCCCTTACGCCAAGAAGGGAGCAGCCATGCTCCCCCTCAAACTTAGCTCCCCCTAAACCTAGGGTTTCTTTCTAGCAAAGGTATTGGTTTCCCACTTAAACACAATATTTCTCCTCCTTTGCCATACATCAAAAAGAACCCAATAATTACCCAATTATTGGTTCTTTAAATTCCCAATGACCCTAAACACAGTGTACTAGACCCCCATACACTTGTTCCTTGTCATTTGGATCCTAAATCAGCTGCTGATACCCAAATCAGCCTCTGGCAGTCGACTGCTCATGGGGCAGTCGACTGATACTTTGATTTCAGTCTGTTCTGGCCATTTTCATAAATGTGCCAGAAATTCCACAAATCTCCAAAAATTCTCAAATTTCGTGGAGAACTTTGTGGTACCCATACCTACTTGGGAAAAATAAATCTACCCATGTATCTATCATCATTCCCAAGTTTGACACAAAACTCAAAAATTTCCTATGAAACTAAAAGCAAACAAGGAGGCCACCTCCCCCTTAACCTATGCCTTCTCCCAAGTTTCATTTTCCCATGGTGAAGTTCTACCCAACTAAACACCATAACACCAAGTTAGGTTCTTCCCATCCTAACAACCAAGTTCTTCTCCCTTGGACACCATTAAAGGCATGTTCCTCAAGCACCCTTATCCCTAGTGTCAATAAAAACTCAACAAAACTTTAAACACTCCAAAAAGTTTGCAAGCACATTTGCTAGGATATACCCTATCCTAGAAAAATGTGATTTGATTGAGATTATCAAATGTGCTTGACTTTGGTACAACTCTCTAATTTCCCTCAACGATTTGACATTTGTATCAACTTTCAAATCTATCTCAAATTCCATGTGTTTGCCAACTCTAACCAATATCAATTTACACATGGAATTGTCCTCAATTTTCCCTTTTGACCTCTAAGTCCTAGATACCTAAGGGAACTTATCAATCTTCCTTGATTTTCAAAGCATCAACCAAGTCTTATCAAGTCATGAGATAATACATCATGAAATCATAAACATTAATTTTAATCCAACACATATCCTATAATCCAAATTTGCGGTTTCTGATTAGCCAATTTCTCATTTTTCAATTTCAGCCTACGGACCAGTCAACTGCCCCTGGGGCAGTCGACTCCCAAAAGTCACAGAATGTTTCTAGGCTTGAGACCAGTCGACTTCCCCTGGAGCAGTCGACTCCCAAAAGTCACAGAATGTTTCTAGGCTTGAGACCAGTCGACTGCCCCCAGGGCAGTCGACTGATACCTTCTTTTCAGGTTTTCCAGTCGAATTTCAGAAATCCCTAAATAATTTCACAAATCTCCAAAAATTATGAAATTTCGTGGGGAGATTTGTGAAGCCAATATCTACTTGGAAAAAATATGTTTCCAAATAAATGTACTCTAAATCCCAAGATTGGTACGAAATCCTACTTCTTCTAAAAAGTATCAAATGAGCTCATTGATAAGTGTCATTTTGTTGATCATTTCATATGCTTAAATCCATATTTGACCCATATTTTACTTGTATAATTGTGGATTTACTCTAGGTTCTAGGATTTATATTTTTTGGACTTAATTGCAAATTTTGATATTTTCGAGTTGTTTTGTCACTAAATTTTTGATCTACTCTTGTAGGCTTGAAGGGATCATGGACCTAGGTCAGGTTGGGTCAAATGTTGAGTCAAAAGTGGACTAGATCAAGTGATCAAACTTTGACTCATTTGGACCGTCCGATGCAAGAACGGTTAGATCTAGACCATCTGAGAACTTTTGATCAATCCGAGCTGGGATTAAGGCTAATCAAGCGATCAGATCAAGATCTGAGAGTTTCAGCCAAATCAGAGATCATCTAACCGTTGGATCATGATCAGAGTGATCTAGGCCATCCGTACAAATATCAAGGTGATCTGAACCATCCGTTGGAGATCTGGCAGATCCGAGCTACCACGAGGATGATCCTGACCTCTGATCAAGATCTGGAAATTTTGAATCAAATCGGACGAAGATCCACCGTTGGATGAAGCGGGATTAATCTCGGTCGTCCAATGTTTAACTACTTAAACTGCAAACAGAGCCCGATCTCAATTGTCGCGTCTTCATTTTCGCCAGCTGAGTTCTTGTTTTCTTTAGTTTCTTCGCAATTTTCTTTCAATCAGAGGCGTGACCACTTCGAATCATTCTTGGATCATGATCAGATCGTCGGAATGCTGCTGCTGTGAAGATTTCAGCTACAATTTGCTCAAAAACAGAGATGAATGAGGGTTTCTTCAGATCTATTCATTTGATCGATTTGATTTCGTTTGGTGCCACTTTCCATCCATCTGAGCTAGTTGAGGGGTTCTCGGCTGAGCTCTAATCATATTCAAATCATCACCATCAATCTACAAAGCGAGATCGAAGAGATTGAGTGGTTTTTCCCAACTTGAGCAGATTTGCGGCAGATTTGATACATCAACAGATTTTTTCGATGATTGCGAGTTGAAGGGGTTCTTGGCATGCCCTTGCGTGACGAACAAGGTGGATTTGAGACAAAGATTGGTCGAGGCTTAGTTTAATTGCATTTCTTAATTTTTCATGCTGTAATTTCTATTCTTGCAACAATTCTGTTTCTGCATTCGATTAGCTGCTGTTTTCCTTTTCTGAATTGGTCTGTTTTCAATTAGGTTTAAATCTTGCAAGTAGATAGCTAGTGAATTGGTTCAGTGGTAATTCGTATTCAATTCCAGTGTATTTCTTGTTTGTTACTAGCGTATCAGCTGAGTTCTGCGCGTGCCAATTCTGTTTCTGCAAATTACCCTAGTTTCTGAATTTTCCATTAGTTTGTTTCAAATTTAGTTGAGCTTAGTTTAAATTCCTAAAATTAGAGATCAACTTTAGAGAGCAATTGCAATTAGTTTAGATTGCTTTGAATCAGTCCTATTACTGTATTTTTGCTCAGCTCTTTCCTTGAGTATCAAGTTTTTATTCTGCATATCACTTTTGTTTGCCTGAATTTCATTTAGTTCTCTGAATTGAGTTTGAATCTTAGTTTGCCATCTGAATTTACATTGCAATTTGCTTCTATTACAGTGCATCCAGTTTCAATCATGCGTGCCAATTTCAAATCATGTATCAAGTTCATTTCTGCAATTTGATTCCCATTTCTGAAATTTCAGCTCATTTCTTCCATTTAAGTTCATTTCCTTTTGCATTTCGGTGTCAAGAATCAATAGCTCTTCTTAATCGTATCGGAGCTTTAGATTAGTGACTAGTATTAAGCTTGCATTTGTTAATTCAGCATTCATCTCATTTCCGAACTCATGCAGTCAATTCATTAAGTCAGGCAAATCATTATTGCATTAGATACATCCCTACACATAAGCCTGGGAATCTGAATTGTTGTTTTGCATTACTTGTTTCTGAATTTTGCAGTTAAATTGTTTGTTTCACATTTAATTGCTCCACATCAGTGTGATCATCAGTTATGAACCTGCACTTAATTTCTTTTAGCACATAAATCCTTTTCCTTGTGTTTCAAGTGAGTTTCATTCTTACTTTGTATCAAGTTTGCATTTCTGAAATTTTGTGAATAATTCAGTATTAGATTCAATCTTAAATGCCAGCATTACTTTGATTCAATTACTTAGTGTTTAGAATGCATTTGCTATAGCACTTGTTTCATATATGTTTAGTCCTTAATTGTCATTACTTAGTTAAGTGCTCAGACAAGTTTCCTTTCCTCTCTTTGCATTGATATTTTTATTTGCAACCCAAACCCATTTCTTATTTGAAACCCAAAAACATTAACGACACATAAACGCAAGTTCGAATCAAGCAAACTTGAACTAGCCTTGGAAAAATACGACCTGTGGCCCCTTTACTACGCTTTTATTCTTTGATTGCAAAAAGGGTTTCCAGCACTTTATAAATATCTAAATTCTGATGGATCCACATTCGTGACAACTTTAATTAGCTAAATTGGGTCCATCACTCATCCTAAAACTGCTAATTCTCACTTCTCTTCAATGCATCCTCTTCTCCTTGATCACAACTCATTTATATCATTGAATTATATGGTGTTCCACAATTAAACCTCAATTTTATCAATTAACTCTCCTTTTTCATCTTTTTCCCCCTAAATTCTCCTTTTAATGTGCCAAAATCTAGGATTAAGACTTACCTAAGTCTTCCAACCCTTTTTGACACTATTCATCCAATTTCCTAAGGGAGAAACTTTTGAGATCCATTTACCATGGACCCCAAAGGCTCCTAGAGCTCCCCCTTAAGCTCTTAGCCTTAGCCACCTCCCTAGGTGACTCCATCCACACTAGGCCACACCGGTGTGGCACCGGTGACTCTTGGCCTACAAAATTGACCTTTTTAACCTTAGACACCTTGTCCTTGGTTAGGTCACTCTTTTTTCCTTTGGATGGCATCCCCTTGCAATCTTTGGACCTTCCCTCCTTACTAAGATTGTATGCATTGCCAGCATACTTCTTTCCATTGCCCTTGGAGGTCTTAGATCGGTACCCCAATCCTAACCTATCATAGTTGGGTTTTATACTGCCCAACACCATGTCTAAGCCCTTAGATCCAACCGTTAATCTTTCTAGGGCTTTTTCTAATGTATCAAGCCTTTGCCCTCAAGGCTTGATTTTCTCTCTCTAGACCTTTAACCTTGTAGTCCATATGCCCACTTTGGACATTCCTAGAACTACCCATTTTCTTAGGCATTTGTTTCCCTCCCTTGGGGTTAATGCCTTTAGCCTTGGATACACAGGTCTTAGATTTACCATGATGCATGCTTTTCTTAGGATATGTATCTACCTTGTTATCCTTATTCCTATAATGATATTTAAAACCATGGTTATGCACAAACAGACAATTTTCATGAAATCTAGCATGCATGGATGAATGATTTGCATTATTTCAAATATTCATGGATGGGTAATTGGCATGATTCTTAGCATTCATGGAGGAACTTAAATATGAATGGCAATTTAATCTAGGGTTAGGAATTACCTCCTTTACCCTTGTAGTCCCTCCTTGATGTGGGCTTCTTCTCTTCTTTCTTTCTTCTTTTTCTCATCTCCTTAGGTGCTCCATTTTCTTTAGCTCACCTTTTCTAGGGCATTTAGTGTGATAATGCCCTAGTTCTCCACATGTGAAACATCGAATCTTCTTCCTTTTAGCTTGAGCTTCACCAATTCTACAACCCATGTTAGCTTTAAAGGAATTTACAATGGGTTTAGGGTGTACCTCCTTTTTCTTACCTAGTGGGCATTTATCCTTGTAGTGCCCCTTTTCATTGCACCCAAAGCATACAATGTGGTCTTTAGTCCTTGCTTTGGTGGAGGTTGAGGCTTGGTTGACTTCCTTTTCACCCTTGGATGAAGTGGAGACTTCCTCTTGATCATGTGTAGGTGAGGATCTCTCCTCCCCCTCAATCCTTGAGATGGTGACCTCCTCCTCTTCTCTAGATGAGGTGGATGACCTCTCACTTTCTTCTTCACTTGAGGATGTGGACACTTCTTCCTCCTCTTGAGCTATTGAGCTCACTTCCTCGGTTTCATCTACTCCTTGAGTTTGTGTAGGGTTCTTGTGATATTCCACCAACTTGGTCCATAATTCGTGTGCATTTTTATAATTCCCTACAATACTCAAAACATTGTTAGGCAAAACATCAATTAATACATCTATTACCTTCTTGTTTGCCCTAGAGTAGACTTGTTGCTCTTGAGTCCAATATCTAGGACGAAGCTTCTTTCCATGCTTGTCCTTTGGAACTTCGAAGGGCTCTTCTAGCATGACCATGCACTCCCACTCCATGCTAAGCCAATTCTTCATCCTCGCCCACCAATAGTCGAAATCCTCATTATTGTAGGGCGGTGGGGTGTAGATGTTGTCCCCCAACTTATCTTCCATTGTTTCTTCTCCTCTAGCATATGCTCCCTCGGCGGTTAGTCTGATCAAGAGCAGTCCTTGCTCTAATACCAATTGTTAGGATCGCTCTGGACGCTAGAGGGGGGTGAATAGCGATTCTTCGGCTTGTTCTTCCTACGTTGTTAGTATGCGCAAGCGGAAACAATAATAATAAATACAAACAACAAAGAAAGCACTGCTAACAAAGTGATTTACTTGGTATCCACCCCGGCCGGGTGACTAATCCAAAAATCCGTCGATAGATCTCTCCCCGGATAACCTCCGGCTAGCCCTCGTCGCTCCTTGTGGGTGGAGAAACCTCGCCACAACACCTTGGACACTATCTGGGCACAAAAGACTACTAACACGCTTTACCCAAGCGAGTTTCGTCAAGAAACTCAGCCACCACGAAGTCCTCTTTAAATAGGACTCGGGGTTGATTTCTCGCTACCAGTCGACTGCCCCCAGGGCAGTCGACTGGTGCCAGCCAAATTCGACCGTTGACACTCCCAACGTTCGAATTTGCCAGCTCACCAGCCACCTACTAGTCGACTGCCCCCAGAGCAGTCGACTGGTCCCCAGCTGAATCCCTTCCCGAGTATATTCACACAGCACTCGATCCTCACGACTCGACTGACTCCTCATCCGCNTCCTTTTCGCCATAACAAGATAAAGTAAACAGTCCAAATGTCGATATTTAGTACCTCTGCCGACCCAATTCTATTGGCTTTACTACTCTTTTGAAACGAGGTCACTGATATTTCCTGCTAACCTCCAATGGAGAGTATTTAAGCTTGTAACCCCTTCTCCAAAAGACGGAAGAAAAAAATCACTCTAATTAACAATTGATGGACTAATAAATAATTCATCAAAAAAGTAGAGAAACATTCTCAATTTATTTGTTTGACTAGTAAAAAGTAAAACAACAATCTTTTTAATATATACTTCTATCTACTCATCAAACAAATAAAAATCAATTTCCAATAAACACAATATAGCAATAACATGACAAAAAATAGAGTACCTTGTTCTATTGTTTGGCTTTAGTTCAAACTAAAGTGGCAAGAGTAAAAGTGCAGGTGAAGAATCTACCAAACTTGTAGCTTTATGATCAAACAATCAAGAAACATCATAGAAGAAATAGGTTAATAAATTCATTCAACTACTATCTTTCAAAAAAAAGCATATTAAAATTCACATCATATCCCAAAAAAATTATAAGTCAACAAAAACAGATTAAGCATTTATATGCTATTCCTGATTTAACCATATTTAAACATTATTCAAAAAGCAAAATAGATCAGTTTCAACTCTGAACTAATTGAAAATTTCTTCATATCACTTGATATTGTAGTGTCCTGTACAAATATAAAATAATGAGAAACATAAATAATTGACCAAATAGTATTAAATTTAATGAAATTAAGTTGTATTAAAAACTTACCCCATCAACATCAATAGTATCCTCATCATATTCGATTGAAGAGTAATATGCTTTTGTTTCTTGTGAACTTGTAGCTGCAAAGTTCAGTAAAAAAATAAATCATTATTGGAGATTATAAAAGAAGAATATTTTCATACAAAAATAATATAAATTAATTTACAGTTACCTTGTTTCTCATTTGATAACCAACTTTGAGTGCACATCAATGTTTCTATGGTTTTCGGATGAAGCTTGCTTCTATGAGAACTCACCAATCTACCACCTGTACTAAATGCAGATTCTGAAGCCACAGTCGATATTGGAATGGCAAGTATATCCCGTGCCATCCTCATCAAAGTGGGATACTTGATTCCATTGGTCTTCCACCACTCCAATATGTCAAAATCCACATTTCTTGGCAACACCTTGTCTTCTAAATAATGTTCTAGTTCAGTCTTCAGATCAGTATTAATGTTACACTCAAGTGCTACTTCTTTATCAAAACTATCCAAAAAATCATCAGTACTTGTATTCAATATAGTATCCATTGATCTTTCAACTCTAGCATGACCATCATTATTTGTGTATTCTTCAAGCAAATCATAACACAATTTTGAATCCTTCTAAGAGGTTCTTTAAAGCTAATCTCTCCCTGTGTTCTTTTAAAACAATACTCCACCAACTTTGACTTATATCTTTGATCTAATATACTAGTTACTCCATAATTCCATGAATATCAGACCAATATTTCTCAAATTTGGAGAGCATTCGTTCAACCATAGAGGAAATAACCTTATTAGGAGATTTGACCCACTTTAACAATGAAGCTTTAATTTTATAAACCTTAGGAAAAAAGATATTTGTTGTGGGATACTTTCTTTTAGAAAATATTTCAGTCACAGAATAAAAGACTTTCAACATTTGAGAAACCTCTTCTGCTAACAACCACTCCTCCTGTTAGGAAACATTTATATGATGAATCACGAAATCTCAAACGAGCAAACACGTCTTTAAAAGACATAGCAGTTATGAGCATCAAATATATTGAGTTCCAACGGGTTTTACAGTCAAGAACTAATTTTTTAGCATTTATATTGTGTACTTCAATCCGTGCCACATCATCAAACTTTTGCTCTCTTTTAGGAGATGCTCTCCAATATGTGACACTTTCACGAATTTTCTCAACACTAGGTGGCAATGATATCCAAACCATCTTGGACAACTAAATTCAAAAAATGAGCAACACAACGCATATGAAATAAAGACCCTCCTAGCATAAGTGTAGAATGATCAAGTTTATGCAACACATAATTTATAAGAGAATCATTAGTGGAGCAATTATCAACAGTAATGGTGGAGATGTTCCTATCAATATTCCAATCCATCATAGACTTAACTATCACATTCGCAAGGACTTTTGAAGTATGTGGAGAGCAAACATAAGCAAACCTATATAATGCAAACATAATAATGTATATATTTAAGTATCTGTTTAATTTAAAACATAAAAAAAGTATGAAAAATATTACATATTTGAGTGACAAATAAAAAGTATACCTCAAGATACGACTTTGCAAATTCCAATTATCATCTATGAAATGAGCTGTCAAAGCCAAAAATCCCTTTGATTAGATGCAGTCCACATATCAGTTGTTAAAGCAATCCTGTCTTTATTACATTCCAATAAGCTCAATAATTTTATCTTTTCATAGTCATACATTTTCAATATATCACTCTTAATGGTATTGCGACATGGAACCTTGGACAATGGTTGAAGACTAGCTAAAATCTTACGAAATCCATGATGCTCCATTATTGTTAATGGATACTCATATAAAATTATCATTTCAGCAAGAATACACCTTGAGAATTCTTGGTCAAATTGAAAGCCTTTAATAACAAAATTTCCCTTGTTTTGCTCTTTAATTAGTATTTTCTGCCTTATATCACTAACGGTTCGTCTTGGACAGATTTTGAAATGTTCACGTAAATGTGTTGACCCATGTTTACTATTGCCAGAAAGGGATTTCTCATAGTAGTTGCAAATTGTCTTATCTATTCCATTAATTTTCTTTCTTCGAAAATGATTCCAAACATCAGAGGTTAACTTTCTCGTTCTTGTTTCACTAGGAGAAGCATCAGCAGCAACAACAGATGTCGAATTTGGTGGAACCTCATGATTTATCTTCAGAAATTTGTGGAGCCTCATGGTTTATTTCAAATAGTGGCACTTCATTTTCTATTGTAAGGTCTACTGGGTTCATTTTATAGACCTAAAACTGATGTTGTAATGTATGTTAAAGGAAACATAAAGAAAACACTAATGATTATCTCATTCAAACTTTGAACTACAGATAAATCGAGCAAAGATTAGAAATATAATTAACCTTTTTTCAAATAAAATCAATAAGTCAAAAATTTTTTTAAAAAATTACCTTGACAACCCTAAACGTGCTAAACTGAAATGGTTGTTCTTTTTCATCCAAAACAAAGGTGGGGTTGAAACTTCCAAGCTGAGATGTAAGAACAACAGACGAACTAAGAACTGAGAACTAAGAAGAGTCTTTGTTGCTCCTCCTTTTCATCAAAAGAACAAGGTTGGTTGGAAGATAAAGTAACGAGATGAAGTCTTCTGGGTCGCTTGAACCCGCCTCCACAGCAGCGTCTTCAACTCTTCACTTTGTCTTCGGCAATGGAGGGATTTGATAGATTAAGGAGTAATGATTGAGCGGCGATGGAGGTATTTGATAGAGCAAGGAGCCAAGGAGTGAGGATTGAGGAAGAATAAGAGAGTAAAAGACTCGGCTTGCTTTGGGAATTAGGGATGGAGAAACTTTAAGTATTATTTTTTAACTTCTGTGGTTCTGCTTCTGCCGTCAAAATCAAGGCTAAAAGAGAGAGTTTAAGTATTATTATTTTTTTACTTTGGTTCAGCCTCAGCCTTCAAGAATCGAGGTTAAGAGAAAGAGTGTGTAATATATATATATATATATATATATATATATATAATATATATATATATATATATATATATATATATATATATCGGGTAGGGTATGGGTAGGATTGTACTATATCCGTCTCCATACCCGAACTGAACCCGAATACCCGATTATTTAATCGGGTCTAAAAAACCCTCCATACCCTCCTCCATTCGGGTCGGATATCGGATTCCTCATCGGATTCGGGGGAAATTGTCATTCCTATCCGACGCACACAACCCCTCCGGTAGCTCATAAGAGAAAAACCCCGTTCGGCTCGAGCCCCCCTCCCCGTCCCAGAGGAAGAGGAGGATGTCGTTCCTCTCTCCAAATGTTACAGGAGAATGGCACCGACTACAACTGAGCCCGAGAGTGAGGTTGGGTCAGCTGTCGGGGAGGCCCACACCCTTCCTCCCTCACTTGGGACTCTCAGCTCCTAGGGCAGCCCCAAGGGCAAGAGAGTCATATTTGAAGAACCAGAATTTATGAGCGCCCGTCTATGCCGGAAGGTACAGGTGGCCGAGGAGGCGGCTATGTTGGTACCCCAACATATACAAATTAAGGAGCTACCATAGGTGTCATCCTTCAGCGGAGGTATTCTCAAGCACCAATGACAGCGGCCCAGGTCCCTCCGTCGTTCCCTTCGAGGAGACGCGCCTCGTGACTCTCCCTGCCTGCTGCTCCGAAGCTACATCCAACATACCCTCTCCGAGGAGCAGGGGGGTGATGAGGGAGAGAACTGAGGAGCACCTCACTTCTCTCAAGGGTGACCTCGGCTAGAGTAATCTCTAGTCTGTACAAGTCTCTATTGAAGGTATAACTCTCTTCATCTTCTCTTATTATCTCTGTTTTCTAACTTTTACTGCTTCTTGTGTTAGGCCACATCTGAATGCCTCCTCTTGGGTCGCCAGATACTTCTCGAGCAGGAGACTGAAGTAGTACGGTAGCAGGTGACTGAGCTAGAGGTAGAGGTTTACCGAGTCCGTAGGGAAGGTCAAATGCAGGTGGAGGTTACTAGAGGCCTGCGAGCCAAACTAGACCATTCCATGGACAACCTCTTAGCTTTGGAGTCATCTCTGCACAATGTCCAGCATCGAGAACGTCTTTTGTCGGAGAGAACGACAACCCTCTTGGGTGAAGTGAGCCAACTCACCCAAGAGAGGGGACGACTCCAGGCACAGGAGACCAAACTGTTAGAAGATGTCCACCTCCTAAAGTCATCGGCTGAGGCACTTAATGGTCGAATCAAGGAGCAGACAAACCAACTAGAGGAAACGGAGCTAAAGTCGTTGTTGCCTATGTATTGGAACAACAGGAGAGCCTCTCCCAAGCTAAGTCACGCCTCTCGACGACTCAAGAGTAGCTTGAGGAGGCTCTAGCAGCACGAGATCAGCCAACGACCGAAATGGATGGGATCAAGGTTGATCGGGACCGAGCCCTCGAAGAGCTGAAAGATTACAAGCTAACGAGGAATCCCGACAGTCGGAGGCAGAGGCTGCATTCAAAGCCAAATTCCTCCAATCTGAGGAGTTTGGACAGATTCTAGCCGACCAAGTGCAGAAGCGTCTCAAGCAGGGCTTTAATGGAGTTGTCCACCAGATTCAGCGAGCTAATATACTAAAGCCAGATGTTGACTTGGGCTTCCTCAGCGTCGGCCAAGCCTGGGAGGAGTTATCAATAGAGGAGAAAGAGATGTAGTAGTAGTTTTTCTAATGGGAGGTTTTTTGTACAACCCCCTGTTGATTTCGGTTATGTATGAGAATCCTCTCCATATCCCCGGATTAAAATTTTATTGATTAAAATAAATCCGGATGGAGAGAAATTTCCCAAGTGACAGTTTTCATCATCGTACTAATTGATTCGAGTGATCGCTTGAACAAACTTATTGTTCAAGCAATCTAACTCGTCTAATCAACTAGTCGCGGAATAGACGATGAATAGATCGTCGATTTTTGTGTTCTATCTTTAGGGTCCATGATAATTAATAACATACAAGAAACTAAGAACAAAAACAAGAATTATACCTCTTGGTCTTCTATTGTATGTCTTATCCTCTCCTTGGACGTCGTGTGGGCGACGATCTTCCAAGAAACGAAGCCACCAAAAAACTCTTACTTCCTCTTGCTTGCGCCAACCACAAAGAAGGAAAGTTATCCTCCTTCATTCACCTTGCACTGCTGGCCAAGCCTCCTCCACCTTGCGCCGCCGACCCTTCTCCTTGCTCCAAGGAAGCGTCGGCCAAAAGAGGAGGTGTAAAAGAAGAGGAAGAAGATGAAGAAGAAACAATCTTCTCCTTCCCTAGCTGAAAACTCCTTGCCTCCTCCTTCTTCTTCCGTCGATCACAACAAGGAGAAGAAAACTCCTTTCCTTTGCGCCGCTGACCCTCGTTTCTCCACACAAGTTGCTACCGGCCAAAGAGAAGAGAAGTAAGGTGAGGAAGATCAAGAGAAGAAGATGACTCTCCTTGCTTCTCTCTTGCGCCACCCCTTCACCCTTCAATTGTCGCCGACCCAAACCCTAGGAGAGAGAGAGAGGATGAGAGGAGAGGAAAACCAAGGCTTAGGTTATGTTTCGTGATGGCTTTATGAGGTATATATAGGCTACAATAGGGATCATGAGGAGGAGTTGGGTCTTAGTCTCCTAATGAATCCAAAGCTCGATCTATTAATGATAATCCAATCCACTAAAGGATTATCATTGAACTACCGCACCAACCCCCATATTAAATATGGGCTCTACCATATTATGTGTACATAATCTCCCCGTATTTAAGATCTCGCATGTCTATTAAATAATTAAATTACTAACAATTTAATTAATTAATATCTAACTCCATGAGTAGTACCACTCAACCTTATCATCATGTCGGAACAAGTCCACCTACAGGATTTATATGATGAACTTTATGAGCTCCTCAAGGGGACATCATCATCCTAACGCATTAGGATACAGTTTCCTTCTATAATCAACGACACACCAAGGAAATGATATTATTTCCAAATTTTTACTGGGCCTATCGATTTAACAAATAAATATCGTCCACTAGTAAATTAAAGAAATAGATATTAAGTATATATGTCTGTTATTATATCAGGATTAAGAGGTTGTACACCATAATATCTAAGGTTTGATTCGATTATATAGTCAGTATAAATCGAATCACCTCTATATTAGTCCTGCTCAATACACACAAAGTGTAGTAGTATAATTCTATGGTCAAGATAGACCAATACCAAATTACACTACAATCATGCCAATGGTTTATTCAAAACTATCTCGGTTGTGAGTCACTACTTATACTCTACAAGGGACTGATAACATGATCTTCTGTGTGATATCACACACCATGTTATCTACAATGTAAAGTATTAGACAATATGTACACATATAATAAATATAAAATGTAAACAATGATCATGTGATTCTCATTCCAAAATGTAGATGTTCATACAAAAGCTAGGTTTTTAGTATACATCCTAACACTCCCATTGCAAACTTTGTATCTTTACTTGAATGAATTTATCTTCTTCTACGTACCCTAACTTGTCTATTTGACTGGTGTATTTTATTTACCATTCTATCTTTTCTCTTCATGACTCCTTATGAGGTTTCCCAGACCTACAATCTTCTTAGTCAACTATCTACTCTACGCCAAGGGGAGTTAAGTCCTTGGAGTATCCTTGTCCACTGTGTACCAGGTAGGAGGAATTACGACTTCTCTTCAACACTAACAGCTGGTGGGAACTCAGGTTGTTTCTGGCCGGACATCCTCAACACCTCGCCCAGGACTACTCGGCTTGGGCATCCTCAACACTGCAAGCTGGAAGGAACTCGGTCTGCTCTCGACCAGCATCCTCAACACCCCGGTCAGATCTGCTCAATTTGGTCATCCTTAGCACCACAAGCTGGTAGGAATTCGGGCCACTAATTAACAATCACTGCTTTTAATATATTGAGTCGAATTAATGTTTAAGAGCATGAATATATTTTAAAAAAACTAGACGAATACCACATAAAACTAATTTTATGTCAATCCAAAGACGTTTAGTCTATTAGCCAATTTTATCCAAAATCGACTAATTAACCAACCATCCTCGAATTGATATGAAATTAGTGTTTATGTGTTCGTTTAGTTCTCCTGATTATATCCATTCTCTTAAGCATTAATTTGACCTAACATGTAAAGAATAGTAATTTTTTTAACACTGATTAGATTTTTTGAACATATTTATGTTTAAAAAATTACTGTACTCAATATATTAGATCAAATTTATATTTGAAAACATGAATATAATTAAGAGAATTAGACAAATAATAATAACTAATTTCAATTGATTGATTTTTATTATCAATTAATCGATTTACTCGGAGTTACAAATATAAATCGATTAGATTGAATTTTTTTTTATCTGATTGATTTTTTGGACGAATAATAAAGTAAAAGCGAGTATGTGATTAGATCATTTTCAACTTAACTTATATAATTTAGTAATTTTGAAATTTTATCTACATCATTAGGTAAAAACAGCTGGTACAAACCAAAATTACTTTGTCTCGTTTAAGTATTTTATTTTATTTTCCTTAACAAAAGAAAAAATCACGGGAATCATTCGCAAGCATGTCCAAAAGCAGCGTCACAGATGGCTCTTTCCAATTCGTTGTTATTTTGAATATTTTTAGTGCAAATTTGTAAAGAGCGAAGGTTATATTTTCAATGTGAACCTTTATTTTTACTAATATATAAAATACCTATTTTGTACTTCTAAATTATTATCTAAATCATTCACTAATTAATAAAAGAAGCATTTTAACAATAAAATAAAAATAAGAATAATAATTTTAATATTAATGAAACCTTGGGGGTTTTTAAAAGAAAATTAACCTTCGGATCAAAAGTAGCTTTTTTTAGGTTCAATTTTGAATTATTTTGATCCATTGTCGTTAAACAACACAGCAACTTCGCCATCTGCTCCATGTGAAGAGCTCTCGAAATCAACGCAGTCTCGTCGCAGAAATCAAGCAGGTAGACGACTCCCATGCGAAGCGCAGAAGAATTCTGATTTCAATTCTCTCAGGTTGGCCAAAATCCTCGTGGCGAATTCGTGATTCGTTTGTTATCTTCGGCAAAAGCTGAGATTTCTCGCCGCCAGTTGTGTTTTCTTCTAGTTCTCGCCATGGACACGAGTCTCAAATTGTTAGTTTTGTGATGGTTTTCTCTTCTCAAGGGATCCGTTTTCGTAGGGCGTGTGAGGAGTCTAGGGTTTGAAACATTGCCGATCTAGTTTCTGGGTCCTTTCTTCCTCTTTGGTTGTCTCGATCCGTCTTTGAAACCAAGCGTAATCATTGTGTGATCGATGAGTTCTTCCAAAACCAGCTCCGCATTGTCGCAGAGATGGTCAGATTAACCTGTTTCTAGGGTTTCCTTTTCGAACTATTGTTCTTCTACTGCTTTTTCGTTGTTGATTTTAGAGAGAGAAAGAGAAAAATGCGATCTTTATCTAGTTTGATCGCTGGTTTTAGCCTCGTGTCAATTTTACTCTCCTTTGCTCTACTTGCAAAAGTCTACATGTTCTTGAGGAAGAAGAGAATCAACAGAGACATTGAGGACAACTCTGACATCCCTATCAAGCAGCTTCACTATCCCTTCTGTTGGACCTGGAAAAGGCCATCTCCCATGGTCATCCACCAGCAACAGAGTTCTACTTCAGTGGACTTAGCCGCCCAATCTGATCAACTTCACTTAAACCATGGCAAAGACACCATGGAGGCAGAGCTGATGAGGCTCTACAGCCTCGGAGGCCCCCCGAGGCTTCTCTTCACCATCAAAGAGGAGACAAAGGAGGACATGGAGTCTGAGGATGGTAGGTCCACAGGAAGGAGAAGCATCAAATGCTATGGTGGAAAGAGCCTGAATGATCTGTTCAACTCTTCTGATCACACCCCATTGACAACTTCCCCTCCCATGAGTCCCTTGGATTGTCGCGCAGGAAGTGGATTCAATTTCAACCCCCTCTTTGAATCCTCAAAGGAAGAAGACTTTACCAGGATGTGGTCCTCTCCATCGCCCAAATTCAAGTTCTTGAAGGATGCTGAGCTAAAATTTTACAGGAAGATGCAAATGGAAGAGGCAAAGAAGGCTGATGCAAGTGCTGAAATGGTTGGCAATTCGGAAAAGCAAAGCATAGACTATGAGGAAGGAGGAGATGAATCTGATTTCATCAGCATAGTGATCGGAAAGACCAGAGACGGAGAGAAGCAACAGCATTCAAGCTCTTCACAGGTGATGCCATTGTCTTCTCCTATACCATTCAAGTGAGCTTGCTTGTTACTTTCTTTGTTAATTAGAGATTAAACCAATGTTCATGTACTTATTCTCTCTTCAAGTTAGCTTTTTGCTTAAATGCTTGATAAAATCAACATGGAATAGTACTATTTTTTTTTTTAATTTGGTTCTCCGATAAGATGTTTTAGTAACTAGACTGAGGCAAGCAATGTGCCATAATCATTTCATTCATACAAGTGCTCCTGTAAAAGCGAGTGTTGCAGTGGTCACTAGATAAAAATTCCAGAGTTTCTGCTGAATTTCTTAAGGCAAAACTAATTTCCTTACAATGTTCAGCTACAATTCATCTCTCGTTCTTGCTCTTGAAGATTTGTCTCTCTTTTTGTTTTCTTCATTTTTGCATATTAATTGAAAGCATATCTTGATAGAAACATTACATTTTAGAATGATATGAATAACATCAGATAAGGAAAAAACAGCTTATACGCGAGAGATGGCAGGAGGAGGAGAAATTGGAGTGTTGCAAGCAGGCTGACTGGTTGCAAGCTAGGTAGGTCTAGGGAAATCATATTCAAAGATATATGAAACACGTCATGATCATGGAAGATATGCCAGTTTTTTGAATACATTACTCTTACCTAACTTGTTCTGATTCTTGGCTGTACACAACAAGTGCATTTGTTGTGAAGCAGCTGCAATGCCACAAGAATCATATTTAGAGAACCAAATTAATGACTTCCATCTGCAAGAACTCTGACTATTAATTCTTGCTAGATTCTTTGTGTGATTTTCCAGCCTGCAAGATGTGACAAATTCCAGATGAAAAAGAATTGGTTATAGTATATCGAACAAATGTTGTCGTTTAGCATTATTTGAATCGTTAGTGTCGACAATGAAGTGTGGTGATAATTGTTGATAGTTTTGCTTGACAGTTCATCATCAGAACAGCTATCCTAATATTGGTGCGATTTAAGAAATATAGAAACTAGGACCCACACCTACCATAAATTATATAAAATTTACAAGTAGGACCCACGCCTAGTTTAATTCACAAGTTTTTTAAACAAAAAAATATATTAAATTAGTTATTGATAATTAAAAAATTAATAAGATTTATCGTTATTTTAAAAGATTTGTATTATTTATATAATAATTATAAAAAATTAAATATGAAAAAGTAGGTCTGGCAGGATTCGGTTTAGCGGGGCTGGTACATGATTTATTCACATCGTTATAACCTCTAGCTAGTTAGATTTTCAACGCGCATTCTTAACTGGTGTCATTAAGGTCAACAGGACAATGCATCGCCAGCACACAAAAATTAATAAGTTTTTTTTAACTAGCATCGGGTATTTAATTTTTTTTGACCGATTAATTCTGAGATAAGTAATTCATCCTTAAAAAGAAAATCTTAGTAGTCCGAATAAATTTAGAAATACTCATGTTAAACGATCTAATATTACAAATTTATTATCTCACTGAAAAAAATACTAATGTATCACAATTAAAATTTAAATCATGAATATTTAAAAGACTATATGAACAAACCCCCCCTCCCCAATTAAGTATTTAAGTTTTCCTCGTCCCATGGAATGCAAGCGCTGAAATGATTAAAGTGTACTTATGCTTTCAAATAATAGAACGATAAAAAAAATTAATTATATATAATAATTTTAACCAAAAACATTAAATAATCAAATTTAATTAAAATTGCTGGATGAGCATATTTGTGTACATATTAAATGGATTGAATAGATAAACAAATTTCAATCTTTAATAAATTTAAAATTCATAGTAAAACAATTCTCACAAGGCACCCTAATAGCACATTTAATGGTAATTTAAATAGAAGTAGCTATTAAGCGTTAGAAATAAATAGTCAGTATCTCTTCAATTTTTACTCGTGAAAATTTTAGAATATAATTATTGGATTTCAACCGTAGTTTTTAACAAATAAAAAATAATAATCGGTAGAAGTTACGACGTAACATATAATATTTAATTAACAAACAATTAATTCAATGCAAATAAATTATTTGGACTTTAAATCAATTTAATTTAATGTTTATATATCTTTCGGCCAGAAGTTGGATATCATGCTTGAAAAGTGAAAGGTAGTAATTGACGGGGCCACAAAAGAACTGGATCAGTTGTTAGTTCATTGCGTATGAAGCTTTGGATTCCGATATCAAGTACTAGGGACAAGATGACGTGGTGCACCATCGAAATGGATAGGGCAGTGGAATGTAAATTGCTAAGCTTGAATTTTAGAAAAATCTCAAAAAACAATAAATATCCAATATAACCATGAATGTGAATAATGTAGACAAATGCATAGTTTGCCCAACTGACTAAGAACTGTTCTTAGAAACCAAACACCACATGCGGCTGTCTACCAGAATAGGCCAGAAAAGTACAACTTGCTGATAGATTAAGAAAAACTGCGATTAAAAACAAATAATCTTCGAAAGCTTGCAGTGACTAGCATTACTTCTTCTTATCACTCACCCCAGCAGACCTGAGAATCCAAAGGTATATTATGGTTAGAAGTTTAAAAATGAAGCAAGAGCAGTATGTCAGATGTCACATAATATACAATGAAGATCCTTATTACTTGCTGCTTAGTTTTCAAATGAATCCAGGATAAAATCTATTGTCCCATTAGAGTTAAGCTTTTGGCATTTAGAATATAGCTCAAAAAGTTACATCGGGATCCAAGAAAAGACTTAATTGGGCAGGGAATAGAGACAAAGCCATTCATTTCTACCAGTCAAAACCCAATTAGGATTCAGGCACCAGCCTCTGGCTCAAGGGGGGATAAAATATATTGTTCCATTAGAGTTGAGCTTTTGGCATTTAGAATAGAGCCCAAAAGTTACATCAGCATCCAAGAAAAGATTTAATTGGGCAGGGAATAGAAACCAAGCCAATCATTTCTATCAGTCAAAACCTAAATGGGATTCAAGCCCCAGCCTCTGGCGTCCAATTGTATTCTTGATTAACCATTGTAGAAAGGAAACCATAGTTAGAACACCTACTCTAACAATCCTGAATCTGTTAGGGCAAGGAATGGCATAGCTTAGTTAAGCTATGTTAACATTACATCTGTAAGCAATGTTTATAGTGTTTTTCCCATCAACCAAACCTTATTGCTCTGGTAATTGAGACTGAGCCTTAACTGCCAGCAAAACTCTAATAGGTCTGGTCTCTCTAATAATCCTGGATCTTGAGTTTGTACTGAAATTTCTGATGCTCAGAAATCAGAAATTTAATCCAGGCTGATCCAGAATTTAAGATATAATGTTCATCAACTGGACCAAAGTTTTTGCAAATATTTGAGCTAAAAAAGATTATCATCAATCTGGGCTACAAAAAATAGTTATCAAAAATCTAGCTAACTGTATTTGAAATGACCCAAGTATAAAGGATGGAGTTTATATTATAAGTTGGAAAACTTTGATCAAAGAAACATTATATATCAACTATGGACTAGTGCATCATTTTTGCCTCCATAAAGATTTTCAATCCAACATTTTATCGGTCATCCTTGTGGAAGCTGGAGCGACAAATGCATTCATCCATTTCCTACTCTTAAAAGATGGAATGGAACATTTTGGCACTATCAGCCACAAGAACAGAATCAAAGATTATATGAACAAACAGGTCAAATCTAATTATGGCCTGGCTGCAAGGTGATCGAGCAAGATGAGCTAAAGAGGCCACAGCACAAGAGACAACCAGGCTAGACAAGTAGAACAAGTCAAACAAGCAAGATGAGCAGAACAAACATTGTGTTGTAGGAGGACGAGTTAGGTGAGCTAGGCAAGCCTGGTAGAGTGGTAGGCTGGTGGGCTAGGAAGTGATAACCAAATCATCTAGACAATCCAAGCCAGGTGGTCCACTAGTCAAATGAATCAAATGAGCCAAACAAACGTATGAGATGGAAGGGTCAGGAGTGGATTATATTGTGTGAATTTGTGTGAATCAAACATGCTGAACTGATAAGACCGTTTTGCCAAAGCAGATAGGGTCCAATGGATTAGGTGACTTGAGCCAAATTGGTCAGGCAACTTAGGATGAATGGGGGGTTGGTAGAGATAGAAGAGCTAGAAAATCCAAGATGTGAATCACAACCCACCAGGAACTAGACAAATCGAATCATACAAAACAAGCAACTTAAACAGTATAAGCTTGGTGGAATGGAAAAGGAGCCAGGCAGCACAAGGCATGTAAATCAATTAACCAAAATACAATGAATCACTAAATCCAAGATGGGCAAGACAACCCACCAGGAACTAGACAAATCGAGTCATACAAAACAAGCAACCTAAACAGTACGAGCTTGGTGGAATGGCAAAGGCGCCAGGCAACACAAGGCATGTAGATCAATTAACCAAAGTACAATGAATCATTTAATGTATAGTCCATCCTGACCAAACATATTCCACTTGTCATTATATCTCATTCTCATTTCTGTTTTCATTCACCTCTATCAAATATAACCTATGTTATTTCTTTCTTACATCATACACTTTCACAGGATAGAAAAGCATAGTTAAACTTCAAAGATCACAAGAAATAAGTGCCTTAAAGAAAAGGACAGTTAAAAAATAATAATAAATGAAAATGAAAAATGAAAAAAAAAAAAACCATGCTAGATGGTGAACAGAGATTAAAGAGTCTAATTGGCATTATATTCAACAAAATTGAGGTGAGAAAACAATGCAGCATTAAAATGGTTGAAACTTGGATGTTAATGTGTACCATGCTGATTATGTTTCAAAATGTTCAAATATAAAACTCGGTGGAAAAAGCAGTATTATTCCAATGGTGAAATGAATCGAATGTGAAAAGCTTAAAAATCAAGTAAAAGCTATAAACAACAAAAATCAATCACCAATAGATTAAAGAAGGATAAGAAAATTGTGTTTAGTTCAACTATTTTTTTGTTTCAATAATAGTAATCAAGATCCTGGAATCGGCATTCATTGGACTTCAAAAGCAGTATCTAACACCTAAGCAAAACTAAAATTTACTACTAAATCATGCATTCATCAAAGAAATTCCTCGAACCAATAAAATGAATTCTAACTACGATAATAGACTCTTAGCAGAATAAAAAGAACCACGTGACAAAATTTGAATCATGAAAAATATTATGAATTATTCATATTCACCTCATCTTCCGGAGAACGTTAGCCATCTCCTCTCTCTTCTTCTTGGCTCTCTTGTGAGTACCCAGCTTTCTTTTTGCAACCTTCAGTGCACGTTTATCCTTTCCAACTTTCAGTAACTCAGTAATCCTCTTTTCATAAGGAGCAAAACCAGCCACTTCCCTGATCAAACTCCTAACAAAATGCACTCTCTTGCTAGTTTTCTAACACATTATCCAATATTAGTTACACTAGATCATAATGCCTAAAACATATGAATAAAAGAACAAATGGAAAGTAAAAAAACAACATTAATTCCATGCACTAGTCCTTTGATAACTAAAAGGAATACATTATTACAAGTTGTGGTAACAGCTAAAACTTAAGATAATTATAGCTCTGAAAGGTACAGGTAATTAAGAAGAGCGTATTAACTGATGTTACATTCCAAAAATATAATTTCTTTGAGGTGATAGAATATTGAATTCTTGGAGTTGTTCAACCAGATATTATGGACCTAAAAAGGGATTTATTCAAACTTCAACTTGAAATTATCTTCCTTTATTATCTCTAAAGTACGTTATTTGGTAGAATAAGTTTTTTTTATTTTCTCGTATTAGTTATAAGACTTTATTGTCAGAAATTATTATTAGCAATTAGTATTTTAATTGTTAACAAGGGGCTCTTACATGCCTATAAATAAAATCTATATAGTCCTTAAAGTATTACGGAACCAAATTAGTAAAATAAAAGCCTTCGCCTATTAGAGGTGGATCCCCTCAAAATGATAATCCTCTTTCCTTCTTTTTTCTAATTTCCTAAGAGATAAGGCGCGGGTTTCTATCAGTCTATTTTCTTTCTCGAACAGAACATGAAGAGCAGCATATGCAATACATTTGAAAACTATATGCACTCTAAAAAAGACGGCATCAATATAATCAGAAACAAACAAAAGGGGGGGGGGGGGGGGGGGGGGGGGGGGGGTGGGGGGGACAGTGACTGAACACTTACGAAGAAATCATGACCACTCTCCCTAAACTATTCCTGATAAATCTGGAAGTCCATTTAAAGCCATCATATTCACTAAAACAAGTCCGAAATGAATTTGGGATCATTACCCCTTTTCGGCTTGAAGGTCGAGGAGCCAGCTCCCTCCTGGTGACAACGTGCCCTTTGTTGAGCCCAACGAAGAGACCGGTCTTCGGCTGAGGAGGGGCCATTCCAAGGTCTGGATGTAGAAGAATGTGAACTCCCTAGCAACAACAAGAGAAGGACAACAATCGATCAGCGAGAGACCCTATCGTTGATGAATACAAATTTCCGTTCGTCAATGGCTTACTCCGGAGGACGTAAGAAAACGCAGCAGCCGACCCAGCGACGCGACCAAAAACCCTAACGGGGCGGATACGGGATTGTTTAAATAGCAAAGTTTTTATTTACGGAATTACCCTACCGTACTCCAAACCGTTTGATCTGATGGATATTTATATGATGAATGGCTGAGATATCCAGCTTAATTCCACGAAATGCTCCTTTGTCGGTTGAATCACCTGGGCCAACAAGGCATAGATCGGCCCAAATGAAATGAGGTTTGAGGAACTGGTTCCTCTCCGGTCAAATCCTCGCCGTTCAGTTCAAGAAAGTTTCCGTGGAAAATAAAAAAAAATTAGCTTTTTACCCAACGGTGCACGTTAGAATTAAGAATTATTAAAAATCGTACTGATGTTTCTTTTTTACCAAAAGACACATCAAATTTAATAATCTTCCTCTTATATCTCTCCCGTCTAGAATTCTCTTTCTCTTTTTCGGTTAGAATTCTAAGACATCTGAATCCGTTTTTTTAGACTTTTCAATTTAAAATAATATATTTTAGGAATCGGCCAAAAAAACGAAAGGTAAATAAAGAAACTAAAAAGAATTTATATTTATTTAATATAAATAAATATATTAAATATTTCAGTTAAAAGAAACATCTATTCCACCATTATTTCAGAAATACAAAGAGATGTTTCTTTATATTTGATTAATATAAATTAATATATTAAATAATATATTAATATATAAAAAAATCTATCACAACACATGATTTCAAACCCAGTATATACCTGAAATTAGATGACTTCAGCTCCAACGTAAACTCAAATTTTTTATAATATTTAATCATGATTTATTAAATTAATTATTTATAAGATAATCTTTTATATAATTCTTGACAAAATCTTCTCATTTTATTGAAATAAACATGTTTACATTTGTTTAAACTTAAAATAAGAAGGTTCTAGCATGATTAAAAAATATATTAAATATTTAATATATTTCTGCAAGGAATATATTTAAATACGAAGGTTCCAACATGTTTACATTCCGCAAGGAATCCAATAAATATATTAAATATTTCAGTTTAAAAAAGCATCTCTTTCAGCATGATTTCATAAATACAAAGAGATATTTCTTTATATTTGATTAATATAAATTAATATATAAAATAATATATTAATATATAAAAAAATCTATCACAGCGCATGATTTCAGGCCCACGTTAAGCCTGAAATCAGATAACTTCAGACCCAACGTATACTCATTTTGTTTCCATTTAATTTTTTTAAATAATATTTAATAATAATTTATTAAATTAATTATTTATAGGGTAATCTTTTATATAATTCTACAAGTTGTGACAAAATCCTTTCATTTTATTGAAATACTCAGGTATGATCAAAACATGCTTACATTTATTTAAACTTGAAATAAGAAGGTTTCATCTAGATACTACCTAAATACACAATACATAGAAAAATTAGATTCCTGGCAGACCATCAACTCGTATTTTCAAATTTGTTGCAATAGGACTTTTGTAGGTCTATCAGTGGGTTTCGGTGGAAACCCACTAATGGACCTAGGATATTTGGATTTCTCAATACATGATATCACTAGTTAGAGTTGAGCTAGGAGAAGATATTTGTGGTGTCTAAACTTAGTCTTAATGAATATCAATTATATTCTCATATCGTATCAGTTTGCACAGAACGATGCAGCGAATCATAGCTTGTTTTAGTAAATCATTCTTATATCCTTAATTTTGCTAATCAATATATTTTATTATCTATCATAATTATTTTTTACATTTATAAATTTTATTTATAAGGAATTTTAAAGAAAGAAAGAAATATATAATATTAATAAATAAAATTTTGAAAATATGAGTCGATGTTCTACAAGAAATTCAATTTTGCTATGTATTGTGTATTAGATACTAGATAGTATCCAAATGAAACTTTTTTATTTCAAGTTTAAATAAATGTAAGTACGCTTTGATCATGCTTGAGTATTTCAATAAAATGAGAGGATTTTGTGACAATACGTAGAATTATATAAAAGATTATCTTATAAATAATTAATTTTATAAATTATGATTAAATATTATAAAAAAAAATAAATGGAAAAAATTTGAGTATGTGTTGGGCCTCAATTCATCTGATTTCAGGCCCAACGTAGGTCTGAAATCAAAAGATTTCAGGCCCAGCATGGGCCTAAAATCATGTGATGTGATAGATTTTTTATTTATTAATATATTATTTAATATATTAATTTATATTAATCAAATATAAAAAAATATCTCTTTATATTTCTGAAATAATGCCGGAAGAGAAGTTTCGTTTAACTCAAATATTTAATATATTTATTTATATTAAATAAATATAAAATTTTTTTAGTTTCTTTGTTTACTTTATGTTTTTTAGCCGATTCCCATAATATATTATTTTAAATTGAAAAGTCTGAGAAAGCGGATTTAAATGTCTTGGAATTCTAATTGAAAAGAGAAAGAGAATTCTTGGCGGGAGGGGTATAAGAGGAAGATCACTAAATTTGATTCGCCCTTTGGTAAAAAGGAAATCTCAGTACACTTTTTGATAATTCCTAATTCTCATTTGCGCTGTTTGATAAAAAACTGAAAAAGATTTAAATAAATATATAAAATTTAAAAATAGATTTTGAACATTTATTCAAGGAGTTCTCCTATGGTTTAATTTTTAAAATTTTTTAATATATCACATCAATATTATATCACAAATATAAAAATATACTATTCTCTACTCAATCAAATTATCTCTATATAATTTTTTTTATATTACATTTAAATCACATATCTTATTTATTATTTTTAATTAACATGAGTGTATAATTTTTATTAAAAATTTTATATAGTATGATATATAATTTAATTTATTTCTAATTTCTAATTAATAAATTAATTAACTTATGATTTTTAAATTAATTAAATTTATAATTTTTGATTTAATATTTTAAATAATTATGCTTTTTAATTTAATTATAATTTTTATTTAATATTTTAAATAATTATGCTTTTTAATTTAATTTAATTATAATATATAATTAATAATTTAAATAATTTATGTTTTTTGATTTTATTACATTTATAGTTTTCATTTAATATTTAATTAACTTATGATTTTTTAATTCAATTGTAGTTATTTATATATTTTTTAACTTATCAAATATATTTATTTTAAAAAAATACAATTGTAATCTTTACTATTATTTATTCCAGAAATAAAATTCTAAAATTAATTATTTTGAATTCGATTTTTTTAAATGATCAAATATGCAATATTATTATATCATTAATTATTAACTCCATCTTAAAAAGAAAAAAAATAAGTTTGATTTTTCAAACCTATTCTTAATTAAAAACCCTAATCTCACCTCCACACACTCTTTCGAGATTTTTTTATTGAGTTTTTTTTTATTTTACAAAGTTTTGAAAAAACTTAAAATGGAGATGCTCTAACTGATATTCTTTTGTAGTTAAAATTTTATGTTCACTTAAACATTCCTCGTAGTCCGTTCTCGATGGGAATATTCCATAATAAAAATTAACAAAGTTGCACCGGACTTTAAATGGGAGTTAAATAAAAAATTCACATTAATAGAGAATAAAAATAATTAGGAGAAATATCTTATATAAAATACAGATGGTAAGAACCTTCAAAATTTCACTTAATTTAAATGAAATAAAAATTCCTAATTTTAATATCTTTGTTTCATAAAGGTTAAATAAGGGGACGAAAAGTTCCGAAGGAATATAATTGCTTTAATTAAAATGATCAAAACTATTAAATTTTAAAGGTTAAACTAAAAATTTTTAAAATAAAAATAAAATCTGAGGGGCAGAGTGACAAATAATAAAAAAATCTAACAAATATTTTTTAAAGAAAAGAATATTTAATAAACGAACACCGCTTAATATGGCAAATCACACAATTTTTTCTCAAGCCATCGAATATCAGATTAGATAGAAATTTTTCCTAATATAATTCAGAATCTCCAAATTCGAAACAGATTAGGATTGCAAATTATCCGCAGCAACAAATTCCGAATTGAACTCAACTGAACTGATTAGTAAATCGATCTTTATAAATAACTACTTCGATGTAACGGAAGAACGCAAAACGCAGATCCGAGAGAAACAGAGAAGACCAGAGAGCGATCGCTTGCGGCAATGGAGATCATCGAAGTGTGGGAAGCAAACTTACTGGAGCAGATGGAGTCGATCGATGTTCTTCGCCGCTCCTTCCCGATCGTCGCCGTGGACACCGAATTCTCCGGCTTCCTCCGCTTCACGCCTCGCCGCGCCGCCGAGGAGCGCAGATACCGCGACCTCAAGTATAATGTCGACAACCTCTGCATGATACAGCTAGGAATCGCCCTTTTCGACAACGCCGGCAACCACCCCGGCATGGCATGGCAGATCAATTTCTCGGACTTCGACCCCGACGTCGACCCCTGCTTGCCGGCGTCCATCGACCTGCTGAAGAAGAGCGGTATCGACGTCCAAAGAAACCGGCGCGAAGGTATTTCTTCCGTTGGCTGCGCCGCTCTACTCCGGGAGAAACTGTTCGGTCACCACGGCGGTGCGTTCGTCACGTTCCACGGCTCGTACGACGTGGGCTATTTGATAAAGTTGTTCGCCGGCGGAAGCCCGCTGCCGGAGACACCGGGAGAGTTTCTAATGGCAGCGAGTGGCATCTTTAACGGAAGACTTTACGACGTCAAATACATGGCGCGGTTTTGCCCGGGGCTCCTCGGCGGAGAGGTTAGCTTGATGAAGCTCGCGAGTATGCTGAACGTGGAGGCCGACGGCGTGGCTCATCAGGCGGGATTTGACAGTTTGGTCACGACTGACCTTTCACGAGATGCATAAGAGGTGGGCGGTCGTGGACGGTCGAGACTTCATGATTCTGTATGGCTTGGAGAATGTTTGCCATGATTTCAAGAGCGCTTCTTCTCTCGGTCCTCTTCGGCGCCCATGGACTTCACCACCTGGGAGCTTCGTGATTCCGCCGCCGATGGCGTGCCCGCCTTTGGCTTTCCCGCCTCAATACTTTGGCGGCGGCAATGGCCCTGTTCCTCTGCTGCCGCCGGCGACACGGTTTATCGGATGGTTCCCGGCGGTTCCACTTCAACACTCTTTTCCTGGTCCCTGTGTTGTCCTTCTGTAGATCAGTTTTTACTTGTTAGCCATCATCATGTCGGTTCTGCAGAGTAGAAATTGACTTAATTTGTGATTTGGAAAGCTGAATTCTGCAATCTGTTGATGTTTGTGCTCTGTGATCGAAAAGTGTTATTACCTAACTCATGTTTGTGTTTTTGTTCTTATTATTTTTGTTTACAAGGCAAAAGAGTGAGAATTAAAAGAAAATAAAAATTCAGTTTACAAGGCTTCAAGGGAAAGGAAAAAAATAATAATACAAATAAAATTAGCATTTGAATAGTCTTAGTCAAAATTGAATGAGAAAAACAAGTTAAAATTGGTGCCAATAAATTTCTTGCACGATTAGTCAATTAGTTTTTGTAAATCAAGTAATTAATTAGAGTGATATGAAGTTAGATAATTAACAGATAGTTAAAAGTCCAAAGACACTTAGACACAAAGGATAAATGTATGAGTTGTGTATAAACTAGATAAAAAAAATGATGAATCAGACAGCAGACAAATTGAACCTGGGATAATCGGCCCGGCCCACGGAAGTTTCCCACCGGTCACCAGGGTAAATCGGGAAGCACTCGCGGTGAGAGTTGTGTATAAACTAGATAAATGTACACAAGGATGTCAATTATTATTCATAGTCTCCTCAGCAATTCTTGAGATCTTAGACAGTCTCATAATTCTTGAGGTCTTAGACAGACACAATTTAAGGCCTTAATATTTTTTAAAAATTAAAAATTATTTTCTAAAAAATATTTTTTATATAAAATATTATCAAACATATTTAATTTTATTAGTAAAATTTTTTAAAAAAATCTTATACATTGCAAAAGATTATTTCTCAATTGAAAATCAGGATCAACTTAGGTTATATAATAATAACTTTATCTTAATTAAATTCCACTTCTTTACTAGTAAATTAAAAAATATATATATGTTAAATTTTTAATCATAATTTATTAAAAAATAATATATTTATCTAAAAATATTTTTAATTAAATAAATAAAGTTAAATTTCACCAATAAAATATTAAAAATATAACTAGTTTGGCAACAAATAGTAAATTATTATAATACTATTAATATACATTTTAATTGTTGTTTTAAATTATTTTATTGATAAATTTTAATTTCGAGAAGGAAAATTTTAAGGAGACAATAAAAAAAAAAAATAAATTAATACCAATAAAATTATTTTTTTCAATTATCTAAATATAATTTTGATACATGTATAATAAATATTTAATATTATATTTTAAATATTATATCTTATTTTTTAATAATATATATATTTTAAAAAATATAAAGTTAATAAAAATATAAAAAATAATAAAATAATAAAATTTATATAAATTTATACTTTATAAATTTTTTTGAAAATATAAATTATATAAAAATATAAGATTTTATTTAAAAATGTGATGGTAATTATGTAAAATAATAAATTTATTAAGGGTATAAATGTCTTAGAAAAAAGCAGAAGCAGAAAAAAGCATCTTGTTGCGTAAAAGTTTGCAGAAGTATATCAAACTAAAAGCACTTTTGCATTTAAAAAGCAGTAAGCAGAAGCTCTCCCAAACACTCAATCTGAATTTTTCCTCGATAAATTATAAATTAAATTTATTTATAAATTATAAATTAAATTTATTTAGCTAATAAAACAATCGACGGTGAATTATAAACAAATATAAAAAAGATAATAAATGAGAAAAAAAGAAAGAGAAAAAAGAATTAGAGAGAAATAATAATATAATATTAAAAGTGTTTTTTTTACTTCAAAAAGTATTTTTTATAAAAAATATCAATTACTAATAAATATTTTTAATTTTTTAATCAAACTTAATTTTGGTTAGTAAATTAATTTTTTATGAATAAAACCAAAAATTAGGGATCAAAATTTAATTAAAAAAAATTACTAATCAAATCACCGCATTACCCCCATAGGTCAATGCAAATTGCATGCTTATGGGGCTTAAACCCTAGGACGTTAAGCTTCTAGACCGTCCATCGTGAGTGCTTCCTGATTTACCCTGCGGTTGGTGGAAAACTTTCGTGAGGCCGAACAGATCGTCTCGAGGTTTGAGAAAAACTTTGTTAATTATAAATTTCATGGTTATGATACGACGGGGACTTATGACTCCATCAATGCAGAGTCACGCCGATTAGATTTGAGACCGAGTTCAAGTCAAGTTAGTAGATTTAAGAGTGGGGTCACTTGACTATGGTTTGACCTAAATCAAGTATAATAGGGTCTTAGCCAGTTGGATAGGTGAGTGGGAGAAGTGATACTGACACATTCTGAGGACTTATATTGATGTACGGAAAAATATGGAATGCACGATGAGAGCGGAGGTAGACAATACTAGATTCTACTAGCTAACAACTTCATTTGATCTCCTTCTTATTCTTTCATTTGCCCGACTTGAACCTTTGAGGGTTTTGTCAAGGTCCATCATGATCTTTCTTTTAATTTTACTTTGTGTGTCCAGGATCCCAACTTATCTATGGATTGTTGATAATGTTCTAGAGACCAAATTGGGCGGTCGACATTTCTCTTGATCTTCGCCAGATTAGTAATACTTGTTTTGTGATGACCATTTTTCTTTGCCCTGGGCCGACAACAGATACCCCTAACTTCTTATTGCTCTATCTAAGGCCTTCCTGACTACTCACTAACACGGTTAATTATCGACCAAGTAGGAACCAGCCTGACAAGGAGACATTCTATCACGCCTTGAGATCAGAGGCGCCGCTGATCCAATATAAAATCGGACACATCTCCCCTATACGATGGACAATTTAAACATACATACAACACCACGCAATATAATAATAACCTCAGGCCTCAAAACAAGAGATATAGTATAGGAAAGTAAATGCATCTTAGCAATAAAGTCATAATACTCACCTAAGCTGCCCTCTAGGCAGACGCGCAGCAAAATAATACCCATATAGTCTAACAGAGGACTCAAAAATACAAAACTCCGAATCAAATATAGCTCAATACAAGTCCACGTCACAAATCAAATACAAAACAAGAAGTATGTTGTAATAGAAATATAAACTTGCGAAAGCACCGAAAGCCGGAGTCGTAAGGACATGGGACCGACAACTGGGCTCCCTGGGACCTATCAACATAAAAACAAAAATATTGTGATGAGTGGTGAGTCCAAGTGGACTTACAGGTATTGAGAAAGATATGCATGACAATATAAGCAGTTGTACAAGCTATAAAGAAACAACATGATACAGTTTCATAGAAATATCAGAATATGTATAACTAAAGTACCAAATGAATGTACATACCAGAAATTAGCTTATCCTGATCATAACAGGCCCATATCATATGAGTATGGTGTAGGGTCATCAACACCAAAACACATAATATCTCTTGTATGTGCATGTCAAATATATGCAGCAATTACCATCAAATGCATAATGCATCATATGCACATGATACAATGTCATGGTCACCCCTGACACCAGTCAGGCCATCGAGACATGTCAATATGTCGGCCGAGTGGGTATGGCTATGACACTGTACGCACTATGTCATTACTGCTCCTGAGTGATCAAGTGGATAAGATGTTGGTGGAGTAAACACTCCGCCCCATTCATATGAGGGAGATATTTCTCTTATCTCCTCTAGTCTATGGGAAGAGGAGGAATCTCTGCCTGCTACTATACTCCGGAACCACTACCCCTGAGCGGCCGAGCGGAGCAGTACAGAGCAAATTGTTGGATCGGGTTGGTCCGGCTAGAGTGGGGTGAATAGACGGCTAATAAATGAAAAGTGGTGGAAACTCGTCTATTAAAAAAAATTTGGTTACAATTTGGTCGTTGCTTCCAAGATGGTTAAAGCTAAAAAAAAAATCTCCTTGTGGCGGAGAAGCCTTACAACTAAAGATCACTAAACTTAGAGAATTACAATAGAATGAATTGAATGATTGAAAAAAAAAGAAAAACCTCTAAGTCTATTTATAGCCTAAGAGTGTAAATCTGGATTGTTGATTGTTGATAACTTTTCTCTTGGCCGTTGATCCATGGATGTAATCTGGATGGTTGATCTTGGATGGGATTAAACTGCATCCATTGGATTTGATTAAAGGATAATGTAACATTATCCTTTAAAAAATAAAGTTTAATTAAAACTTTATCTTTCCTCGAGATGGCTCGAGATGGCTGGTGGAATCTCCATGTCGCTGTTGTAATCTCTAAGTAGTAATATCGGCAATATTTTGTTGTCATTACTTGTTATCTGAAGTGGTAAGCACCTCAATGTGTATCTTTGAGGTCGTGGATTCTATTCTTTTTACCAGCAAGTAAGTCCTTCATTTTTCGAGCAAATAAATCCTTTGTTTTTCGAGTGCCCAGTTTGACATGGTCAAACTAACCAATCTTTTAGTTCTTCGTCTTCTGGGTGACTTCTGGCCAACCGAAGTTAGGCTCACCCGAACCCGACTCCGGCCTTTCGCCCCTCGAGCATCCTTCCTCCCGGTTTCTCGTCCCTCGGACACCATGCACGTCCTTCTCGCTCCACCAGTGTACTCTTCCGCAGCTTTCGCGTCCCTCGGATTGTACCGAGCCCGTCGGCTCACTTCCCCGCACAATCCTTCTCGTCCGCTACGTCTTACGCTCGACTTCCTCCGTACCTAAGCTCCTGCACACTTAGCAGAGGGATTAAAACCAACAGGACCTAACCTAACTTGGTTGATCACATCAAAACCAACCGGGGCACCAACACAAATGCATACACTCAATGGTATCCACTAACTCATAAGTGGCCGCATGTGTAGATCATGTGACAGACGACGGGCTCAGATCACAAGGGAGCCGACGATCGCCGGCACGCAACGATGCAGGAATGGTGCATGACTCTAGCTTATGCAACCTCTACCAAATCTTCACTACACAACTGAACCTATTATGCACAGGTCGAACACATGTATCATCACTTAATCATCATATATCTAGGTACACATACAAGTATAACTAGAATCAATCAATGCAGACAAATAGTGGCATGCTACTATATCTACGTTCACATGCTCGCACTCATACTATACAGAATCAGATAATAATAAAACGAGACTGTATAGAAGGAAATTAGATTATATTTAAGATCAAGCAATAAGTATCAAGCAGGATAACAACGGTAGCAAATATAAGGTAAATAAATATACTGTATAAATATAAATAGTCATGCATAAAGGTAAAGTGAATCCAAAGAGACAAGCAAGAGGTACACGCTTCCAAATGGAAGAAATTCGTATGTGTAGGGAACCACCCGCCAAATAATCCGCATCAATAAATCTCAATCAAAACCTTGTATCAAAGGACATATTAAATAGCTATCATAGCAATTATTAGGAAGCAAAAGGCATCCCTAAACCGTATTAGGGTTAACCTACTCACCCTATTCATTTAATTACATCTAATTAACGGATACATTCTTAATTACTCCACGTACTCAAGATTAGGTTAGAAAGTATGTTCTAATCCAAAGGTAGCCCAAGAGATCACCCCTAGCACAACCTAAACCATGATCTAAATCTACTAGGACTTCATTCCTCGTGGCCCAAGTTACATAGCAAAAATAGTTGGGTCCAACCTCCGACCAACCCACAGCACAGGACACCTATGATCTCAATTTAATTTTCTAGCCATGAACTACCCTACCTACTGTAACCTATTATTCCATAGCTCATTACCCTAGTCGTGCCTTTCCAAAAACATTTTGACTTCCACAAAAACAGATCCCGACGGAAACCTCCCCATATCACAGATCATCCAAAGGAAATTGGTTGCCAAAAACAAACTCCTATTCTACAACTCTGCTCATCGCGGAAATAGGGATCAAGAATAGATCAACAAGGCAACTACATAAACCAACTTCACTGTAGATCAGAACAGCACAAGCTCAACTCACCAGGTCATATGCCCTTCAAGAAGAACATATAATTTGGATTGAAACTGGAACAAAACTATGCAAGAACGAAATCACAGAAACCAATTTCAATCTAGATCCAACAACACATATCAGAAAACAAGTTCATTCTTCTAATCCAAGCTAATCCATCAACCAACGAATTCAATTTCCAAAACCACAAAATCCAAACAACAACTATTTACAACTAAGGAATCATAACATGCCAGATAGCAACCATAGAGCCCATTCCTTTTTAGCTCAAAATAATATACACGTAATAGGATTCATTCCAAACACTGAACTATAGAAAACAAACTTGAACAACACACCTATTCAACTAAGCGAAAATAGATTCAATTCCACCATGCTTAATTCAACCCAAATCAACTCCTAAACCGTTCACCATAACAAATGAACTCCCAATAAAACAGGCAAACTCCAATCTAGAATTCGACCAATAGAGTGAAGATCAAATTCTGAAAATAACCCAACAAGCATCTACTGTATGGAAACCAAGCAATCCAATTCTCAGTTCATTTTTAGAGCTAGATCAAATAGCAAAATCCAAGGATAAATATTCCATCAACAAACAACCTTAAAATCTAATTCAAATCATAGATTCTGAACTATAACCTCAATTCTAAATCAAAATCTCAACCAAGAACAAAATTCCAAACGAACACTTAATTTATCTCACATGTAGTACATGGCAAGAACAAAAACCCGAGCAAGAATAGGAAATAAACCATCTGTTTGCTATAAAAACATATGAATCCGAAATCTATTCCATTACAGCTACTGATCCTTTCAACATGAAAAGAATTCCAACCCATTTGGTACTCATGGCACCCCGGCAGTACTTAGCAAGATGGAACAAAGAAATCCAAAAGCGTAATTAGCTCAGATTCAACAGAGAACTCGCAACCGGAAAGAAATCCCAAATTCGAATACCATTCTCCGAAGCTAAAGCTCTAGGGGTGTCAAAAATGAACCCAACTCGAATCGACCCGAAAAAAATCGGGTTCAGGTTAGAAATTTTCTGGTTCGGTCGGGTTTGGGTTGGAGGATTTCGGGTTGGGTTCGAGTTAACCCGAATTTAATGTTTAGTGGAATTTTCGGGGTTAAATCAAATTTTATTTAACATTAAGATGATTTTATCTATATTAATATTAATATTAGTATTAGTATGATCATGATAGAGTATTGAGATAAAAGTGAAGAATTATAGGTAACCAAAAAAAGTCAATCGATGTTTTTGGGTTATTCGGGTCGAGTTCGGGTTGGTCGGATTCGGGTTTGGGTTTGGGCATTTCGGGTTGAATTCGAGTTCGAGTCGGGTTCAGGTTGGGAGTTTAAAAAAATCCAACCCGATGAACTCGACCGGACCCACCCGAATTTACACCCCTATAAAGCTCACATGGAAACAAACTCTCACTACAATCGAAACCTTACCTGAGATATTGCGTCAACCACCTCTATGTGAATTTGACGCAAACCTGTGAGATCCGTACGAATGAAGAAAGCTCCCTTCAATAACACCATCCCCTCTTCCTCGGTAGTCCTCCCTAATCCCAGGTCCAAGCACGAAGAGGGCACCCTCCCCTTTGATGGTCTCCGGCATTGAGGTGGTCATCGGTGGCTTGAAATCAGCCTCCTCCTTTCTTGGCTACCGATCTTCACAGCACAAGATGAGTGACGGTGGATGGCTCCACTTCGGAATGGCCAGCCATGGTTGGCCTCGGGGATGGGTGGCGCGGCGACAAGCAAGAGGAAGAGAGATGGGCACCGAGTGTGAGAGGAGAGGAGTCGGGAATCGGGGGAGAGGAGGAGAAGAGTAACTTAAGGGTATTGATTGGGTTGAGCACCCCGTGGCTAACACGTGGACTGAAAAAACTATGTAGAAAGACCTACCGAGTCTGGGTGACTCTCATTCCGTGGCGCCCGAGGCCCCCTCGGGACGATGTATTCCCGAGACCACCTCGGGCCGACATACTCTAGAAATCGACCTAGGACACACGCCCGAGATCACCTCGGGAGATCGGGTCCCCGAGAGCATCCTGGGAAGGTAAATACCCGGGACCCCCCCAGCCAAAAGACCCCATGATCACCTCGGGGTAGCGAAGCCCAAGGAGCACTCAACCTCAAGTAAAGGTCCCCCTTTCTTCGGATCTAGGGATAATCATCATCAATAATTACGGAATAATCATGGCCCGTAATACACGTCCATTAACACTTTCATCATCGCAACGGTCTAAATTTAATGGATGCGACGACCGTTACAAGGGTTATCCAGTAACCGAAGATTGAGGGGACGTGGAGGAGAACGTGGAGATGCGTGGGACTGCCGCCTCAAGTATAAAAGGTACTCCAATCCCTCCGGTAAAGGGGTTACACACACTCTAACTTACGCATTTTCCTTGCTTCTTTCCATCTCCTAGACTGAGGCACTAACTTGAGCATCGGAGTGGGCTCCGTTGGACAACCTCCCGTGCGTTCCCATTAACGCTCGTGTTAATCTCGCAGGATAGGATCTTTTCCTCTCTCGTTGTCATCTCGGTGGATTGGACTCTGGTGACGGGTCGTCGACGTCAATTCCTTCCGGAATAAGTTTGGCGTCATCTGTGGGAAACCAGTAAAGTACCAGAAGGAGCATCGATGGCAGAGCCGGCGCAACAATCCATCATCCTGACGAAAGAGGAACTAGATCGCTTGGTGGTCAATGCCATCAAAGGGGCGCTCCAACAGCAACAAATGGAGTCAGTCGCTTCACGACGAGGGGCTTCTGGGCAAGAGGAAATCTCAGTGATCTCTGGAGGTCCTACCGGAGGGGACCCCAACCGTGCGAGGAAGACTCGCACTCAGCAATTGGAGAATTACCCCATAATCACCTTTATGCCAGAAGATCTGGAGGACACAGAAGCCCCCCATGAGGACGTCCTGGTAATTTTTGCGCGTGTCATAAATTATGAGGTCAAGCGTGTCTTCGTGGATACAGGTAGTTCTATGAACATCTTGTACAAGGCTGCTCTGGATCAGTTGCAGATTGGCGAGGATGAACTGCTTCAGGTTTCGACCCCGCTCTTCGGTTTTGCCGGATATCGGATACCGATTACCCTATCATTGTCGTTGGGCAGGGACACTCTGGAGAGGACTAGGAGGATTCCTTTCCTGGTCTTGGATGCTCCCTCGTCCTACGATGCCATCTTGGGACGCCCGACGCTCAGTATATTTCAGACGGTGGTCTCTGTCTACCACCAGAAGATTAAATTTCCAATAGGTGATCAAGTAACTGAAGTCAAAGGAGACCAGTGGGTGTCTCAGCGATGCTGCAGCAGAGGAGTCAGATCAGAATCGCACCAGAAGCCGAAGTCCTATGAAGCCCTACAAATTGATCTCGCCGACCCGTGAGAAGATGAAGGACCTAAAGAAGAATGGAGGGAGGTCGAGAGCGAGAAAGTCCATATTCACCCTCAACAGGAGGGGGGAGTTACGAGGATCACCACCGACCTTGCACCAGAACTAAGAGGTCATCTTATAGACTGCCTGCGGAGCAATAGAGATGTCTTCGCCTGGGCCGCTGAAGAAATCAAAGGGGTCACCCCGGCGTTAGCCATGCATCACCTGCATGTTACCCCTGGAGCCCGACCAATGAAGCAGAGACGGAGGCACTTTGCACCAGAATAGGACAAGGTTATCAGGGATGAAGTCAACAAACTGTTAAAGGCGGGGCACATAAGGGAAGTTCAATTCCTGACCTGGTTAGCTAATATAATGCTTGTCCCTAAGCCAGGGATAAATGGTGGGTTTGTATTGACTTTCGCGATTTGAACAAGGCCTGTCCTAAAGACTGTTACCCCTTACCTTGAATAGACCGGTTAGTAGACTCTACGGCCGGGTGTGAGTTCATTTCAATGTTCGATACTTATCAAGGCTACCATCAAGTTCCGCTCGCTGTCGAAGACCAGGAGAAAGTTAGCTTTGTAACCACCGACGACACGTATTGCTATAACGTCATGCATTTTGGATTGTGCAACGTAGGGGCAACTTACCAGTGGATGATGAACAAAGTCTTCAGGCATCAGATCGGGAGAAACATCAAAGTGTACGTGGACGACATCCTGGTCAAGACTTACAAGGGAAAGGACATGATAGCTGACTTAGAAAAGACATTCACCACCCTGAGGGCCAACAAGTTGAAGTTGAATCCTGCCAAGTGCTTGTTCGGGGTGAAGAGCGGTCGATTCCTGGGCTACATGGTGATAGAGAGGGGAATCGAAGCTAATTCGGAAAAAGTAAAGGCTATTCATGGAGGTTATCTTGTAGAAGATCTCCACAGCAGACAATGTCAGGGCCGACGTACTAGCCAAACTGGCTAGCTCCATTTCAACCTGGCAGCTAGATGAACCTAGTGCCCTGGAAGATACGGTAGCACATATTGGAGAGGAAGCAGAAGGCGACATCGTAATCGATTGGAGAGATCCATATATGGAGTTCCTACGCAGTGGGAACGTTTCGAGCATGGACCAAGGAAGCCAACTATTTCGCCGCCAGACGACCAGATTCACGTTGGTCGACGATCAACTATATAGGAGGGCCTTTGCTCGACCACTCCTCAAATGTGTCAGGCCAAAAGAAGCCGATTACGTGATGCGGGAAGTACACGAGGGCATCTGCGGGAGCCACATTATGGGGGAGGTCTCTGTCCAGGAAGATTATCCTGGCAAGGTACTTTTGGCCCACTCTCCAGCCGACGCTCTCAAGTTCATGGCCGGATGTATGGTCTGCCAGAGACATCAGCATGTGACTCATCGACCAACCGAGCCCTTGCGAGTCTCTATAGTGTCCTTCCCATTCGATCAGTGAGGGATGAACATTGTAGGCCCCTTTCCAATCGGGCCACAGCAGAAGAAGTTCCTGCTGGTCCTAGTCGACTATTTTTCCAAATGGGTGGAAGCTGAGCCTCTGGCACACATCACGGAGGTCGCCATGATGAAAGCCCTATGGACGGATATTGTCTACAGATACGGCATCCCCCACAAGCTGGTGTCAGACAATGGAAGACAGTTTTTCGGGCGCAAGCTCAAAGAATGGTGCGAGGAATTGGGCATTCGCCAAGCTTTCACATCAGTGGCATACCCGCAGGGCAATGGACAAGCCAAGGTCATTAACTGCGAAATCCTCAGGGGACTTAAGATAAAACTAGATTATGTCGGAGGCAGCTGGGTCGAGGAACTCCCCAGCATCTTGTGGTCTTACCGTACCACTCCACGAGAATGAATATGCCAGAGCCCTTTTCAGCTGGTGTATGGGGCGGAGGGTATAATCCCAGTGGAGGTAGGGGAAGAGTCTGTCCGACGACAACTCTATAACAAGGAGGACAATGATCAAGAGCGGTTGATCGACCTGGATCTCGTTTCAGAGGTGCGAGATAAAGCAGCAGCTTGACTGGAAGCTTATCGGCGGTGGATGCAACAAGCCTATAATCGCCGGATAATCGCCTACAGCTTTGAAGTCAGAGACAAGGTTTGGATGAGGATCAAACCAGTAGGCGACCCTAGGAAACTGGAACCTCAGTGGGACGGACCTTATGTCATCACCAAAAAGCTCACAGGGGGTAGTTACTATCTGGAAGATGACAAAGGCAAGGGGCTGGAGAGGCCGTGGCACGCCAACCATCTCTGCCCTTATCGCACTCAGTGGGGTGTTAAGTTGTTTGCTTAACTTTTGTATTTTTTTGTTTGGATTGCCTTGCAGTTCAATAAATAAAAGAGCAAACGAAATATTACTCGAAAGGCGCTAAATCCTTACCTGGGTAAAACCCTACTACCTCCGTGGTGAGTAGGCTTGGCCTCGGTGTTGCGAATGCCCGGCCAGGAGCCATAAAACCATACTACCTCCGTGGTGAGTAGGCTTGGCCTCGGTGCTGCGAATGCCCGGCCAGGAGCTGTAAAACCCTACTACCATCGCGGTGAGTAGGCTTGGCCTCAGTGCTGCGAATGCCCGGCCTGGAGCCGTAAAACCCTACTACCTCCACGGTGAGTAGGCTTGGCCTCGGTGTTGCGAATGCCAAGCCAGGAGCTGTAAAACCCCACTACCTCTGCAGTGAGTAGGCTTGGTCCGGGTGCTGTGGATGCCCGACCAAGAAAACTTAACAAAGTACAAAGGAATACGACCACTATGGCTCAGCCTCCTGCGGGGGTTAATGTTTACCTCGGTTGGGTTCCCTTAGCCTGGTCGGCGTCGCGGAGGAGGCATCCCTCGAAGCTAGGGGTGTCAAAAAATCAACACGACCCGACGACCCAACCCGAATCGACCCGAAAAAAATCGGGTTCGGGTTGAAAAAATTTCGGGTTGGGTTCGGGTCGGGTCGGGTCGGGTCGAGTTTGGGTTGACCCGAAATTTAATATTTTGTGGATTTTTTGGGGTTAAATCAAATTTTATTTTGAAAATTAAGATATTTTTATGTATATTAATATCAATATAGTATGATCATGATGAAGTATTGAGATAAAAGTGAAAAATTATAGGGAAAATGGCGAAAAAAGACGTTTTGAATCAGTTTTTTCAGATTATTCGGGTCGGGTCGGGTTGGTCGGGTTCGGGTTCGGGTTTGGGGGTTTCGGGTTGAAATCGGGTTCGGGTCGGGTTTGGGTTGGGAGTCAAAAAAATTTTTTTCCCCAACCCGACCCGAACCCGACCCGACCCATCCGAATTGACACCCCTACTCGAAGCCATCCGCTCCTTGAACTGAAGGATGGCTCTCCAGCGTCCTCGCTCCTTGAGTCAGGAAAGAACTCTTGTTCTTCAGATCCCGTTCCCCTCATGATGAGGGCAAACAAGGCACAAGAAGCAGAAAAAAACAAGACACTCAAGCCCGTAGGTTAGGCAATGTTTTCATTTTAGTCGAAATGATTACATTATGAAAGAAAAAATGAAGAAGTTGCAAACAACGGAAGACAGAAAGGAGGCAAGGCTTAGGTCGGGGAAAAGCTTTATATTTCTTGCTCGTTGGGTGACAGCTCATCCCAGACCTGGCTGACGCTCAAGGCACTCAGATCTACGTATGGTTTTAGCAGTCGGGCCTTCTTCAATTGGCTAATGACACCATTGAAACCCTATTTTAGGCGCTTCAATACTTGCCCGACCAAAATGTCGTCAAACTCGTCAGACTGCAGGAACTTAGCCTTGAACTCCGCCTCGGCCCTGGACAGTTGGGCTGCTTGGTCCATCTTTTGCTTCTGTAGCTTAGCCTCAACCTCATTCTTGGCGGCCTTCAATTCTACCACCTCCCAGGACAGACGATCATGAGCCCCCAGGGCCTCCTGGAGTTTCTGGGAGGCGGTAGAAGCCTTGGCCTAGGCTTGAGTGGCGCCCTCCTGGAGGTCGGAGGCGTAGGAGGCCGCTAGCTCAAAGTCATACTCCTTGAGAGCTAGCTGGCGCTCCTGATCTTTATTCTGATCCTTCAGAGTCTTCTTCGAGGACTCCAGAAGCTAGACGCTGTCAGGAAACTCCTTTGTCTAGATCTGGAGTTGCTCCCGCTCCTGGGATAGCTTTCGTAGGTCCTCGGAGAGGGCCTGGTCCTTCTCGGACCAAAGACGCTCTCGGAGGCGGTAACCATGCAGGGTCTCCTCCGAGGTCAGCAGGGGTGTCGAGGCAGTGTTCCACCTTTACCTTTAGAGTCGTGCTGACCTCCAGCTATAGGAGGCCTGACTCTCGGGCACGGTCGACCTCCGCCTCTGACTTAGCCACCCGCTGGAGAAGGTCTTCAGTAACCCCTCGGGAGAACAACAGGCAGCTCATGGCAGTATAGTTGGAAGCGATTTGTAGTGCGAAAAAAAGGACAGTTAAAATAAAACAACCAAACATATGGAAAAAGTTCAAGGGCAATTACCATCAGCAGGGACTGGTGTAGCATGCCCAGATACCATATAGACCCGGCTGACCTCATCAGCTGGGCAGGAGGTGGGAGAAGCTCCCTGGCAGGCCGAATTGACGGGTCGGGAGCATTCTTGGAGTCAGGGACGCCCTCCTCCGAGCAGGACACTGTCTGCGGATCATGACTATCGAAGGGGGCTCCCTTTATTTGGATGGATTGGGACCCCCTTGCCTTGCCGCGGTTTTCTTCGCCACCGTGGCCTTCCGGAGGGCTACGCACCTCCAGCGATACCTCCTTGCCTCGCTGAGCAATACGAGGGTCAGTCGGAGCTGCTGGCTAACGGGCGATGGGATTAGTGGCTGCCTCAGCAGGAGAAGAGGGATCCTTCTGAATCCTCTGGAACAAAGGCATCGTGTCATTTTCATCAATGGTGGGTGGAAGTTCTGAGGGCGGGCCCCTCTTCAGCCTTATCAAGGGGCGTGGCTTCTAAGCCGCCCGTTTCTTGGTGACCTTGGTCCCTGGTTGCTCGGCAGGAGGGGTAGGCGCGACCTCTCCTTCTGTTGTCTTGATGGGAGAGGGAGGGGAATCCCCTTCAAGGTTGGTAGGCAATTTTGCCGCTCCGAGATCCTCGGGGGCCTCTAGAGCTTCCGGGTCTCCTAACCGTTCGGTCGTTTCCTCGCAACCCTCGGCTGAGATGCCCACGGGGGCAGAAGGAACTGAAGCGAGGACCAAGGCTCGCTCGTTAGCCTACTCCCACTTCAGGAGCCGGTTGATATCTTGGGAGAGCATGATGTCATCTGCAAAGTAGAGAAAAAAAAGTATCAATTAGAATTAACAAGAATACTTACAAGGCAAAATAGAACTTACAGAGACTGGAGCTAAGGCTCGTGACTTTCGTGCTGAGGTCGGCCCGGTAAAGAAGCTCCTCGCATTGCACCAGAGAAGGCCGTGGAACTCCATCCTGGCCAGGATACCCCTAGCCCTCTAGTATCCTGCATCTTTCTGGAAGTCGCCAAGGTTTGGGATGGGCGGCAAGCTCTCCGTCCTGCTAATAAGACTGAAGGGGCGCTCAGGGAGGCAGATAAAGAAAAATCATTCTTTCCATCCCTTTTGGGAGGAAGGAAGGTCCCCTAAGAACCTATGACTAGTGCAGGTTGTAAAGCTAAACGCCCCTCGCGAACCCACCGGACCGAAGAAGAAATGAAAAAATCGGGGAGCCAAGGGGATGTCTAAAAGTTTAAAGAGGATAAACGCTCTGCCTATCTAGGCAAAGGCGTATGGAGCCAGTTGTTGACGAGGGATGTCGAAATAGGAGGCGACACTCATGAAGAAGGGGGGAATGGGGAAACGAAACCCTAATTCTATCTGTCCCAAGAAGAAGGTGAAAAAACCTGCAAGGGCTTCTACGGGCGATTGACCTAAGGCCAGAACTCTTACCTCCCAGTCCTCTAGGATGCCTTACCTCTCGCAGGTGGCCTGGAGAGATTCTAACCTAACCCTAGAGGAGATGGTATTATACCATTCCGGGTGATAGGTTGGTTCCTCTAAAGAATCTTCGTCCGGGTGATAGGTTGGTTCCTCTAAAGAATCTTCGTCCTCGCCTCGGGTCTTCTTCTGCCTCTCTACTAGACCCATGGAGATGAAGGAAAGAAGAAAACAAAAAGAAACTTATACTTGGGGAATACGACAGCAAAACGAACAGCAAGGAGCGGAGATGTTTGAAAACAAATAAGACAAGAAGGTAGAAGGGTGTCGTTGCACCCGCTTTTATAGGGAGAAGCCGCCCGCCTGTGAGCAATAGGGAGGCGGTACGTCAATGGGGTTGAGGGGGCATCCCGAGGAGTCACCATCCTTTACTGTCATCACTTTGTATGGCACGCGGCGCGGATCAGCAGGTGATCGCCGCGTAGAGAATGATAGACCACGTGGCGAGACAACATTCGTCAGATGACCTTGTCACCATTAAGAGATCCCATGCTCTTTTAAAAAGGCCATGGCAGCTGTCATGGCGTTGTCTCGAGGCTCTAGAGAGGCGAGACGCATTCGAAGAGCCACCTGGGACCTAGGGATGCAAGGTCTGATTCCTCGGACTCGGCAGACCGCTAAGGAAGTAGTAAAAGATATATGGACCACCATGACATAACTTCTTCGCTACACTACTAGTTTAATCAGTCAGCCACACTTCCTTCGATTAGACTTGAAGGGAGGGACTTGTGATGGAGTTGAGCACCCCGTGGCTGACACGCGGACTGAAGAAGCTATGTGGCAAGACCTACCGAGTTTAGACGACTCTCTTTCCGTGGTACTCGAGGCCCCCTCAGGAAGATGTATTCCCGAGACCACCTCGCGCCGGCATACTCTGGAAATCGACCCAGGAGGACACACGCTTGAGATCACCTCAGGAGATCGGGTCCCCAAGAGCATCCCAAGAAGGTAAACACTTGGGACCCCCAGCCAAAAGACTCCGAGATCACCTTGGGGTAGCGGAGCCCAATGAGCACTCGACCTCAAGTAAAGGTCCCCCTTTCTTTGGATCTAGGGATAATCATCACCAATAATTATGGGATAATTATAGCCCGTAATGCACGACCATTAACGTCTTCATCATCTCAACAGTCTAAATTTAATGGTTGTGACGGTTGTTACAAGGGTTATCCAGTAACCGAAGATTAAGGAGACGTGGAGGAGAACGTGGGGGCGCTTGGGACTGTTGCCTCAGGTATAAAAGGTACTCCAACCCCTCCGATAAAGCGGTTACACACACTCTAACTTACGCATTTTCCTTGTTTCTTTCTATCTCCTAGACTGAGGCACTGACTTGAGCGTCAGAATGGGCTCCGTCGGACAACCTCCCGCGTGTTCCCATTAACGCTCGTGTTAATCTCGCAGGACATGATCTTTTCCTCTCTCGTCGTCATCCCGGTGGATTGGACTCTGGTGACGGGTCATCGACGTCGATTCCTTCCGGAACAGATATTTTGCATTTTAGCCCTCCTTATATGCGAAATCCTATCTAAGCCCCTTAACTCTAAGCTTTATGCAATTTAGTCCCTCAAAATTTGGGTTTTGAGCCATCAACTCCCTCCAACTTAAGGTATTAACCAAATTAAGTCCTCCTTAATTTGGTTCTCAACCAAGTTAACTCTTAACTTTGGTTTGGAGTCTCCGAAGCACTAAATCATCTCTGGAAAAATTTTTGAAAAATTTTCTTGGCCGAATATGAAGTATTGTATTTAACACATTCAATCTATCATAACTCAATTCGTGTCCGATCCGTTGGTGGTGTCAATAAGTTAGCCTGTCCATTGATCTCAACCAGATCTATCCACTCCGCCTACATAGCTAACATATGCATATGAAGTATGCTACCAAAGATTGCAAAGACTCTATCAGCTTGATATAACCGATGTGCAACAGAGTGACAAACCGAGTCCAATTAAACCTTGTCTCGACCAAACAATTTCTCGTCGATCATGTGATGAAATAGAAAGTTAGGGATGACACTCGTAGGCCAGGTTCAGATAAGATTTTATATTCTCTATTTTTATATATGTAGGATATCAGATATCCATCCGAATACTCATACTCATTAAAGAATTAGATATTTTATATATTATTTTTTTTTCCGTCCAACTATATTATTCAACAAAACTTCATTAAAATTAACATCATATTTATATATATATATATAATTTTAAAAATAAATTAAATATCTATATAATATATTCTTAACATCAATCTAAATTATTAGTAAATTTAAAAAATATTTAATATATAAATTTTTTATTTAATTAAGTATTCGAGTTGGATATCATACATCGATAGTTTTTCCAAACTCTTTTTTATTTGGATCGGATATTAATTTTTCGTCGGATTCAAAAAAAAAAAAATATCATCCCCTATACAAAATAGATAATAAGCGTGTAATATTTTATCCGAATTAAACAGATCAAATCCCAAGAATTTATAACACGTAGGTAACCCGTCATCACTTTTATTCTTATTGAATCTCCTTCTGATATCAATATAACGTGCAACCATTTTATAGGTTGTAATGTGACGGTTCTGTAAGATCGGAATATCGACTCAACTGCACTTTGCATCAACAGGTTCAAGTTGTCAACCTGTTCCCACCTTCAGCTTACTTCCAATTTGTTTGTTTGCTGAATCAACAAATAAAATATATTTGTATCTTTGTTTGATATAATTTTATTTTAAAAAATGACCCACCTACAGCTTGACACAAATCTGGGTACTGATAGGCGTATTTTAACATCAGTTAAAATTATCACAGTTAACTCGGTTCGTATGCTTTATGTTTAGTGCGTTTAAGGAAAAAAAAAATACACTCACAGTTCAATCAAATACAGGATTTCATGTGGCAAAAAGATCATACGCATCAAATATATGCCTTCAATTGCTAGATGAGTTAGTTCAATTTGGTTGTTTAATTTTGATTGAACACTTGAGTTAATTAATAATTAGTCTTGCCATTAAAAGCAGGTCGGCAAGTCAAATCAAGTCGATTAACTTAGCTAATGGATTGTTTAAATTTATTCTGAAATTAAAAATATTTTTTGACATTAATTTATATTTGTTTATATTAAGACGATAATTTACTTTTCAAAAAATCGCCAATAAATTATATCCTAGCGGATAAATAAACAGAGTTAGTCAGTGATAGAATGAATAGTTTGAAATAAAAGAGGTATTTAAGGTATGCCACGTCAACGTCAGCTAAGGAAAATAATAAGCTGAAATTTTAATAAACGTAACATTTTTCCTAATATAATTCGGAATGCCAATTCCCGATAGATTAGGAATGAACAACCAATTCCGAATTTGACTCAACTAATTAGTAAATCTATCTATATAAATAACTACTTCGATGTATCAAGAGGAACGGAGAGCAGAGAGCGATTGCCTGCAGCAATGGAGATCATCGACGTGTGGGAAGCAAACTTACTGGAGCAGATGGAGTCGATCGCTATTCTTCGTCGCTACTTCCCGATCGTCGCCATCGACACCGAGTTCTCCGGCTTCCTCCGCTCCACGCCTCGCCGCGCCGCCGAGGAGCGCAGATACCGCGACCTCAAGTACAATGTCGACAGCCTCTGCATGATCCAACTAGGAATCGCCCTTTTCGACGACGCCGGCAACCACCCCGGCATGACCTGGCAGATCAATTTCTCGGACTTTGACCCCGACGTCCACCCCTACTCGCCGGCGTCCATTAACCTGCTGAAGGGCAGCGGTATCGACGTCCAGAGAAACCGGCGAGAGGGTATTTCTTCTGTTCGCTGCGCCGCTCTGCTTGGGACAAACTATTCAGACACCATGGCGGCGCGTTCGTCACGTTCCACGGCCTGTACGACGTTGGGTATTTGGTAAAGATGTTGTTCGGCGGAAGGCCGCTGCCGGAGACTCCGAGGGAGTTTATAACGACGGCTAGCGGCATCTTCAACGGAAGACTCTACGACATCAAGTACATGGCGCGGTTCTGCCCCGGGCTCCTCGGCGGAGAGGTTGGCCTGATGAAGCTCGCGAGCATGCTGAACGTGAAGGCCGATGGCATGGCACATCAGGCCGGATTCGACAGCTTGGTCATCGGACTGTCCTTCCGCCAGATGCATAAGAGGTGGGCAGTCATGGGCGGTCGAGATTCCATGATTCTCTACGGCTTGGAGATTGTTTGCCATGAAAGCAAGAGAGCTTCATCTTCCAGTTCTCTTCTGCGCCGCCCCTGGACTTTACCACCTGGGAGGTTCATGATTCCGCCACCGATGACGCGCTCACCTTTGGTTTTCCCGTCTCAATGTTTTGGCGGCGGCGGCCATGTCCCTGTTCCTCTGAAGCCGCCGGCGACACCGGGGCGTCAGATGGTTCCAGCCGGTTTCACTAAATGCTCTCTCCCTGGTTCCTTGGTGGACGGCGTGGTCATTTTTCAGAGTAGTTTTTAGTTATCGTTCATTCTTGGACTTTGTCGTTGAGTATTATGATGCTGTTGTTGTGGGTCAGAAGGTTTTATGATTCCTTTATTTGGAAAGCTAAATTCTACGGCCTGTTAACTGTTTTAGTTTAACAACTACAATTGATTTTATAATTCTGTTATCGAACATTTTAGTTTAATATCTATAATTTTAAATTAACACCTCCGGACTTGAGAAAGTATTAAGTTGTTCAATCTCTAATTACGATATATATATATACTTGTAAAAAATTTGAAAAGTATGTGCAACCAATGCATAGCATATTGAGATTCTGAGCTGTCGGTTATGTGCGTTTTAAATTTACAATAACGATTAGTGAAAACTTCTATAGAGTCCGATATGCTACTTGATTCATCAAGTATTATAATTTGAAATTAAGCTTAAATTATGGACCGGTAAATGTTTTCTCCTAGTTTTTTTTAAAGCTAGTATGTTCTTAGGTTGATTAATTTTGAGGAGGATTGACTGATCCTATAAAAAATTTTCATCAGTATAAATTCGGATGTACTTGTAGTGAGTGGATTAATCGCCGATTAATCTTGACGATGCTAATTCGACTTTACAAAAAAATTTCATCATTTATCAAAGTAAATTCAAAAACGATCACAAGGGTGGCCGAGCAGTACAGAATAAAAACATGAATAATTAAGAGGCTCTATGACTACCATGCTAAGACATCATAACCCATGGTATATTTTTTTTCAAATTTTTTTAGTTGACATTAAATATCCAATCGAATTAATCTTGAGGTGATTGATTGACTTCATAAAAATTTTTCATTGATCCGTAAAATAAATCAGAATATATGATGAATTTGACTCCATAAAAATTTCTCATTGATCCTTAAAATAAATCAGAAAATATTTATGATGGACGACCTAATATTTTTAAGTCAAGAATCCCTTAAACAAAATTTATTAGTAAAATTATCAAAAATTTAGAAGGCGGGCTACATCATTGCTCCGGCTACCCTCAAGTTAGAAGGTATGTTGATAGATAAAAAGATAAATAAATATAATAATTTAAATTATTCAATAAACTATTCAATGGAAAGTATCTTAACGATATCTTATGAATTTTTAAGTATTAAACAAACTGTTTTAAAAGCCACCAAAAATTATTGAAAATTTCAAAGATTAATAGGACGGAGTCCGACCATTTAGCTCGTGAACATTTAGCGTTATTTTTTTTAAAAAAAATTATTTGTTTAGTTTAAATATTATATTCTAAATTTTAAATTCTAAAATTCACGGAATCCTCACAAATAAGTGTGTAATATAATAGTTTTATATCTATATATAGATGATATATTGTACATTCATTCAGTATTAATTTTTATTTTTTTACTCCCTTTAACCGGCATACTATTCTAAAATTTAAAATCTAAATTCCAAAAATTATTAAAAAATAATAATGCTGACTTGAATATGTATACGATATAATATTTTCGGAATATATATATATATATATATATATATATATATATATATATTATATATATATATATATATTAATGTTCCCTATTTACTTATAGAAAGTTAATGTTAATTTTTTTAAAAAATTAATATTTAAATTAAATAAGTGAAAATTAAAAAATAATTAATTAGAGGTCTATGGGTTGTCCATGGAGGGATGATCAGAATAACCAAACTCATATATATAGATTCTTTCATTTAAGTTTATAAAAAATTATTCCATTATTTCACAACTTAAATGTGAGTCTAAACTAGTATGTCATAATCTCACTAGTTTAAGACATAACATCCATTGTCAGATCCAAAGTCTAACAGTAGGCTTAACTTCTTCCTAATCGGCGCCATGTGAGGCCCAATGTTGACTCCTTCATATATTCAGGATGATCCTGTCACAGAGCGAGATGGACTCCCAAAAGTGAAGTAGACCCGAGCACTGCTGATGCTCGTTCCGATCTGCAAGGAAAACGGCCGTCAACAACCCGCTTGGAAGAAACTCCGATAAGTTACTCCGATGATCAAGTTAGTCTCTGGTGGAAGAGAAGAAAACCGAAGAACGGTAGCAAAAATTCTAGTGCGCGTACCTACAGACGGAGTGCGGAGGACCTTATATAGCCGAGGGAGTCGACAATTCTTGCCCGCATCTGCCGTCCTTTTTGTCTCATGCGGGGATACGATCGGGAGTACTGTCAGCTCGCTGACCGACGCCGCCTAGTCTGACACAAGTAGGGGTTGCCGTGGTACGGAGTGCCAGGGTATGTCAGGAACGTACTGTGTCAGCGGAATATTCACGATTCAGGCACGAATGGTGTCAGACCTGCGCCGACTCTCGTACCACTTCTGCCAGTATAGTGTCAGAGAGTGGGTGTTCATTAAAAAATGACAAATCCCAAACTGAATCACCGACCGACCGCCCCGAGTAAAACCTAGTTGTGTGGCCAATACCTCCTAGATTGGAATAGGATACTCTCCGGATCAAGGAGCGCTCGGACTTAGCCAATTCGACTCATCCCAGGGTCGGGTGGTTAGGGCATAGGGAGACAGACAACTGAATGCCAAATGGATGTTGCTCGGACGTCCTTAGGCTCGGCAGTCGACATCTCTCCATAGGGGCTAATGTAGTGTGGGTATCGGGTGACGGACGGGGTCGGACACTCGGCGTTTTCCAGGTGGGATCAGGTCGGGGTGCATCTGACTGGCCTCTTAGTCGGGCGATCCGGATCGAGTGGGCCTCAGGCTCATGACCCAGTCAGCTATATTGATCTACCCGTACTCCATGGCCCTGACCTATCCTTATGTGGTGTCAGGCTGACCGACCGAGTTACATGTGAGCTAGGTCGGTATCACAAGACTTAACCCTAAACCACTTTGCAACATATTCTTATGTCCTATCGGAATGGGTAATTAGCTTATATATATGGATTATTGTCATTATAAAATTTGAGAGTTAATTCTGAATTACTAGTTAGATTCCTGTCCTTCTTATACATTATTTATTATTTGGGCTAATAGTCACTCATGATTTACCTCCCTTCGTATAATTTCTTTCTTGCCTCAAAATTGTTAACCACTTGCTCATTTGGAAATCAGTTTGTGACAAGATTTCCACTCAAAGTCTTATGTAAGGATTCATTGTCACCTAAAACATGCAGTTTAGTATACTCGTGTCTAATGATCCTTGGGCAAATCACTTTGGCCTAACATGTGGATTTCATTACCAACTTGCTTGGGCATGGGGAAAATTTTCAAAGAGTGGTCAGCAGGCTGATTTGAAATCAACTATGATAACAATTTTTATTTGAAATCTTATTTGTGTGTTTATTTGCACTTGACAAATACATTTTGAGAATAGTTGTATTGTAGTGTTGCCTACTTGCTTTCGTTTAAATAAGCAAATTTTTGAATCAATTTGCTTGGGACAAATCGAACAGAATGGTCAACCAGATGTATTGAATTTTGACAACATTTTCACTTTGAACCTTGTGTGCAAGTTCATTTCCATCTAAAATTTACATTCCAAGGATACTCACATCCCGATGATGCCTTAATAATCCACTGTTGTTCGTACTTCATGTGGTTGTTGTTTCTTTTTTAGATCTTAGGTTTGTGTTTGCTTGGATCTTGTTGCTCTGAAATTTGATGTTCATTTCTAAAAGAGGGTCTTTTGCTCTCCTGTAATGTGTCTGTGAATTCTTATACCTTATTTTGTACTCACTTATCTATTTTACTAATGCTAACATGGTGACAATACCTACCCACTAATCATCAGTCCATCCCACTAACCTTAATCCATCCCGTGGGGACTATTTTAGTAGTATTAACATGATTCTAGGGTACGTGGTCGTTGTTTCTTACAAGTAAGGATATTGGGTTGTGAAAGTTGTGTTTATTTGTTAAGTTAATCTTCGTCACAGGATATGAATGACTTAGAAACTAAATTATTACTTGGACAGTCATCTCAAACTAGAAGGGATTCCTAGATCTGGAGAGTTTTCTTGTTGCTATTTCTGATTCCGCCACTGATTCGAGTACTCCGTCCCCACATGGTACCATGGCTGCTATTTTGGACTGAGATTTTAGATATAGTCATCTCTGCTTGGAGGGGAATGGTCTCAGTAGCTTGGAATTTGAAGAAATGAACCATTTGTCCAGTAAGAGTGGTTTCCTCATTGTTTCAGATATTCGTCCTGGGGTTCCCCCTCCGATTCGACCACCCTAAACTCTCCAACATTGCAGCATCGCTGAGTATGGGGGCCAAAGTAGATTCTTTGGAGGAGTAGCCACCACGAAGGATCAAATGGTGGCAAAGGTCAAGGGATGAAGAACTGTAAGAGGGACGTCGTGGATCTTACAACTCTCCTCATTCATTGTGCACAAGTTGTGGCAGAAGATGATCGAAGAACAGCAAATGAATTATTGAAGCAAATTAGACATTTGCAGATGGTAATCATATTTCTCACTATCCCATGAAACCCCTGGTGGACAAGAAAATATAATCATATTTCTAACTATCATTTAAGGTTCAATTTCGTTGCTTTGCTACACCATTCCTTCCCTAACATGATGTATTGCGTCATGATTCCGCACTCCATAATGTAATTCACAAATAACTTAGAATGTTGTTCACCTAATCTGTCAAATCTACCATAGTATTCACCACCACCGTCTAATCTTGCGGCCTTAATCTTCTTACCAAGTTGATTTTCAACTTTAACTTTGAAGATTTTGAATATATCCAGGAATTGTGACTTCTCATGAATAAAGTACAAGTATCCATATCAAAAATAATCATCTATAAAATTTATAAAGTATGGTTAATTATTCCAAGAAGCCTTAGGGAATGGTCCGCGTATATCTGTGTATAAGCTCTAAAACACTATTACTCCGCTTTGAACTCTTATTACTCTTGTTAGTCATTTTCCTCTTAATACACTCGATACAGATTTCAAAATCTGACATTTCAAAGGAATCAAGAGTTCCTAGCTAGTGGCATTAACCTTAACGTTGTTTAGAGATATGCCCTAAACGTCTATGCCACAGCATGGATGAATTATCATTTGTCACACCACGCTTCACGCCTATACATCAAAATATTATCCGTATAAGTTTCAGTGTTCAATCTATATAGTTTGCCAATCAAGGATCTAGTACCACACAAGATAGAATTTTAAAAAATACTAAACTTTTTCATTTCCAGATGAACAAGTATATCCAGATTTACCTAAACATGAAATAGAAATTAAGTTCCATCTAAAATACTACAGTACAAATATATCTTTCAAATTCAAAAGTACATTGCTCCTTAAATAAACTTTAAAGACACATATCGCCTCTTTTAGCCTTCTTGCCAATTCCTGTATAAATGAATCTTTCAGTATCAATTGATATTTGACTCCTGAGATAATCCTACATGGTCACACTTATAGTAGTTATACTAATATCTATCAACCAAGTGTTATTTGATATAGTAGCTAGGTTGATTTCTAAACTAATAAAGTTGATAGGTTCACTTTTTTTGACACGCTAGTTGACATATCTGTGGCAATCCTTCTTCAGATGACCATTCTTTTTATAAAAGAAATAAGTTGAGTCTGGATCTTATTGCTTTTGCACCTTATGCTCTGATGCCCTAGTCACTACAAATTATTTGCCTTTATTCTTACCATTACCCTTTTTCTTCTTCTTGTTTGAATACTGGGATGAGGATGTTGAGTGAGCACTATGAATGTCAAGCCTTAATCTCTTTTCTTCCTGTACACACTGAGCTATAAGCTCATTTAGTGTCACTTCTCCTTTTGAGTGTTGTAATTTATCTTAAAGGCAGTGAATTGTGTAGGCAGAGAGATTAGGATGATATTCATAAAGATATTTTCAGACATATCTAGCTTTAGTATCTTAAGTCTTATAATCAAATTTGATATCTCCATAATGTACTCCCTAATGTTACCCATCTCGTTGTACCACATGAACACTAACTTCGTAAGAAATGTAGGAGTCTTGAACTTTTTGTTTGAGACGAATCGGTTTGCTAACTCTCCAATAAAGGTCTTACCATCTTTATTCTCAATAATTGAACTTCTAAATGATTCCGGAATAGACATCTTCATGATTATTAGACTCATGTTATTTGATCACTCTCATTTGTCAAAGATCACCTTTTTATTCGCAGTAGAATCACTAGTCAAAGGTGTAGAACGATCATACCTAAACACAAAGTCTAGATCCATGCAGCCTAATAAAATGGTAATATGCTCTTTCTATTATCCAAACTTTGTGCTAGTGAACACTTGGATGTTGCTCAAATTAGTAGACATTGAGAGCACTATTTAATAAAAAGCAAAGAACATATTTCAATTTAATAAAGAAGACATGTATCTTTATAGTTGTGTAATAATAAAATGCAACAAATAAAACATGCAACTATATAGGTATTAATTAAGATACTTAGTGTAATATTACATTAAGTCTTTGAACTAAATTGTAACTTGTCATTGGTACTCTCCTTTGGGCCGACATATAGTATCTGTTCCTTTGGGCTGACACACTATGAGCATGACTTAGAAGCCAAATTAGACTTGAGAGCTTTCTTAAACATATATCTAGTATAAGAATGATTTTCCTTTAGGTCAATCACCTTTAGCATGAATATGCATCCCTTTATGTTAATACTCCTTCTCTCCAATAGTTCTCGCTTTGGCGATAGTATAGGATCGAGTGACCAACAAGCGCAAAAAAGAATATAGGAAAAAATTACTGAAAACTGAGTTAAACAAACATTAATCGACTGACGGGGTCAATAATCGAGTCCCTGTGTTCATCAATCGACTGCATATTATATGTGCCTAGTTTCGGTGACACCAGTGGGTTGATTGATATTATTAGTCAACTTCTCATAATAATCGAGTATTACAGTCGAATCAGATAAGCTTGCTTGATTCATCGAGCATTAGTCGACTAGTACCTTACAACAATCGACTGATGATAGTTAGTGGAATGCCCTATATGAATCAAATAAACTACTATTTGCAACTTCTTAAGTAGCAACAGCGGATAGAGATTTATAGCAAACGACTAATGAAACTAGTTGAATGCCCCAGTCGAGTTCGACTGAGTTTTGTGCGTAACCTTATGAGATTCATTTGATTGGTATTTATAACAATTGATTAATGAAATCAATCTAACACTCCATTCGAGTTCGACTCCATTCTGTGCGCAAACTTATGAGCAATAGTTGACTGGGATCCTTCTCAGTCAACTAATGAAATTAATCGAATGCTCTAATCGATTCAAATACACTTCTATTCATGATTTTGGGCATATCAGTTGATTGGATTTAATAGCAGTCGACTAATAAAATCAATCGAATGCTCCAATCGAATCAGATAATATTCCGTGTCCGAATTTCTTACTATTCTTACTATTAGTCGACTGATAAGGATTACCAGTACTAAGTCCTCATCAGTTGACTGATAGTCGCGAGATTAGATTTTTGCTACTCGCACGCTTGAGAATGATAGTGGGAAAACCCTATTCCGCTGTCGTTCTTCATGTTCTTCACAAAATAGGGTGAAATTTTTTTTGAAATGTAGGTAAAAACCTAGCCTATCCATTACTATAATCAACGGATACACATAGTTTCGCTCATCCATATGGAATCAAATACAAAATCAATATATATTTTCCATATCATTGAAAATAATTTTTATACCTTAAAAGAAGATGATAAACTAATCATTAACTATGATATCAATTGAAAGCAATATAGATACATCAAAACAAAACCATATAATGCATCAAAGATTTAGTTATCTTCATCTATAAGGCTACAATAGATAGAATATGAAAAGCAACACAAGCCAATAGTTTAACCTGAATTCATCGCATTAGTCATTAATCTTACTTATCGCCAGAGTTCCTACAAGTTCGGAATGATCTTCTACGGGAGTGGGCGGCAATTCATAGTCCTTCTAAATGGGAAAGAGAAGAGGAAAAAAAGTTCTCTCTTGAATCCAAGGTTCAAGATAAGAGCTTATTCTCTTATATATCAAGCTCATCCTATAGGAACCATCTACATAAAGTTTATTCATCATTAACAACTCATTAATGTTAATGAATCGGATCTACACATTGAATTTATATCTAATAATCCAAACCCTCCTTTATGCATAAATTGTTAGATCATTTAATTGAGATTTAGCTTCCTTAATAATAATTAGTTGTGTATGTTAATCAAATATAATTAGGTACTTATTATTAAAATTTAATTCACTCATATGAACTTAATTGGATTAAGATGATCATTGTGAATTTAATCCTTCAAACTGATGCCTTTGTAGCATATATATGGTTGTAAATGACCACTTTTTTATTGATAGCTCGTTTTATAGTCCATTTTCCTGCTATTTATGTAGTTGATGTTCTCATTATTCTTTTATACCATGAGAATTCAATCCATACAGGTGCTAAAAAATAATTCCCTCGCTTTCAACGTCTCCGTCAATTCGTCTCAGAGCTAGCGCGGAAGAAATAAATTACAGAGGTTATTAGTTCGGATGTTAAACGAGATTTTTTCAACCTCGGGGCGACTGGCCCGACCTCACGGAAGTTTCTCACCGACCGCTAGGATAAATCGGGAAGTGCTCGCGGTGAGCGGTCTAGAAGCCAGCGTCTCAGGATTCGCGCCCCATTTGAAGGAAAAATTCCTACAAATACGCTGTAACTGGGAATTGAACCATGAATATTTGGGATAACGACTAGTCTCTCTACCGTATTAATTTGGATGTTATGACTAACATATATGGAGGATGAGCATGTTAATTTTATTAAATTTTGATTTCCTCATGGTTTACCTATAGGTCTTTTGGTGTGAATTGCTTCTAGGAATGCTGTTTTAAATATTTTTTAACTTTGGTTGTTAAGGTCTAATAGCAACGCATTCGGTGATGATTGAGCAAATCCTTTTGGTGATCATTGAGCAACTCACTGTAGTTAAAGGAGTGGGGAAAAGAGCCATTAAAGAGAATATGATAACTAACCATAATGATATAGTGAATGTCCGGCTCTCGTACTCACTCTCGTGCCCGATTGAATGATGGAGTATCAAGTGGGAGGCGAGCATATCTCTAAGACATCTTCAACACTTAAAACTTAAAAAAAAAAATTATAATTTTTAATATACCACATAGATATCGTATCAAAAATATAAAAATCTATTAAGACATCTCCAATAATTAAAACTATCAATAATTTTTTTTATAACTTTTAATATGTCACATCAATACCACATCATAACTATAAAAATTTACTATTCTATTCATTTAATATTTTAAATAATTTTAATCTTTAATTTAATTTATTTATATTTTTAATTAATAAATTTTTAATTTAATTTAATTTATAATTTTCATTAATATTTGATTAATTAAACAATTTTAATTTAATTATAGTCATTTATCTATTTTTAATTTACCAAATATATTTGTTTTCAAAATTTTAATCATTATTATTTATTCATGAAATAAAATATTATAATTAATTTTTTTAAATCATTTTTTAATTATTTTGAAATGTCAAATATGTAATATTATTATATCTTTTATTATTAACTCCACCTTCAAAAACAAAATTTTGAAAATATAAATCTATTATTAACCAAAAAAAATCTCAAATCTCATACTCATTTAAGCTTTTTTTTTTGTTTAATTTTTTTTAAAGTTTACATTGGAGATGAGAGCACTAGCGCGTGCTGATATCAGACCGTGTCATCTTGACGTGCCCTGAATTCCTTCTCATCCACACTCGGCCATAAATGTTCATGGGTATCCAGCGTACATGCAACTCGTTCAACAGGTCCAACGTGTTCTTGCGAGGAAATTATTAAGTAATGTTACCTAACAATCCTACCTTCCTACTCCAATAACCAATAACCAATAATTGAGATACACCACTATATAACACACCTTTTGCAATATCTTATATCAAAAGAGTCAACAATATTTTACATTACAACTATGTTGAAAGGTTGTGTTGGTGCACTGAGTAGGAGAAAGCATGATGATTTTTTTTTTTTTTGTAAACAGATCCGGCGAAGGTCTGAACTGGAATTATTTCATTACAAGTGGTTCGATCTGAATATTATTTCATGAGATAAAGGAACCGGGTCCTATCAATTTTAAACTTCTGTTTTTTTTTAAGTCAATGACGATGACGTTCATCCAGATATTACTCACAGTCCTACGAGATATTATTCATGTTCTGAAATTAAATATAATAATTATGTAATATTTTAAATAGTATGTGATTCATCAAAAATTTTATAAGATAATAATCTTTTTTAGAGGATTCAAAAGTCATTAATCTAATGATAAATCATACCCATATAAGAATGATTTTGCCAATGATCACTCCAAATATCGGAACATAAAAAACTTTATTATTTAATTTACTAAATTCATCGATTAAATATTTTTTCTTGTTTTACTAATCTTTTAATTTTACGAGTAAGTATAGTCCTAGGAACACATTTAGCAGATGAATTAAGAAATTCTTTATAAAAATCTTTAAATGTTCATTTAGATCTAAAACTCTAAGAAAGATGTTCTACGAAAATAAATTTAGCTAATGATTCTCTTAATATATTATCAGAATATAAAAATAAATCAGAATCAGTACTACTACCACTAGAAAATCTTGATAATTGTGCTTGAGAGCGGTTAAGTCTATATTCCGTCGGATGCTTCATTTCTATATGTCGTTTTAACGACCCACAGCCGCCGCCTACTTGAAATTTGTAGGAAGCATTGCAGTGCTTATATTTTACACGCAATTCTCCTGACGGAAATGTGATATTCTCAAAATGTTTAGTGAAAATAGAAGATTTTAAAGGAGGATTTTCTCGAACCTTAGAAGTAATTACATCGGTATTTCCTTGCGTTTTGGGCATCGAAAGGTGTTGGGGCTGAGCCTCGGTCTCATCATCGGTGGATTGAATTTGAATGTTGGGATCCTCGTACGCTATTTCTTTTCCCCTTCGAGATCGAGATGATGAAGCTTCGTGTTCACCTTCCATTATCGTCGAAAGATGAAGCCGAAAACACGTAGAGAATATGATGTTAAGAATGAGAGATTGAGAGTAGAGGAGATGGGTAAAAATGATGAAATGAACTCCTTATTTATAGAATTTAAATTATAACGGTTACTAAATCATAGCCATTGATAAAAAAACGGTCAAATGAACTTAACCGTAGAAAAAAATAAAAAAAATAAAAATAACACCTCCAACGTCTCCGAATCGCCGGTTAACCGACATTTCGGAGCCATTAGAACTGACGGTTCAAACCGCCGGTTTGGCGGTTTCCTCCCCTGAACCGGAACCAGCCCGGTAGGATGCCGGGCCGGTTCCGGTTCAGCTTGGCGAACAGGGTCAATGGGCCACCCGGCCTGTTGAACTGGGTCGGGTCTGAGCCGGGGCCCGGACCATGGTCAGGTGTAAGGATTGGTAGTGAAAAAGTCTATTTTTTTTTAATTCCATAGCAATTTTGTTATATTTGTTAAATATTACAATATACATATATATAAATAATATTTTTTATTAGTAAAACTGACTTTTTTTGTTTTTTTGATCATTTTTCTAATTTAGCTATTCTTTTATAATGACCTCAGCCTCTCTAACTCCTCTTAGCTCATACAAGGTAGTATTTGGGTTATGATATAGTGAAAGAGTGACTAATTATCTCTTAAATATTTACGATTCGATTCTTAGTTATGATGAATTTAATAAAAATGTTTTTCTAAATAAGATGTGTAACTGTGGGTTGTTGGATTTTTGGACTGTCCACCATGAACGCTTTCTGATTTATCCTAGCGATCGACAAAAATTTTCTATAAAACTAAGTTGATGATCCCAAATTTAATATTATTCAACTTGATTAATCATATTACCTCGTACAAGGCCGACAAAGATCTTGGTTTGTGACTATTTGGTCGTCTGATTTTTCCTTTTGAAAAGTAAACTTAGTGCTTAGTCATTGACTCATTTAGTATAAACACTAAACTAATTCATTAAGTACAAATGGAAGAATCAAGCCGTATACTAATTCAGGAAGTTAGCTTGTTCTTTGCTTCATTTCCAACACTAAATTCTAACAAATGCCAATTATATTTCAATTTGAATAGATTTTCATTTAATATTAATGTCTTTGTGTTCTTAATTTGCATCTAGTGTTTTCTTAGTACTTTTTTTAATTTTTCAGATATCTAAAAATTAAATTTTAATTAATCTTAATGAATTAAAGAATAAATTTTTTTTAATGACGATTGACCTAATAACTATGAGTTGATAGGTTATCTGTTGCAAATACTTTTCTGATTTATATTTCAAGCATTTGCTGATCTTCAATGTTTTACGATTGCCCCTGTGCTTCTTTTTGAGCTTGAGTTTGCATCAATGTCCCGTTACCTAAATTTGACTTTTTGAGCTTGAGTTTGCATCGATGTTTTAACTTTGAGATGTGGCAGTCCGCCTTCCTCATTATTTTGTATTCAATCTTCAACTCTACTGCAATTAGGAGCCCCAGACGTGATTTCTTTGAGTTTTTTTTTAATGCCAACGGCGGTTCGAGGTCTACGGCGCACCTAAATCGTCGAAATAAATTATTGGCAAACTTAAATAAACAAGACCGTGTACGGGCAATCCGGTTAAACTATATTGTGTGACTGGTGTAGTCGATATGGTGTTTGAATAATGAAATTATATCACAAAAGCAAAGTTCTGGGTTTATTTTTTTAGAAAATAAATTTATCTCGTCTCTAAGGTTGTTTTTAATTAGGGATGATACAATATAGTTTGTCAAGGGAGGATTTACATGGGACCCGGGAGGATCACGACCGCTCCCAAATTTTTAATAATATTATTTTTATATATAATTTTTTATTGTTTTAGTATAACAATTTTTATTTTCTTAGTATATATATAATTTGACTCCTTTATAAGTTTATATTTGTAGTGGGTTTAATGGTAAGTGTAACTTTTGTTTTAACATATATCTAGGGTTCAAATAATCCCTTGGATGATTAAATTTAAAAAAATATTTTTTATTTTTAAATTTTAACTCAATATATATTATCTTGAAAGATTAGAGAAGATATTATTATAATAATTAATTTTTTAATTATTATTATAATAATTATTTACATTGGCCCCTTCGAATTTATAATCCTAGATCCACCACTATAGTTTGTAATATAATTGAGTCTGTGATGTAATTCAAATTATATATTATTGACTTTGTAATCTAAATTATAATACTTTTATTAGCTTTTGTAATGTAAATTATATTACATTACAGTTTTAAAATTATACCAAACAAAATAATCAATTTTATAATATAATTTTGATTATATTATAAGACTGATTATATCTTACCAAATGAAGCCTAAATTAGGGGTGTCAAAAATCAACACGACCCGACGACCCAACCCGAATCGACCCGAAAAAAATCGGGTTCGGGTTGAAAATTTTCGGGTTCGGGTCGGGTTCGGGTTGGGGGGTTCGGGTTGTAAAAATTTCGGGTTGGGTTCGGGTCGGGTCGGGTCGGGTTCGGGTTGATCCGAAATTTAATATTTTGTGGATTTTTTGGGATTAAATCAAATTTTATTTTAAAAATTAAGATATTTTTATGTATATTAATATCAATATAGTATGATCATGATGAAGTATTGAGATAAAAGTGAAGAATTATAGGGAAAATGGTGAAAAAAGACGTTTTGAATCGGTTTTTTCGGATTATTCGGGTCGGGTCGGGTTGGTCGGGTTGGTCGGGTTCGGGTTCGGGTTTGGGGGTTTCGGGTTGAAATCGGGTTCGGGTCGAATTCGGGTTGGGAGTTAAAAATTTTTTTTTTCCAACCCGACCCGAACCCGACCCGACCCACCCGAATTGACACCCCTAGCCTAAATGAATCAAGGGCACAAATAGAGGGGCATCTAAGCTTCAATAGATGCAGCACCCACGAGGCCTGCACATCCAATTATGAGGTGCAACTCAATGAAATTTTTAACGTCGAAAACGATAATAATTATTTTATGATTACATGGAAAAAAAATAAATAAAAAATCCTCCTAAAAGGAAGAAAATTATATTACTCTTTGAGTTTATTATAATAAAAAATTTTTATTATAAATAGAAGATCATCCTTAACATTTAAATAAAATTTTTATTTATACTATAAGATAAGACTCATATAAAGAAAAATAATAATAATTAAAAGATCTCAATTTTAATTTTATAAAAAATGAAACTATATTTTTTATCCGAAAATAATAGTACACAACTAAATGATCCTAACTAAAATATGACGCGAATTAAAACAAATCCTCTCTTTTAAATATCGAGAATATCAAAATTATCTTAAATATTTTAAAAACGAAAATTACCAAAAAAAATTTAAAAAAAAACTCTAAAAGGGATTTAAGCAGTAGAATTAGGAGTCAAAACTTGACTATTTTTGTTTGACCAGTAACCAACATAATTTTTTGGATTATGAACGTGTAAAAATTGACAGCCTGATTTTGAATTCTAAATCAAAAATTATATCCTTTAATGGATTTTATTATGGATTGAGTTTACATCAATCCACAGTAGAGCAGGATCCCCATTCTGGTAAGTTAGAAGTACCTGTTCCAATACAAACATCTAAACCATACATAATAATTCAGAGAATGCAGTATTGATTCCCTTCTCATACAATTTGTCAAAAATCAAGAAACCGGCCGGTATGAATGTTCTTCCCTCTCTCTTTGCCCAATTTCCGCCCATACTTGTGTGGAAAAGTTTGAAAGTGGCTGGGTTTGTTGCCTCAGGGCATGTTGCATGGGTTGACAAAAGGTTTGATATTTCGGATTTAATTTCCATACAAAATGTATTTACCATCGAATTTCTGATGACGCTTACATCAGGAGGAGGAGGAGTCGTATTTTCTGAATTTACTTGCGAGTGAAATTTATCCCATAATTAATTGGAGGGTAAGATTTGGATAACTGCTGTATAAAAAAAAACCTTGCAAAGACGTAGTTGGGTTTCTCTGGAATCTTCACCAGAAAGACGCTAAAGTCTAATATCATTGAAAGAACGAAAAGGGACTTTGTCAAATAGACTTTGTACCTACCAATTGCTTAGCACTCATTTTTGAAATAAATTATAGCGAGAATTATCAGTCCCTATCCGATAAATAAATGTATAATAATTTTATTAACTAGCAAATATGTTTTTCTTTGGAAGAAAATTATTGAGGGAGTAGGTGGGCGAAGACCGTCAAATAAATAAATAAATAAGGTTGGTGGAGGGGCATTGCAAGTGACATAAAACAATCTTTCAATTTTTTTTTGAAAATTTCACTTTTACTCTTAGAACTTACTTAATTACAACACCCTCTCAACCTTTCCAAAATACTACTATTTTATGTCCTATGACTTAGTGGCTCATTTCTACGAAGGACCGTTGATACAACTAAGTATCCTCGGCCACTGCTGCAGTACGTTTTTTTCCCCCAATTTTTCAATCATTTAAAGATTGTGTTTTAAGTTTGACGAATTAATGAATGATTAATTAAAAAAAATACTAAGTTCATAGGCCATCCATTATAAATATTTTCTGATTTATGTTAGTGAAAGAAAAACTTTATAAGACTAAAGCGACTACCTCCAAAATTAACCAACATAAATTTAATATCTAATATCAATTTAAAAAGAAAAAGAAAAAGAAATAGGATGCAACTGAGTAACAAAAAAACATGATAGAGCAAAGTGCATAAGATTCCAAACTTTGGTGGAAAAGGCAAAATGGCCGAGCTTTTTAAATTTCCTTTATAAAATGCCCCGTGAGCTTGCTCCTCCACAGAAAAATAAATCAAACCTATCTTCATCCGACAAAGGAAACGCCTGTTGCCATCATCCATGGAGAAGTGGTCTCTTCTCGGATCAACAGCGCTGGTCACCGGCGGCACTAAAGGAATCGGGTACCAATATTTGCTCTCTTGCTTCCCATCGATTTTCGATGCATCGTCGCCATCACGCTTTGTTCAATTTTCACCGTTAATTTTACCGCAGGCGCGGAATCGTGGAAGAATTAGGGCAACTCGGAGCCGCCGTCCACACCTGCTCCCGCACCCAATCCGACCTCGACAAGTCCCTCCAGCAATGGCGCGCCGCCGGCCTAAAGGTCACCGGATCCCTCTGCGACGTCACCTCGCCGGCCGACAGGGCGAAGCTGATCGAGGAAGTCAAATCCGCCTTCGACGGAAAGCTCAATATTCTCGTGAGCGATTGGATCTGAAATTGGAGCCCTCTTCTACTTGATTCGCGCAAGCTGGAATTAATTTTTGGCTTTAGGTTTGTAATGCCGGAACAGGAGTGGTGAAGCCAGCGGTGGAGCAGACTGCGGAGGACTACAAGTTCGTGATGAACGTTAACTTGGAATCCGCCTACTTCCTCTGCCAGCTCGCACACCCGCTTCTGAAGGCGTCGGGAAACGGCAGCATCGTCTTCATCTCTTCCGTCATCGGATTCCAGGGCGTCGACGGCTTGTCCGTGTACGGTGCTACCAAAGGAGCGATGAATCAGCTCACCAGGAGCCTCGCCTGCGAGTGGCCGCGAGATAACATCCGCACCAACTGCGTCGCCCCTGGAACCATCAAAACCCCCATGATCGAACACGTAACTTAAAAGCCTCAAATCGAGCAGCTTTTGTGTTCTTGAGGCTTCTTGAGTGACAGCGAAATTTTCTTTAAAAAATTTGTTGTTGTTGTTGTTGTTGTTGTTGTTGGATTGAGGCAGGCGCTGCAGGACGAGACGTTCGTGGCGATGGAGACGCATCGCATTCCGGCAGGGCGGATCGGGGAGCCAGAGGAGGTGGCGGCGCTGGTAGCGTTCCTCTGCATGCCCGGCGCGCGCTACATCAATGGGCAAGTCATCTGTGCGGATGGAGGAAGAACTGCGAACGGCAATCTTTGATCATCTAAAGGTGTGAGATTTCGGGTTTGATGCTAATAAAAGTTAGTTTCCAGGACCATTAATATCGCAATTTATGCTTCTCGTTCTGCAAGATACTGAAATCTGAGAGGATTGTTACTACAATTTACTCTTCGCCGCTATGTATTGTGTTGCTCAGGGTAATCAAACGTTTGTGAACCGGTTTATTATTTGTTTAATAAATTAAATAAATAAAATTTAATAACTCATTAAATTAAATTAAATAAATAAATTTGAACATGTATTTTTAACTTATTAATATTTATAAATCTATTCGTAATTGAAATTCGTGAATAATTCGAACAATACAATTTTAATTTTTATAGTAAATAAATAAAAAATATTTAAAAATAATAAATAAAATTATATTATTAAACTTAATAATCAGACAAATAAATTTAAAAGATAAACATTTTAAATAATCAAATAAATTTTATTTGAGAGTTCGATAATATAATATTTAAATGAGTGAGTCAAGTTCAAGATGAAATCAATAAGTTAAGTTTGTCTTGGTTCCTTTTAACTTGACTTACTTTGATTCGGTTACGTTATCAAATAAGTTAACACATAACCGGGTTTGCTCAAGCTTTTAACAATCACAATCATGCAAATAACAACACAATTAAGGAGATCCCACCCAAACCGGTCCAAATCTGGACCAGTAATGGGCTCAATAATAATCAATTACCTGATGGACCGGTTAAATGGATCGGTACTGGACCGGTTAAATGGGCCGGTACTGGACCGGACAATCTGGAAACGAGCCTCTCTGGTGGCATGGGATGCCTATCGGCGTATGATAGGGTATGATTGAATTTTATTAGAGCAATGATAGGGAGAGTGAAAATGGAAGAGTGAAAATCATAATGAATAATGTGGCATGACGTGTCACTTTACATGCACACGTCTGATTATCGCTTGGACACCTTCGGCGACCTTCGGTCGCCGCCCCGAATCAAACTATATCCTGGGGGGCACGGTGAACCCGTCGAAGATCGTGCATACAAGGTGCTACGTCATTCATTATGGTTTTCACTCTCCCATTTTCACTCTCCCAATAATTATTCATTTCATTATATTGCGTGTTTTTAAACATGAGTGATGATAGGGAGAGTGAATTTGGGAGAATGAATGTGAGAGTGAATGATGTGGCAGTTATTATATACACGTCCGATCGACGATCGGACACTACCGGCGGCCTTCGGCCGCCGCCCTGAACCAAACTATACCCTGGGGGGCACGGTGAACCCGTCGAGGATCGCCACAATTGCGATCTCGCATCATTGACCGTCGATTTCGATAGGTTCACCGTTGCCGGCCATCCCGACGAGTTCACCGTCCTCCCAAAGTATAGTTTGATTCGGGACGACAATCAGAGACCGCCGGTGGTGTCCGATCGTCGATTGAACATGTACACATTAGCTGGACGTCATTCACTCTCCCATTCACTCTCCCAAATTCACTCTACCAATCATTACTCTTTAAACATATAATCTCTTTAACTATTCTCTATTTGACTTTGAAAGGTTGATTTTGTATAGGTTTGTGAGCTAATCTCTTTCTTAGTATTTCTGTTTTTTTTAAATTTATTTTAAATATTAAAAAAAAGCCTGAGTGCTACTTTGAGTTCGATTCGGGGTTGCTGCCGGGAGGCTATAAACTGAAACGATATCATCGCGGTCAGTGTGCGACACTATCTTCGTAAAATGATATTGCTCTACTACAAGTGTTCACGAATAACAACAATTCGTTTCTCAAGATAGAATGAATTTCGAGACCAGTGAACATTCTCGTACGCTTTTTGGAATATGAATGTAGAAGATGAGATGTATACTAATGAATTTTGGATGATTGAATGAATGATTCTAGCATCTAGGGGATTCTATTTATACAAGGAAAGATGTGAGGTATCTTTTGGTGAGTGGGTGTGATCTTTGGTTTAGGATTGATTTTGGTCATTCGATCTGGAGGGTTGTAACTTTTCAGATAGCCCTTTAATCTCAGCAATTAGATCTGAATGGTTGTAACCTTTTAGATCCCCCATTGATCTCAGTAGCTAGATTCGATCTGACGCTTCAAATCGTCTCATCACTAACGGTCAGATCGTGACTCTTCACGATCAACGCTCCAGATCACGTCACTTGTGATCCAGCACCCCTCTTCGATCCAACGGTTGTCATTCGATCGCCCAATCAGCAGTCCAGTCATCTCTCTCTATCTACCCGAGTGCAACATAGGCACTGTCATGTCATATGACACGTCACCCGAGTGTCACATCACCTGGAACACAAATTTAAGCTCCTCAATGCTCCTCGTGTGCGAAGTGCAAAGTGCGCCAACAAAGCGTCCATTGTGCATGTGAGCGCGTGCGCGCGTGGCGGGCTCGTATGTGCGAGCACCTGTTCACCTGTGATAAGAGACCGCCTGTATTTTTCTTTTTTAACTCTATTAACACAGGAACACATATCAGGAAGAAAATACCATCGGAAATTACAGATGTGGGACTATTCCCCATCTACTTCCTTCTTTATTAATTTTGGGCTGAGTTTAAATAATTAATTTCTCATTCACTCGTAATCTGTTTTGAGGAAATTAATAGTCTAGATTCATCTACGCGAAACGTAGATTTCATGTTTGATGTCAATTCTAACTTTTATCGATTGATGACACCTCAATTTTCCTTTGCAAAATCATATTTGGTCTTTTTAAGACCTAAATATCCAATAATTCCTCACATGAATAGAAATTAATGCATGTATGCATGCTGACACATTACAAGAGTTTAATCGATAAGTCACTGCATCAAGAGAGGTAGCTTGTGGCTTTGAACCTTCCGTAGTGGAATGTTATCAAGTATACTAGGTTGCGCAGTGAACGTGATATCTTGAACTGCTCGGCTGTTTGTGTATACTAAGATAATAATACCCACACAAAGACTTATCTCACATACTTTTGGTTTTCATGGTTGGTTCCATTTTGGCCATGGACACCATTTTGAATTTATGAGTGTTTCATTGAAGCGGCATGTCTTCACACTCACATATGTGATACTTCTATCAAGAGTATCTAACCATACTCCACCTTATAAAAGTATAAAAGTCATTAAAAGTATAAGCTTAACTTCACTATATATGGTAGGACAACACATATTCATTCTAGGATTGGGATAGACAACACCCTCATGCACTATTCTAGGATTGGGATAGAGATAATATATCTCGTGTGTTGTAACACAATTTCTGTAACTTCGTTGTCTCATTGAACTAAAATCTTAGGATCTCCAATCAACAAGGTTCGGTTACCGCTACAGTCGTTTCAGTTATTAAGAATTAATTATGATTTAAGTTATTAATAATTAAGGATTAATTAGTTAAGAATTAATTAAGGTTTAAATTAGTTAAGAATTAATTAAGATTTAATTAGTTAAGAATTAATTAAGATTTAATTAGTTAAGAATTAATTAAGATTTAATTAGTTAAGAATTAATTATTAATAATTAATTAAGGTTTAAATTAGTTAAGAATTAATTTAAGTTATTAAAGTTGTTAATAATTTTGTGTCTACTTGCATCATTTCCATTAATTCAATAATTTCTGATTCATCTAGTATTTCTTTTGAATTTAAGTTTTCAATTTTGTTTAATACTTCTGTTTTATTTTATTTCTTGTAATCCTTATTAAATATAACTTTAATTTTAATAAATTCATCTTCATCTTCCGAGTTATATTCTGAATTTAAAATTATATTATTATCTTCATAATAGGTAGAATAATTTTCAAGATTATTAACTAAAGTTGTAGGATTATATTCAAAAATGTACTGAGTATTATCATCAATATTATTTTCAAAAATATTAGAATTATCAGCAATAATTTCATTCGAATTATCAGAGTTATCAGAAAAATTACTAATTACAACTTTATTATTATCCTCAGAATTATCAAAATTATCTGAAATATTATTAATTAAGATTTCATGTTTATCCTTAGGATTATCAGTATTATCAGAAAAGTTATGAATTAAAATATTGGGATTAATTTCACAAAATGTAGCATTAATATTATGGATTAATGCATTAATATTAGAAATATCGTCTAAATTTGATTTAGATTCATCACTAAATAATTTAACATGCAACATATTTAAATTATTACGCAAGTAATCTAATTTAACAAGAAAATCGTGTAACTGTGCAGGAATTTGAAAATTAATCTTTGTTACCTCTTTTACCGTAGTTGCATTTTTTTGGCGTTGTGGATCGAGCTTTTTCCAGTCTGGGCACTGGTTCTTGTAATGTCCTAGTTTTTGGCACTTGAAGCAGCAGATGTGACTCTTATCCCTCCGGACTCTTAGCGTCGATTCCTTTGTTGCCGCCGGTGGTGAAGATCAAATTTTACGAGTAGGACACTGGTTTCTATAGTGTCCTCTCTCCCTTCCCTTAAAACAAATAATATGGAATTTAAAAATTGACATAATAAAAATTATACTTGTATTCACCCTTGCTCCCCCTCAATTCCTGGCGTTGTTGCTCCTTCCGCTGTTAGTCCGGTGAAGAGCTTCCTGCTCTGATACTACTTGTAGGATCGGTGTCGGTCGATAGAGGGTGGTGAATATCGACTCGAAATTATCTTCGGAAAACTTCATCATTCGTTCGTCCTTCTATCAAAGTTAGTACGCAGCGGAAATAATAAAGAAAATAAAAGAAAGACAGGAGACAAGCAGGTTTATTTACTTGGTTCCCAACACCCCAAGGTCAATATGTCCAAGACCTATGTACTCGGCGTGAGTCCATTATCGATCTCCTTTCTGAAATTTTCGGAGGCGGAGAATACCCGTCTTACACTTCGAATTACAAGCACAAAAATAGTAAATAAATATGGCTCGTAAATAAAAAGCAAATAAAAAAAACTCAGCCAACTCTGGAAGTCCGAAGCGCCGCGCACTTCTTCCTGGAGCCTCCTTGGTCGCAGAGCTTCATCGTAGCGCTTTTGGTTTGCACAAAATGCTTAAACAGATTGGAAACTTGTTGTTCTGAAGTGAGGGGTCGAACCCATTTATATACTGCGTTCTCGGGCGCCTGAGGGCTCTTGGGTGCCTGCTACGTCGCGGTCAAAACTTCATCGCAGCACCAAAATCGCAGCTTGGATAAACCTGGCCTTCCTAGGCGCCTGGGAAGCTCTCAAGCGCCTAGGAAGCTCCCAGGCGCCTAGGAAAGGTCTCTTGGGCGCCTGATACCAATCAGGCACCCAGGAAGGCTTCTTCCCAGGTCAGTTTTTCCTACGTTTGTTCTCCTATCTTGCCTCGAACTTCAGGTACTTGCAAGACAACAAACACAAGACAAATATACAAAGAATCTTAGCCTTAATTGATTGGTTCTGACTTTGGATTTCACCCAATACCTTAGGTCGAACCGACGCCTAATGTTCCCTTTCCTGGGGAACGCGTCCTCACCTACTCCACCCTGGAGAAGTTATCTTTGCCAACCGGGACCTCCGGTTGGACTTTCACTCAGCCTTCGAGAACCCAAATCTCGAGACGTCCGACTTCAACCCGTCTCTACTTCTGTTTGCGATCCCCGCTCGACTAAAGCTTTTGCCAAACGGGACTTCTGGCTAGACTTTTGCTCGACCTCCGAGAACTCAGATCTCGAGATGTCCGACCTTGTCCCGTCTGTACTTCTGTCTATAGTCGTCTCTTGGCTAAGACTCCGTTGCCCGATCCCCAACCAGGACTTAGTGCTCAGTCCCCCAGACCAAGACTTCGTGCCCAGCTTCACTCACCAGGACTTAGTCCACCTAGCTTCACTCACTAGGAATCAGCTTCACTCACCAAAATTTAGTCCACCTAGCTTCACTCACTATGACCCAGCTTCACTCACTAGGATTTAGTCCACCTAGCTTCACTCACTAGGGTTTCTTCAACCTAGCTTCCCTTGCTAGGACCCAGCTTCACTCACCAGGGTTTCTTCCACCTAGCTCCACTCACTAGGATTTCTTCCAACTTAATCATTTCTTTGTTAGTCATCTTAATCCTGACTAGACTTCTTCCACCTTCAGGTAAGTATACCAAACCTCAAGTCTAGTTTGGTTTAATCCCGTGGACAAACTAACCAACCCTGGGTTCTATTCACTCTGTCAAACATCAGATCCTGTTTGGCTAACCCTTTGTCAAACTGATCAAACCTGGGTTTACCCAGCCAAACATATGGTCCTGTTTGGTTTAACCCTTGATCACTTTGACTACACCTTATATTGTCAAATATCGAAACACTAGAGGCTGACTGTTTATAACTGATGTACTTTGCACCAACATAAATTTGATTACCTAAATTTACAAGGCTCTTAAAGCACCTACATTAGTTTTACTCTTTTACATTATAACACTTGTCATCTAATCAAAAAGTACAAGGTCTACATACCACATACATATTATATTAACACATTCATTCTCTCATATTCGTTTTAACATTAACACTTATGATTTCTGAGGTTCACATATCACATACACATTATATTAATATAATCATTCTCTTACATCTTTATTTTTATTTTACATTAAATAACTATAATTTCAATAATTTTTTTATTAAAATAGCTGTTAGGTGACCGTTGTGTAATATTACGACTCTAATCGATCCCCGAATCGATTCAAAACACCGCGACATCGATTAAAATAAATCCCAATCGATTGAAATAAATCCCAATCGATTGAGGGCGTTCCCTAATTGATTGGGAATTAGATAACGCAAGAACCCTGCTCCAATCGAATGGGGGTTGTAATTGGGTAGCCCCTATCCTCGATTAGGATGTCCTGTCATGTCATCTTTAACGCGTTTAATTATTTGGCAGTCTTGAATAGATTGGGGCATCCACAATTGATTGGGATGTCCTATCACGTTGTTTTTAACGCATTCAATTGTTTGAATGTGGTCATCACGTTAGCGTTTAAATGCTGATGCCACATCACTTTTAATGTGCCGCGTGCGTTTATCAGACGTTATAATGCCCAATGAAGGAGCCAATGCAAATGCTATTATCACTTATTGAATAAACGGTATGTGCACAGAGGTATATCCTTTAGTGTCGATTATTCAATATGTGATCAGGAGTATCTCTCAACGGTCACTTGTTCGAATCTACAACCATCTGATTTAACAACTATAAAAAAATAATAATTAATTTAATTGATCACAAATTTAACTCTCAATTAAATTTGATTGTTATTTTATTTTTCCATTGTAACCTTAAAATTTTAGGATTTGATTATCACCATTTTCAATAACTTTATTGAAATCCTTATCAACCTAACACATATCAGGGCAAGTATTCAATTAAAATCGAACCGAACTTTTTTTTTTTTTGACTAATCGAATGATTGAATTTTTAATAAAAACTGAATCGATAAAAGATGAATTAATTTGGTTGAAAATCAAATTAATCGAATATTTCAAATTATGATCTAAAAATTCGATTTAGTTTAAAAAAAATCAATTTCGATCTAAAAATTTGATTTGATCTAAAAATTTAATTTATTCGGTTTAACTAAATAAGAAATTTTAAAATCAAACCCGAATAAAATTAATCTTTTTTTGAAAAAAATAGAAATTTAAAAAAAACGAACTGAATTTTTAAATTCAGTCGGTTTGTTTGTTTAACTGAACTTTTACTCACCCAATGAACCAAAAAAAAATCAAAAGAAAAGAAAAGAAAATTATATTTATGACAAAATAAGATGCATGTTTCGATCAGATACAGATTAACGAAGGTGAGCTATATCCTGTCTCCACACCACTGTTCAGCTTCACCGGCTATTGAGTGCAGCCGGTGGGACAGATCTCGTTGTCCCTGTCGCTTGGAGATGACACCTTACAGAGATCAAGGAGGACTCCTTTCATGATAGTAGATGCTCTATCGTCATACAATGTCATTATGGGAAGATCAACCCTCATCTGGTTCCAAGCAACGGTCTCAGTCTACCATCAGAAAATCAAATTCCCAATGGGAGAACAGGTGGTTGAAAAGAGATCAGCTGTCTTCCCGGAGATGTTACAGCGGGGAAGTCAGAACAACATCTCGCAAGAACTTGAAGGCTCATGAGACCTTGCAGATCAACTTGGCTGATCCCCAGGCAAGAGAAGCAGCCAAGGAAGAGCGCAGGGAGGTCAAGAGCGAGGAAGTACATATTCGTCCCTAGCAGGCGAAAGGAATTACATGAATTGCTGCAGATCTTAGTCTGAAACTCAAAAGTCGACTGGTCAGTTGCCTAGTGGATCATCAGGATGTGTTCGCATGGGCCACCGATGAGATCGAAGGAGTTCCTCCCGCCCTGGCCACACACCGATTACACATTACTCTGGAAGCCCGACCAGTAAAGCAAAGACGAAGACACTTTGCTCCAGAGTAAGACTAGATAATTAGAGAGGAGGATGTAAAGTTGATAAAAGCCGGGCACATTCGAGAAATCCAATTCCCAGCCTGGCTTGCAAATATTATATTAGTGTCTAAGCCTGGGGGTAAATGGTGGGTTTGTATTGACTTCCGTAACTTAAATAAAGTCTGCCCTAAAGACTATTACCCTTTCCCCGCATTGATCAGTTGGTAGACTTAACTTCTGACTGTGAATTTATTTCAATGTTTGATGCAAATCAGGGATATTGTTGGTGCAGGAAGCACCATATCGAACCTTGTTTTAATATTGGCAAAGGATTCAAAGTTAAGTATTATTTGTGATCTAATGTATATACTGAGTGTGCAGAAAGAAGTCCTGGCGAAAGGCTGCTGGGCACCTAGCGAAGGGCTGCTAGGCATCGAAACCCTAAGACCTTGCAAAGGACTGATGGGCACCTAGCGAAGGGCTGCTAGGCATCGAAACCCTAAGACCTGACGAAGGGCTGCTAGGAGTCCAAGACCTGGCGAAGGGATGCTAGGCACCTGGCGAAGGGATGCTGGGAATCTAAGACCTGGCGAAAGGCTGCTAGGCACCTGGTGAAGGACTGCTTGATACCGAAGACTTGGCGAAGGGCTGCTAGGCACCTGGCGAAGGACTGCTTGGCAAAAGTCCAACCGGAGGAGCCGGTTGGCAAAAGGTAAACTCTCCTGAGAGGAGTAGGTGAGGACGCGTTCCTCGTCGAGGGAACAGTAGGCGTCGATTCGACCTAGGGTTCCATTTGGGAGATCCGAAGTCAGAACCAAGACAGCTACGGCTGTAAAAACTAACTAATATTCTTGCCTTGTTTTTGTTAGTACTAACCTTGAATGCAGGGACCGAAGGAGTGTGTTTCTGCAGCTCAGAACACCCCAAAGGAGAGGGGCATGCAGCTGGGCTAGGCGTCCGGGAGGACCCGGGCGCCCAAGGTCAAAGCCAAATAAGCAGTCAGCAAGAATCGCTTCGAAAGCATACTGGGCCTGGCGCCCTAAAGGTCCCGGGCGCCCTGGATGTCCCGGACGCCCTAGGTCAATGCAATTCTGTGATCGAATCAAAATCAGCCACGAAGCCAGCAAACCAAGTCAACCAGGGCGCCCCCAACATCCCGGGCACCCCCGTCAGCTCCAGAGTCGATTCGTAGGGGATAAGCGCTGACCAAGCTTCGGATAAAGGTTTTCGGATCCGAAGGCACATGTCAGGCGCCCCCGACGTCCCAGGCGCCCCCAAGAGCACTATAAAAGGGGCTCGACCCCTAAGGCTTCAACAACACTTTTTCCAACGCCTCCAAGCTCTTCGTTCAAGCGCTCTACTCCGGCAAACTCCGTTCTCGACATTCTAGCGCCGACGACGACCCTCTGCTGCGAAGTACAATCTACACCGGACGTCGGTAACGAAGAGTGTAATCATTTATTTACTGCAATATTTCTGTATCATACTTTGTAAACCTTTTGCGCGAATATAGAATTGCCCGCAGTAAACGGTCAAGGACTGTATGCCTTGGAGTAGGAGCCGACCGCGACTCCGAACCAAGTAAAACCACTTGTGTTCCATGCTTGTTTGTTTCAATTCCGCTGCGTATTCTCTTCTATTAATCCGAAAGTTTTTCACGATATTCACCCCCTCCTCTATCGTGTTTCTCGATCCAACAGATATCACCAAGTTCCTCTGGCTCGAGAAGATCAAGAGAAGGTAAGTTTCATAATGGTGGATGACACTTACTACTATAGTGTCATGTCATTCGAGTTGCGGAATACGGGAACGACTTATCAGCGTATGATGGATAAGGTGTTTTGGCACCAGATAGGGAGAAATATTGAAGTGTATATTGATGACATCCTGACCAAGATGGAGAGGGGGAAGGATATGATTGCCGATTTAGAGGAGACATTTGCTACCTTGAGGGCCAATAGACTAAAGTTGAATCCGGCTAAATGTTTGTTCGGGGTAAAAAGTGGGTGGTTCCTCGGATACATGGTAACAAAGAGAGGAATTGAGGCAAATGCTGAGAAGGTGCAGGCTATTCTTAATATGTCATATCCAAGTAATTTCAAAGAAGTACAACGACTTAATGAAAGAATTACAGCCCTATCCAGATTCATATCCCGGTCAGCCGACAGAACTCTGTCTTTCTTTAAAATTTTAAGGAAAGCAGTCAGGTTCGAATGGACTGACCAATGTGAGAAGACTTTTATAGACTTAAAGGTCTATCTATCTGGACTCCCTATACTATACAAGCCGCTAGGATGAAAGACACTTTTTGTCTACTTATCTACAACTAAATAAGCTATAGGCTTCGTGCTCATCCGCGAGGAAGGTAATATCAAATATTCTATTTATTTCTTTGGTCATCTCCTTAAAGAAGTGAAAATTTGGTATACTACTCTACAGAAATTGACGTATGCATTAGTATTAATGGCACGAAGGCTGAGGTCATACTTCTTGACGCATCCCATTGTGGTATTCACTAACAGTCCACTCGGCTGCGTTCTCATGAATCCGGAGGCCTCGAGGCGATTAATTAAGTGGACTGCAGAGTTGAGTGAGTATGGAATTGAATATCATCCTCGAATAGCTATAAAGGCTCAAACCTTAGTCGACTTCATGCTCAAGGCAGTCCCAGTACCTGAAGCTGGGGAGGCATGGATGATTTATGTTGACGGTTCCTTCAATCACAAATCAAGTGGAGTTGAAATTCTAATGATTTCCCCTATAGAAGATGTATTACAGTTATCTATCCGACTCAACTTCCGAGCCGCTAATAATGAAGCTGAGTATAAGGCAATACTGGCTAGGCTACAAGCAGCCAAGAAATTAGGGGCTACTCGAGTTATATTATATTCGGACTCTCAGCTCATGGCTCAACAGCTAAAAGGAGATTTTGACGTTCGGAATGAACGTCTGCAAAGGTATGTAACTATATACAAGCAATTGAAATCTTCTTTTACTCAAGTCACTTTACAGAAAATATCCCGAGCGGATAATGTCAAGGCGGATAAACAAGCCAAGTTTGCGAGCTCCCTCGCACTATGGACGCTGGAAGAACCTAATGCCTAGGAAGAAGTCGTGGCCCAGATAGAGGGAGAAGCTGCTGATGTTGTATTACCTGATCGGAGAGAACCTTATGTGGAGTTCTTACGCAATGGAATAGTGTCAACGAGCGGTGAACAAGTCCGACTTTTTCATTGCAGGGCTTCTAGGTTCACGCTGATCGGAGAGCATCTATATAAGAGAGCATTTGCCCTCTTCCTCGAGAGCAGAGGGAGAAGCTTGGGCTGAGCGGGTTGTCTTCTTTGAAGGTGCAGGAAGAGCCAAGTGCTCTTGAGGGAGGGTCGGCGGCTCACCCTCTTCCTCCTCCTCAACGGGTATGATGAGTTGTCCTCGTTCGACAAGTAGAGGGCTCACCCCTTTAGTTGGCTCTGGTACCGACGCAGGAACCGGAGTTAGTGGTTCCTCATCCCCTTGTGCTCTAGCTAGGGTATAGGAGAGGCCTATCTCCTGGGCGACGGGTGGCTCGGCTGCTGCAAGCTCCTGACTTTGAGTTTGCTCGGAGTCTTCGAAGGCTCGAACGATGGAGTCGTGGGAGCTTGAGAAGGAGTGGGTGTCTTCTCATCCATAAGCTCCCACTTGAGAAGCTTGCTTATGGACCAGGCGAACATGATGGCTTCTACAAAATATAAGCAAAGAAATATCAGTTAGAATAAACAGACATTTAATGAAATTTGACTTACTGAGGTCGCAGTCAAGGCTAGAGGATTTGGGACTAATCTCAGTCCGATACAGAACCCTTCACATTGGACCAGGTTAGGACCGTGGAACTCTATTCCAACCAAGATGCTTCTGGCTCGCCGATACCCCTGATGTTGTTGGAAGTCTCCTAGCTTCAGAGGAGGAGGCAACTCTTCTCGCCAGCGAGTTGGACAAAAAGGTCACTAAAAAATTTGGATAAAAAAGAAGTGTTCTTTCCATCCCTTATGGGAAGAAGGGAGGTCACCTATAAATTTGTAGCTAGAACGTGCAGTAAAATTAAAAGCTCCTCTGGACGCGAGGTTTGGAAGAAAAAAATAATGAAAAGAACGAAGGGGTTGTCGGGTCGAGGTGGACCGACAAAAGGGGGGTGAATTGCCGCTGTAAAATAAAACTAAATCTTTTGTGCGGTCTCACAAAGAATTCAGATTAGTTATAATAATTAGTTAAAACAAAGATAAACAAATTAAACTAGTAAAAGGCTCACACATAGAAATTTACTTGGTTGCAACTAGGTAGTTGCTAATCCAAGACGACTGAAGCTCACTCTCAAAATCTCCTTCTAGCGGAGAAGCTTTTTACAGAATTTGAAGCACAAGACAGAAGAAAACTAAGAAATAAATTGTATGTAGTTGATGGATGAATTGAAACTAAGCTCTCGGGGCCTATTTATAGCTCCGGTCAAACTTATCTGTTTGCTGACGTGGCAGTACTGGGGCGCCCGAGTGTTCCAGGGCGCCTGACACATGACTTGAGAGTTATCTGTAGTACAACGGTCACAAACGGTAGATTGACTGATAACTATGGACTCTAAGGCGACTGTATGCACAAGGGCGCCCAAGTGCTCAGGCGCCCGACTGCTCAGGCGCCCGAGTGCTCATGGTCCCGAAATCCTGGGTGCTTGTATCTATGCGAGCGCCCTAGAAGCCTTTGGTCAGCAGCTCGCCGACCAAATTTTAGCGGGTCTTCTTTGGGTGATTTTTGGCCAACTGGAGTTAGGCTCACCCAAATCCGACTCCGGCCTTTTGCCCCTCGAGCGTCCTTCCTTCCAGTTTCTCGTCCCTAAGACATCACGCATGTCCTTCTTGCCCATCGGCTTACTTCCCCATGCAATCCTTCTCGTCCACTGCGTCTTACGCTCGACTTCCTCCACTTTTAAGTTTCTACATACTTAGATAGAGGGATCAAAAACTAACATGACCTAATTTAGCTTGATTGATCACAACAAAACTAACCAGGGCACCAATAGGGTTAAGGGTATGCCGAACAGCTTGAATGGAATGAATGCCCCGCCCATCTGAGCAAAGACGTTGGAGTCATTTGGTGAAGGGGAATGTTAACATATTTAGATATTTCCATGAAGAAATGAGGGATTGAAAAACGAAGATCAAAATCTACCTGACCTAGGAAGAATGTATAAAATCCTAAAGGGGGTTCTACGGGGAATTGGTCAAGCTTAGGAACCCTAACTTCTAAGTCCGTCGGGATGCCATAAGTTTTGCAAGCGGCTCTCAGGACACTGAGTTTAACCTTTAAAGAAGTAACCTCACACCACTCTGGGTGATAAGTCCGCTCCCCGTCAGGTTTTTCCTTCTTGCTCTATTTTTTCTTTCCCTCTCCACTCTTGCCCATGGTTTTAAAGAAGAGAAAGGGGTGATGAAAGAAGAAGAGGGAGGCAGATATGACTTATACAGAAGAAAAAAGCTTTAGTGAGCAGGAGCGGAAGATACAAGTTCTGATAGTCGGTGGTGCAAGAAGACGGAAGGCCACCTCCGCTCCCCCCCCCCCCTTTTATAAGGCAGGTGTAGCTACGATTTGAAGAAATAGATGCACGACGCATGGATGATAATGAATCACAAATCTCGAGATATTGCAGTTCATTATAGCCGCCGGTTGGTATGACTCAACTAAGCACATCGACAGAAGATCGCGTCGAAGGGATCCTGCCACGTGGCAGCAATTCATTCGTTAGGAAAGTCTCCCGTCATTAATATACCTCATGCACCCTTAATAGGTGATGGACAACCATCATTACAGGGCATCGGAACTCGTACAAACTCTTGGACCGATTCAAGCGACCGCTTCGGGTCGAGGAGCGAATGTTTCGATTCCTAGGACCCGACAAGTCATTAAGGAATAAGAAATGGTAATTGTACACTCCACACATACTTCGCTCTCTCGTCACGCAACAAGTCCAATTAGTCAACCCAACTTCCTTCTATTAAACTTAAAGGGGGACTTGTGATTAGGATAAGTAATCTAGGGAGAACACGTGGCACGAGAAAGTTGCGTGGTAAGAGTGACGATGCTGGAATGCTCGAGGTTAGCCCGATGAGAAGGTCCACAAGACTGGGTCGGGAAAAGAAGAGTCCCGAGACCAGCTCGAGAGAGTGGAATGCTCGAGGTTAGCCTAGCGAGGAGGTCTCCGAGACTAGATCAAAAGAAGAGTCTCGAGACCAGCTCGGGAGAGTGGAATAACCAAGGTTAGCCCAGCGAGGAGGTCCCCAAGACCAGACTAGGAAGAAGAGTCCCGAGACTAGCTCGGGAGAGTGGAATGCCCGAGGTTAGCCCGACGAGAGGTCCCCGAGACCAGACCAAGAAGAAGAGTCCCGAGACCAGCTTAGGAGACTGGAGCCCAAAGAGCAGCTCAATAAGAAGAAAACAGATTGGGAAAAGCATACTATGAGCTATAATAATGGTGCACTTGAAACCATTCTCCCAGAGACAGCTTCAAGCACCTCCCCTTTAGAATAGGAAATCCTACAGGCAGTTATTACTTGTAACGCATGATAATAATGGACTTAATAGGTGTGGTGGTCGTTACTGGCCTTCTCGAGAGGAGAACGACTATCGAACAACCACAGACCATTAAACGTGGGAGTAAGAGAGGCAGTTATGGAGGAGGGGAGTCGTGCGAAGGATAGACATCGAGTATATAAGGTACTTTGACACCCAGGTGAAGGCTCTCGGTCGCTGTGAAAAATAAACTCTGATACTTTTATTTTTCGTTTTCTCCTTACTAGAAAGATTTCTTACTTGAGCGTCGGAGAGGGCTCCACTGGTCCTTCCAGTGTATCCTCTTTACTCTCATGTTAATCTCGTAGGCGCAAGCGTTCTCCCCCGTCATCACTCCAGGTTGCACTATGGTGATTTGTCATCCTCGTCGTTCACTTCCGAAAAAATCAAGAGAATAATATTCCAGAAAATAAAATTCCTCCCATTTAAATGCATCACCTTGTGTCACAAGATACATCTATTAGTGAATTAGTAGGATGAAATCACTTTTTGTCACAAGACACATCTCTTACATTGCGTTTGGAAACCCATGAATTCTATTAAGGAATTGAATTGAATTGAATTGAATTGAATTGAATTGAATTTCATGATTTGGAAGCAATTTAATTGAAGAAATTGAATTCTCATGGGAATTGAAATCCAACAAAACTAGGGAATTGAAATCAAACCAAAATTGGTGTGATTTGGTGTGAGAATTGAATTCCAACAAATGAAAATACTAAAATAACCTTACATAATATAATGTTTGATTCCTAACCTATTAATGAAAGATAAAATAGTAAAATCAATCAAATTTATTCAGTTTTAGACTCATTCCTAACAAAGAAATTGAATTCAATTCCTTTATTTACCGATTCATTTCAAACATTAGAATTGAATTTAATTCTCGTTGAATTTCAATTCTTGATGAAATTCAATTCAATTCCATTATTTAAAAACTTTCCAAACGGGGAGTTAGTGAATTAGTAGGATGAAATTTGGAAAGCTAGATTTATACATGGGTGCATCTTACAGTACGATTATTCGATGTAATAATGTGTGAGCAAGAGTGTCCCTCGATGGTCACTTGCTTAATCTACAACCATATGATCTTAAAATAAAAAATAATTAATTAATATCTCTCAGAATTAATTTGCAATTAAATTTGATTGTTAATTTATTTTCATTTGTAACCGAAGATTTTAGGATTTGATTATCATCATTTTCAACCAACTTGAATTGAAATCCTTTTCATCCAAAAAAAAAAAAAAAAACAAGATTTGATTATCATTATTTTCATTCTCAACCAACCTTTTCATCCTAACTCACAACGCCACACTTAGATGGGTATTCAATTAAAATTGAATCAAATTAAATTGAATTAATCGATATTCAATTAAAATTGAATCAAATTAAATTGAATTAATCGAACGGAATCAAACTGTTTTTTTCGAACTAATTGAACCGATCAATTTTTTAATAAAAATTGAACAAACTAAACAGATAAAATATCATTTATTCGGTAAAAAACTGAATTAATAGAATTTTTCTAATTAGAATCTAAAATTTTATTCGATTCAAAATTTTAATTAATTTAATTTATTTGGTATTTAATCGAATATGAAAATTTAAATTTAGTCTGAACCTAATTAATCGAATTAATTATTTTTAAAAAAATTTTCAAAAAAATCAAATTAAAATTTTAAATTCAATAGGTTTATTTGGTTTAATAAACTTTTGCTCACTCCCTGCCTATCCGAAAAAAATCAAAAAAAAATATATTTATGGCAAATAAGATAAAATTTAATAAAACTCTTATCTTGTATGGAAAACATTAAATGGATTAGATTATTTTGATATTGAAACCTATCCCTAGCCTTTCCTTAATATAAAATTATCCTATTTAATAATAATTAATAAAGTAATGCATTATAAATAAATTTATTTTTCTGAAATTTCTAAATATTAACTATTTTATCAAGGTAATTTTCTATTTATAAATTAACCTATTTTTTTGCACATATCTTATTTATTTATAGCTATCTATCAAAATTGATTCCATACTTTTTAAAAAAAGATTTGCACGTATCTTATTTGTTTATTTCAAGAAGTCATAAACAAGTTAAATATGGAATATATATTTTTAATTCTATTTATTTATTTTAATGACGTCGTAAACATGTTAAATATGGAATATATTTATAATTTTATTTGTTTATTTTAATGACGTCATAAGTTAAATAAAACCATACACATATTTCAATCGGTATAAACTATAAAAGCACTATGGGCTTAGAAATCGTGGCGACCTTCCTTTCTCCTCTTCCTTACAGGGAGATTGGCTTTTTCTTATTTGTAATCGCCTCGTCTGGTGAGATCCCGAACCTCTTCCTTTTATTATTTTCTTTTCTCGCTGGTTCTTGTTTTGATTGTAGCAAGTTCATATATATCTTTTCCAATGGACAGAATTGGATTTAATGCTGAAAGTCTTTAGTCTTCGTCCTTTTTTTTCTTGTGACAGATCCGGTGAACTTCGTTTTGCCATGTCAATGATTCGGCGGTGGACGAAATTTTATTATGTATATTATTGTTAATGTCTTGGGATAAAATCTGATTATCTTTTTCTTTATTTGTCTTTCTTTGGTATATATTTCTGGCTTTTCTCTAAAATCTTTATTTGCATATATTTTAAAAACTTCTCTTTTCAAAGAATTATGATCCATTAAAGAAGTAGGTGTCAATCATCAAAGTAGTCTATTTCATTCATAGAAGAAGTGAATTGAGATGAATCAATATCTGAGAAATTTATTAGAATGTTAAAACCATATGTATCCTTGGCAGTTTGATAAAAGCAAAAAAAGAATATTAAATTCTTCATTATTCCAATCCAGTTAAATCAGACCAAATTTATCCTCATTTTATGATATTTACCTTTATTAGCTCCCGTGTTCTCTCTGCTATTAACTTAAGATTTATCATTTATTTTCTGTTTCTTGTCAACACAATTAGCTTAACAAATTTGGTTTGTTGTTTGGCCTGCAGATCTTCCACCCGATTTATAGAAGTAAATCAATTATACACCATGAAAGCACTCATCCTTGTTGGGGGATTTGGCACTCGCCTCCATCCTTTGACACTAAGTTTCCCAAAGCCATTGATTGATTTCGCCAACAAACCAATCGTACTTCATCAGGTATTTTGATTTTGACCCTATACCATGTTGGTACATACATAAATGTAGATATGAAATATTGTCTTATGAAGTTTGGCGATACAAAAAATATGTTTTACCCTTGTAACTTCTCAAAGGAAGTAACCGGGTACATGAGAGGAGACAGAGGATGCCAGGACGAGTTGAAAATCTACAATTATTTTACTTCTGGTTGAATTTAGTTTCCCTTTCAATTATTTTGTTGTCATTCTTTTGTCAAGTTTTGAGGTTTCAATTCTGCTTTATCGTTAAGTTTGTAATTCCATAAGTAACTATTTCATCTTCTTAATTTTCCTCTTACTCCACAAAACTTTCATCGTCTGAATTGTTTATTTTTTTGACAAGAAAGAAATTTGCATAATTGTGAATTGTAGTCCAGTATCATTCTGGTGAAAGGATTCATCTTGACTAGGAATCTTGCATGAGTATTTTGCTTGGTTTTTCTAGTTGGGAACAATTGTGCTCGAAGTTTTAGTTGGTCTTATTTCTTCTATGTAACACTTTGTTCAGATTGAAGCTCTCAAGGAAGTTGGAGTTACTGAAGTCATCTTGGCCATCAACTATCAACCAGAGGTGTGAGATATAATTGATATGTCAGAATTTATCTTTATACAGCTGTGTTATACATCAATGGAGATTAATACCATATACATCAATGGGAGTTAATTGGCCGATCTCTCTCTCTCTGTTTGTTTAGGTTATGATTAGTTTTCTGAAAGATTTTGAAAATAAACTTGGAATTAAAATCAGATGTTCCCAAGAGACTGAACCACTTGGCACAGCTGGTCCTTTGGCTTTAGCCAGAGACAAGCTAGTAGATGATTCCGGCGAGCCCTTCTTCGTCCTCAACTGCGATGTCATAAGTGATTATCCATTCGCTGAACTAATTCAGTTCCACAAATCTCATAGAGGGGAGGCAACAATAATGGTGACCAAGGTACATTACCAAGGTACATTTTTACTTATTATTCAGTTTATCGTACAACAATAACATGACCTTTCCTACTCCAGGTTGATGAGCCATCCAAATACGGTGTTGTTGTTATGGATGAAGACAGTGGGAGGGTTGATAGATTCGTGGAGAAGCCCAAAGTTTTTGTAGGAAACAATATCAATGCAGGGATTTACTTGCTGAATCCATCTGTCTTAGATCGTATTGAGCTGAGACCAACTTCTATGGAAAAGGAAGTTTTTCCAAAAATTGCATCAGATGAACTGCTCTATGCCATGGTCTTACCAGGTTTCTGGATGGACATCGGGCAGCCAGAGGACTACATCACAGGCCAACGCCTCTATCTGGACTCCCTGTGGAAGAAAGCATCAACTAAATTAGCTGCTGGTCGTCATATCGTAGGGAACGTTCTGATTCACGAGGATGCTGTGATCGGAGAAGGATGCATCATTGGGCCAGACGTTGCCATAGGTCCCGGATGTGTGATTGACTCTGGAGTCAAGTTGTCAAGGTGTACTTTGATGCGAGGTGTTCTCATCAAGGAGCAGGCATCCGTCTCCAGCAGCATTATCGGTTGGCACTCAACGGTAGGGCAGTGGGCACAAATTGAAAACATGACCATCGGGGAGGGCGTCCATGTTTCCGATAAGGTACACATCAATGGAGGTATTGTTCTCCCACACCAAGAAATCAAATCAAGCAGCTTCACTCCTGAGACAGTTAAGTGATAGGACTAGCGAGACTGCTTGTCGGTGCTATTTCACTCATCTGCTTGTTCCCAGTAGATATAATAGTAGTGTTGATAGCAGCAAAAACCCCAAGTACTCTTGTTTGCACTCAATTCAATAAGGAACCATTAAACATGCAATCAAGTACTCTTGTTTGCACTGATCGAATTAATTCTTGATTTGTGAAATGACTACAACTGAATGTCTTGGTTTACTTCCTTGCATACTTCAAACATCAATGGCAAATCAACAAATCCTACAACTTCTCCTGCATGCTATTCTATCGTTCAGCTATTAACCCAATCTCGAAAGAAAAACTGCCATAAACTGGAAGTTCAAAATTGAATCCCGTGTTGATAGTTTCGGTTACAATATGATTCAACCATGAAGTTCCTAACCAAACCCTTCGAGGAAAGATTGCTGCAGAATAATTCATCCCAGAATATTTTAAAATTTGTACATCCATGTAAACAAGAACTTGGAAGTTAAAGTAACAAGAAATGCTCCCGGCAAATTGCCCCAATTTGCTGGGGAAATTGTAGGCCAGCAAAGAATATATGAAACATAGTAAATAATGAAACAAGCTAATGTAGTAGACAAGCTGTAGAAAAGCTTAAGAAACCTCAATGATTACGTCGTACTCAAAATCCAGTGTCACATCCTTCTATCTTGCACTGCGGATAAGAGGATAAAACATCACAATTATGAGAAAATACATATTTTCATCTATGCGATCACAGCTTACTGTAATCGCGCCACACTGCACGAAAATTCCTCACAGAATGTATTAAGGCGTGCTTTCAGGTTGGGTGATCGGAAACTTGCATGAAGTGTTGATGCTGCACAAAACAACAAATATGTGTGAGATTACATTTCATTAAATGATCGTCTTCATTAGATGTGCATGCAGATGAATACCTAGTAGCCCTATGGCGAGTGCCCACAGTACTGCTAGGACGTTGCAGGATGTCAACCACAGGATGCAGCTAGCTGACATAAGAGGTTTAAGTCTTATTAGGGAAGAGATACGTAATCTGGATACTAAAATGATATTCCTGAACTTTACCGACTGAAGATATCAAGACAAACACGCAGCGAGGCTGATCACATATATGGATTGCTCTTTTCATTGATGGTCGTCCACGAGTTACAGGCCTGTCATTATATAATTGACATGAAAGAAAGATAAAGGTGAGATAATATTAACTAAGTTCTAGAGAATACTAAGTTCTTACGCAATAGGCGTCCTCAACTTTGCAGCTAGATGAGGAGAAAATTGTCTGACAGTCCTTGTGATTTTCTCATTAAAGCTGTGAAAGTTATTCCATTTACAGGAAGTAACAGGGCAGGATACTCTGGTAATAATTTTGAAGTATACATGAAAAGAAGATGAAGAAGCAGCATCTAGTTTTCGATCATTTTATGCAAGCTTTTGTTTCACATTACATAATTAAGACACCATTAGCAGATTCACTACCTTGTTTCTCCTTTGATCTTAGCTTCAAAAGAAATGTAAACTTAACCTCACAGACAAACAATTGAATATCAGTACAAAATCGTACTTGCATTTAATATATACTAGGACAAAACTACTACTACATGCCAAAGGGGAAAAAAGAAACACCAAACTAGAAGCTCTTTCATAAGGATTCATTCTCGCTAACGAGAATGGTTGTTTCTATTTGTACATAAAAAATTCTCTCTAAGATGAACTTGTTTGCATACTAACAATTATATATCACAACGATAGCCGAGATAGTAAGTGGATGACAGATTTGCCCAATGAGGCAAGGGTCGAATCCCGGGATTGATGGGGCGTAAATTCCTACACCCTGGCATAACTCACCCTACCATCCATCTCAGTCACCGTGATTTACCTCCCTTGTGATGCTCCTCGGACGGGTTGATGGGGGAGTTGGGGGCGAGCGTAATTGTCTTTTGCTCAATTATATATCACAACTATTTAAGTTCACAACCTTGATAATTCATTTAGATCGTTGAATACATTGCTCCAAACAACTATAAAACATTATTTAGAATTTCAGACATATAATTTCAGCAAAATCAATATCCTGATCACTGAAAAAAATGTCAGTTATCTAAAAGAGAATTATTATATGTTTGCTAAAGTAGAGGACCATTCATCAAATGTTTATGGCAACTTAGATGACCAAGATCACAAATTCCCAATTAAACAAAAAACCACCTTAACTTCTAGAGCTCTTTGGCAGCAGCAGTGTAGCTAGGACATCCACTCTTTTAAATATTGGTTTGATTAATTCCTAAGCTCATTTCTATTATCAATAAGTGAAAAGACATCACTCAGCATTTTTTTCCACATGAAGTCGTGTATAAGATGATATCATGACAAACAAATACACAAACATGTCTTTTTTCTTTTTCATCCTAAAAAACTATCAGAAATATAGCAATTTTTGATATTTCAAGTCCATGGAAGCTCCAATGACAAGTCTGAGCTTATATATATATATATATATTGTCAATGAGAAAGGAGATTTATGAAAATCCACAAGAAGTACATCTAATCCAGTTCTTTGTGTGGTCGAGTGTCTTTAAGTTACAAGAAAGATGACATATTTTGACGTATTTTATAACCTTGCATCACGAAGGAAAAACAATGTGAAATGTCAGTAATTTAATTAGTGTAATAATCGATCAGAAATTCTGGACGATGAAAATTGTGCATCTGCATAAATACTCAATTTGCTTCTACCACCAATGTCAAAATGTCATTCGGAGTAGATATCTAGTTAATACAAACAATATTTTGATCTCTGATTCCAATTCCCTCCTATAGATGAAAGTGGTCGAGAAAATGTGTGATATGAAATTGACTTGCATTTCACTAGAGAAAGAAAATAATAAGGATCTGGAGTCAAATGTGCTTCAAGAAAGAAAATTGGAGACTGAATTTCAGTTCCTTAAAAGGAAGGAAAAGCATCTGCTGCAAAACGTCTTAGCAAGCTTCAGACACCATTGACAGAACTACTGTAAGTAGGAGCCCTTTTACATATTGACTTATATATTGTTCGATCAACTTATATGCTTGGTTTTAATTATCAGGGCATCATTAGCTCTGTTCACATTGATTAATGTTTAGATAAGCATATTACCATATTATCATAAAAGGCAGAAAGGTATTATTAAATTTTTGCCTACAATGTAAGCTCATGTGAGCTCCAACAAAAAGCTGAGTTTTAAAATTTTATTTTGATGTTCAATAAGGAAAACTTGGTTCTTGAGGTACCAAAAATTCAATTGTTAAATAGACAAGGAAACTATTATACGTATAGAAACCATCTTTACATCTGCTAAGGAGCCATCTACTTGAAACATCCAAAAGACCAATATCTAGCCTAGTTTATTCTTGTGGATAGGATGTTCAAGTTATAAGAGGAAAGGTTTGTTGGCATACTTTAATCTAGTAACATAAAAGGAAATCAATGCACAACACCAGTATAAGTAAACTAAATCTACATAAACTACATAACCAAACAGAAAATGTGACCACAAGCAAGCAAACTCGAATGTGATTTTAGCACCCATTGTCAAAATATATTAAATGAGCAAGGTGGCACGCACCACATGATCCCTTCTTCCAATAACCTCTTATTAGACAAGTGGCTGAGAAATTGGCCTTCTGTGATATTTCTTGTAGGAAATTGACCAGCATTTCATTACAGAAATGAAAAGGGAGAAGGTTCTAATGGATAGCATCATGTGATTAAGATGAAAGGTGGATACTGAATTTCAGTTCCTTAAGTGGAAGACAGCATCTGTGCAAAGCCTCCAACCATAGGAATAGTCAATTGCCTTGTCCATTCCTGTAAATTACAACATTATAATAAATAACTGTTGTATAATCCGGTTATTGGAAAGCAACAAAGCAACACCCACCTAAATGAAAAAAGGATTTGATGTACTATAAAGTGATGCCAAGGATCGAATGTGGAGAACTAATCCAATGCATTCAATGCTCTCATCTCAGTCATCTGCTATCGACTGACAATTGGATCGATAAACAGCAGATGCCATCTTAACTTCTTCTTCTTCTTCTTCTCCTTCTTTTGATAAATATAGCTCTGCCTTAGAGTATGAAAATTCAGTGTCTACCGGTATTGTTCTGACGCAATGCTTAAATCAGTGCTGATATAATGGCAAGAGGCTACAAAAGAAATCCCACTGCTGTAGTAAGAAATGCAGAAAGAAGAGTGTTAAGAAGGGCAAAATAACACATCCTGTAACTTAATAACATCAACGAAATCATGCACGGCCTAGCGAATTTTCTTACTAAGAACGAATACGATAAGAATGAAGTAGTTAGTCCTGTAACTGCAAAAGAATTTCGTAAGGAAGATAAACTTTAGCATAAACATCATTAAAATTAAGACAAGATATAAAATTTTAGTATCCTAAGGGGCACAAGGGCATCAAACATCATACGTCTTTAGCGATGGAATAAAATCTTCCGCACAAAAAACAATGTTGCTCATTTTAGGAATAATCAACAGAATCCACAAAAGATATCACCCATAATAACAAATTCGAGGAACAATTACATCATTGGAGCTATCTTACTAGTAAAGGTTGCATTTGAATCTACTGCTCCATTTGAAGTAAGATCGGGGGAAGGTGAATCGGGAGAGGGGGAGCGGACCAATCCACTTCCCGAAGGGCGTCGATCAGGCCCTCTGCGGTCACTTTTCCCCAATCCATGCCGCTCTCCTCTGACCTCGCTCTCTTGATCGGAATCTTAGAAATGGAGCACGAAGCACGGAGCCTGATCAATTTGGGGAAAGAAGACGACGAGTAACGCGGGCAATGGGAAGCTCCTGGAAGCTGAGATGTAAAAAGTGAAATTCCTCAATAAACAAAAGGAATGTCTTTTTGTTGAACATTTTATTTGGTAAAAAGAAAGAACTGAATAAAAAATAAATATGTCAATTGGATGGTTTCTATGTATTGGTAGGGGTCCATCCAATTTTTTTAATATAAAATAAATTGTGAATATTCAATATTTGTCATAATAATTATACTAATTTTAACTATTCATTCTATTTTATTTTTTTAGTAATTATTATAATAATAATAAATATTTAAAAAATAGATCGACTTAATTTAAATCGGACACATTCATGGTTCTCAGAGCCAAATATGAATTTAAGTGCATTTAAATTCTTGATCTCAAATGTTACATACGATCCATTTTATAATTATTTATAAAAAAATAAATTAAAAAATTATCATCGTATAGAAAGGTATTTCTTTCCATTTCGTTGAAAATCATCTTTACTTCAATCGATAATTCTAAACTCGACTTTATCTTCCCTATTTTTCGCCATCAGAGATACATTATCATAGTTAGATCCTCTAATAATAAATCATTGATCTAAATTTTAAAATTCAACTATGATATATTATCAAGAATTTTTTTTTAATGAATAGTAAATTTGAGAATGTTAGTTGTTAGGATAAGTTTTCATATATATTTTTTTGATTTATCCCTTTTCATAAGGCTAAGTTAATCATCCTAGATGATGTTAGTTGATCTGATTAATTATTATGTGAGTTATTTTACAAAATATCTATATAAAAATATTTTAAAAAAAATCAAACAAAAATTCAATTACTTATGTCTTAAATATTATATAATATTCCTTTTTTACACATTTAATAATAAAATATTGATTAATTAGTTAGATAGTGTATAATAAATTCAGGCTTGGGTCATGGCAATGTTAATGCCAATATCAAAGGTGTAAATGCCTTTTGTTTGGCCCTAATTAAAAAAAAATATTGATCAGATGAATCTAGAGTGATCAACCCAAACTCATATAAATTTTTCATCGATCATTAGAGTAAATCGGGAAGCGCTCACAGTGGACGGTCTAGAAGTCCATCGTCCCTGGATTCACACCCTATTTAGAAAAAAGTCCCTGCAAAATACGTCGTAGCTAGGGATCGAAATGTGAATACCTGATATAATAACTAGTTGTCCTACCGCTACATTATAGGGTCGGGAGCTGCTTGACCCTAATTAGAAATTGCCCAACATGTTTAATTTTGTTTTATGGGCTATGTAGAGCATGATCTGAATTAGAAATGTGAATCAGGTTACGCGCGCCACTTATACTTGGGTCTGATTTGGGTCAAATTGGGCAGGATTGACTCAGTCTGTAAGATAAGCATAACTCAAACATTAAATATATAAATAAATAATAAATTTATATATATATATATATATATATATATATATATATATTATCCTTTTATTTTTTTATTAAAGAAAACTCAATAGAGCTCAAACCCAGTTATGTGCGGCTCGTGTTGAGCATGACCCTTGACAGTTAGCGCCGAATATAACTTGCAAAAATTTGTGTTGAGTCTACTCAACAGACTATTTAAATGATTAAAAATGATAGAGTGAGTGAAAATGGGAAAGTGAATGGGAGAGTGAATGACATGTCATTTTGTATGCAGTGATCTCTGACGGATTCAGCGTGCCCCCCTCAGGGTATAGTTTGATTCGGTTTGGCCGCCGATAGTGTCCAAGCGATAATCGGACGTGTACATATAAAGTGTCACGTCATTCACTGAAGTGTCACATCATTCACTCATCATTCACTCTCTCATTTTCACTCTCTCTATCATAGCTCTTAAATGATTAAGTTTAAGTGAAACGATTGAACCCGGGTCATATCTAAGTTAGTATATTTTATTATATCTATGTAGGATAGATCATGCATGAACTAGATTAGATCTTACCTCCTCCATGTTAGTCCTGAGATAAATTAATAAAAGCATTGAAGACGAGTGAATCATCATTTACCACCAAGATTAGATCTTACCTATCCTTACGAGATGAACTGATGGTTAGCAGGTGCATTATTATCATTTTAAGATATGATGATCAAAACTTAATAAAGTCAGTATTAACCCTCTCAACGCTAACCATAATATCTAAGCTAACCATCTCTGTAATTTACTTTTTTTGTATTTATCCTGAGACAAATTAATAGAGAGTCAGTGAATCATCTTCTACCAACTAATTAGATCCAACCTAAATTGAACTTCTACGGACTATTTTGAATGCATAATGATTTCATATTATTAGTTTGCCAATTAAAAGGTCACTAAAGTGGTTTGTTTTAATAATGACAGTTTAACAAATAAAATAAGTTAAATTCTGATTTGTTTCCTAATTGCAATTCTTAGTAATAGTCATTATCTCTTATTATCATTTTGATTGTTGAAAGATCATTCTATTATTTTCTTAAAAATATAATTTTAATTAAGTGTTTTTTATTAATATTAGATATATGATCTTTCTTATAAATTTAAAGATACATTCAAAAGTTCACTTTTAAAATATTCATTCATATTATGATTTAAATCTTAATTTTTTATTTTTTTCTAAATATTTTATCATTATCGGTAAAGATAACAAAGTGCTATTTTAACACTAACATTAATTGAATACAAATCAATAAAGATGATTAGTAAAATATTTTTTTTTGCTTTAACCAGTCTGTTATATTCCATAATTTTTTTAAAAAATATTAGATATATTTTAAGTGTTGGGGCAATCTATGATCTGGAGTGATTATGTATTTTGATGTTTGGGCAAAGGGTTTAAGTTAGGTTTACCCTTGTGATCTAATATGTGTATGTGAGTGTGCAGGATGTGCAGGTTACACATATTGACTTAGCTGGACGGCTTCGGTACGGTGAAGGGTGGCATGGAGACAAGTTGGAGGTTTGTGTGCACCTGAGGGACTATGGATAGTAGGGACGATGAGCCAAGGGGCACAGACTTCGAGACATGCGTGAAAGATAGCATGAAGGCAAATTGGAGGCTTATGTGCATTCGAGGGACGGGAGCCAAAGATGAAGAGAGCACGAAGGCAACAGTCAAGGCTGTTGGTAAAGAGCCAGCTGAGTCATGAAGGGACGAGAGCCGAGGAAAGAGGACTCCAAGGGCAAGCCGGGAAGTGGACTTCAAAGGGCACACGTGAATGATGGTATAGAAGCAAGCCGATGGTTTGCGTGCGCATCCGAGGGACGATAGCCGATGGAAGAAGACTTCAAGGAGCAAGTCAAGGGAGTGAACTTAAAGACACACATGGAGGAGGGTTTTCAGAGTGAGGAGTAGTGTTGTTGTAAGCTGAGCAGTCGACTGGGAATATAACAGTCGACTGCCAACAAGCACAGAAACTCACAGAATGTTTTCGACCCTGGACTTCGTACGTTGAGCTGCAACAGTCGATTTTCAGTGGGACCAGTCGACTGCCCTGGGAGCAGTCAACTGGTAGAGTGTTTTTCAGTTTTGAGTTATATTTAAGAGAACTCAGTTTGGGCTAAGAATCTCTGACAAAACAAGCTTGGTTAGGGCTTGTTAGTAGTCTTAGTGTTCAGAAAGTGTACTTGGATTTGTTGTGAGGTTTCTCCACCTACAAGGAGCTACACGAGCTAATCGGAGGACATCCGGAGAGTGATCCGCCGAAGAATCAAGGGATCGTCCACCTCACGGACTGCCGTGGAGTAGGAGCTTCATCTCCGAACCACGTAAATAGGTTTGTTAGCGTTGTTTGATTGTATTATTATTGTTTCCGCTTGCGCACGCTAACCTTGTAGGAAGAACGAACGGAAAATTGCTATTCACCCCTCCTCCCCTCTAGCAAACCAACATCGATCTAACATTAAGATCCTTATTTCTTAATCTCTAATGATCTCAACACTCAACTTTGTAAAATTAAATAAAACATAAAACAGTACACATAATTGTTTTTTTTCTTTTGCTGGAAAAGATATTAGTATGCCACGTCGGATGAAACGATATATTTATTTGTAATTTTATTTGTTTGTTTAATGACGTCATGAAAGAGTTAAATTAAATTGAATGCACATTTTTAAATCCGCGCATATAAAAAGGGCAAAGGCGGGATCTCTCCTTCCTCTTCTCTTCCTCACAGGCAGCGGAGAGATCGGCTCTCTTTTTTTTTCTTTTTTTGTTTTTTTTGATTCGCGACGTCCTGGTGAGATCCCGATCCTCATTGTCTCGTTTGTTCTTCTCTGTTCTTTTCCCCCTGGTTTTTTTTTTCTAGAATCGCTGTGAGTTATCGATCTTTTCCATGGCCCCTGTTCTTGCTTTGAATGCGCCGTGAATTCTAGATCTGGATTCGTAAACGAAACGCTTCTCTTGGTTCTTTCTTTGGCAGATTTGAAAAGCGTTGAACATTCACTTGGAGTTGGTATATATATTTGGGCAACGAATTTAACAACGAAAATATTTTCATTGCTAAATTCTCGTCACCAAATTTGGAGGTCGAACTATATAAAAATTTATTGTAAATCTACAACGAATTTTACGACAAATATCTTTCGTTACAAATTTATGACAAAAATAATTCGTTCCAGATTAGCGACAAATAAAATTCGTTGTCAATTTGCAACGAATTTTCTTCGTTGCCAATTTTCAACGAAAAATTTTTATTGCAAATTTGCGACAAATTTATTTCGTTGCCAATCTACAACGAAATCTGGGACGAATTATTTTTCGTCGCAGATCTGCAACAAATATAGTTAAATTTTTTTCATTACAAATCTACAAATTTAATATGAATCTGCGACGAATTTCATTCGTTGCAGATCTGCGACGAATTCTGCAACGATAATTTTTCATCGCAAATCTGTAACGAATTTCATTCGTTGCAAATTTCCAACGAATTCTACAACGAATATATTTTTATCACAGAGTTACGATGTAACAGTAAAATACGATAAGTTTGCAACGAAATTTTTTTGTTGTAAAATTCATCGCAATTTTTAAAAAAAATAAAAAATAACTTTTTTCAAATATTTTTTTATACATCAGATAAACAATTATAAACATATATAACTTCCAAAACACAATTTCAAATAGAAATCTACTAATAAAAACATTCAAATACATCAATACACACCATAAACATAGTACTAGCAAACACGAATAAAAATAGTTATTCAAAACATTAAATTTACCATCCAAATTTAATATACAAGTGTAAGCTACAACAATGCCACAAATGCCAACATAATGAAATCAAAAGCATACACACCCATTCTACATCACTCCATGGATGCTTCCCTGTACCAAAAATTCAAAAAGAAGCAAAGTCAATGGATCTCCAACATACAGTAAAGTCATCATACAACGAACACTTCAAATCTGCACAACATGTTACCCATGATCCAAAATCCAAAAAAAGGGCATGAACAAAGTTTAAATATATTACGAAATTACCTGACGAAGAATGTAATCATAACCGAACGTTGAAGTAACATCTCATGACATTTGATTATACATGAAATCAGATGCAAGACTAACCTGCAAGATGCAGAAATAATGGTAAACCTGGTGAAATAATTATCTCTTAACAAATTATTTCAAATGTAGAAGTCTAACCTTAAACATCTAGATATTGAAAGCTGAGAATAAATCTGATCCAAATCAAAATCATTGAAATAGGTAAAAAGGATGGAAAATTCTTGAAGCTTGATTACACCTTTCCTAGAAAACTAAAGTAGGCTCTCTGCAAGTTGTAATATTACAACTGGCTAGCTAATCGTTTACAAATGACAGTAGCAAATGTTTAACTATATTAAAAAATAGTATAAAAAATAATCTAATAACAAATCTTTTTAACAAAGAAAATCACTAAGCACCATCGCCATCATCATCACCACCATCATCACCAAAATTTGGAGGATTCTGATTTGGAATTGGATTTAATTGAAAATATTGCATGATCATATTTTGTTGACGCATTATATTTTCATTCGTCGATCTCTTTCTTGCATTTGTCAATCCCTTTCTGATATTATGCCCTTTAAAAAGAGGGGCTAGGAAAAAATAACAAATGAAATTAAAATATTAGAGAATATAAGAATGCTATCATTATTAAAATAACATATAAATAACATGTAAAGATATACCTGACAAAGGTCAACGAAGATAAGTGTATCTCCCACACGCCTAATATAAACCTTCAATGAACTTTTCCATCAACCTCATTAAAAAACTGAGAACTTTAGAATATATTACAGTAAATTTGAATATTCTTCCCAAAATTAAAAAGTAAGCATGCAATAAGAAAAAATACTGTTAGGACCGAAAAAAATTTAGATTTCTTCACAATGGTATGATATTGTCCACTTTGAGCTTAAGCCCTCAAGGTTTTGCTCTTGGGCTCTCCCAAAAGGTCTCATGCCAGTGAAGATATTTTTTTCCTTATAAACCTATGATCTTTTCCATGTATTTTCGATGTGAGACTATGTTTGCAACCTTGCACTCCAACAATCCCTCCCTCAAACAAAGGACTACAAGCCCCCCCTCAAGCGGAAACCATTTTCGTTTGATGTCTGGTCCTCAACCCATCAGGATTTTCTGCCCCTCGGTCCACCCGACCTACTAGGATTTCTCCGCCTAGCCGCAACTAGGACTTCTCTACCTGGTGTCTGGTCCTCTTGATCAAGACACGGGAGCCCACACATTCTTTATTCAAGGCTTAACCCACATGATTAGATCTGGATCATGGCTCTAGCTCGTGCTTCTTCCGGCGATTAGTCCGGTGAAGAGCGACCTGACTCTGATACCAATTGTTAGGACCGAAAGAAATTTAGATATCTCCACAATGGTATGATATTGTGGACTTCAAGCCTAAGCCCTCATGGTTTTGCTCTTGGGCTCTTCCAAAAGGCCTCATGCCAATGAAGATATTTTTTTTTCCTTATAAGCCTATGATCTTTTTCATATGTTTTCGATGTTGGACTATGTTTGCAACCTTGCAACTCCAACAAATACACTAAGACAGTAGAGGAAGAAATCATGACAAGGCCTCAATACAATAAAATACTGGCAGCAATACAATTGACTTATAAGCTAATTTATCAAGAAAAAAATGATATAATGCTGCAGAACCAACTTGATTCGTTACGTCCTTGATCATTTCTTTAGCAAATTCAATTTGTCTTTTATCTCCAATTATTCAAACAATTCTTTCCTTTGAAGGATCACCCTCAGGGAGATGTTGTGGTATTAACTAACATTTGAGTAGAAACAAAAGAACAAGTACTTATTAGTGTATTAGCAACAGGAAAAAAAAATATAAAATTCAAGAGAATTTTCTTCAGAATGATCTTTACCTGTATGCGAGTACCAGATCTAGTTTGTAAATTTTTAATAGTCTCTCCACCATTGCCTATGATTAACCCAACCTGTAAAGTAACATCACAAACTAATCAAGAAACTGCAACAATAAAATAAGTGACTACACATAACATATACCTTCACATAACACCCTTCCATGGCCATGGGCTCGTCTGGACGGGCGCGACCATGGCCGGATGGGCGCGGCCAGGGCCATGGACGACCAAGGCCATGGCTGGTTGCTGCCAGGCTGATCCGGCCATGGCAAAGCAGATCCGACAAGAAGGAGGTCCACCGGCGAGAAGAAGGAGAAGAACGGGAATGGGAAGAAAATGAGAGAAAGAAAACCTACCGAGTTGCCGGAACGAGGAGAAAATCGCCGGAGTGAGGAGATTTGTCGCGCGTGAGAAGAAGGAGAGGAGAAAATCGTCGGTGAGGGAGATCGCGCGTGAGAAGGAGTGGAGAAATGTGATCTGGATCTAGGGCAAGTTGGCGCTAATAATTCGTACATTGCGACGAAACAATTTCGTTGTGAATTTTGTCCCAAATCTGCAACGAAAAATTTTCGTCGTAAACTTCAGATTTTTTGCAACGAATCTACAACAAATATTTTTCGTTGCAAATCTGCAACGAAAAATATTCGTTGCAAAAAATATTATTTAAAAAAAAAACAGGGGCATTTAAAAATTTATATATTGCCCTACGGACCTCAAATTTCAACAAAACAAGTCCCTATGAGACCATATCGATCTCATGATCACGTTGACGACATCGAATACTATTTTTGACAACGATTCGATAACCGTCAAATTTCGTAATATGAAACAAAATTATACTTATAAACCTAATTATTTTTTCCAATTTCTTAACTTTTCTAATTATTATAAATATGAAAAATTATTTATTCTGTAAAATTCTTGTTTAAAGCTGCTAGTGCGATCGGTACGTCGATACGGACCTATTGGAATTCGTATCGCCTCGATCCAACCTCCGTAGGGCCTTCTACGATATTTAATAAGTTTTTTTATTTTTTTTAAATCAGAATCTGCAACGAATTTTTTCGTTGCAAATCTGCAACGAAAATTTTAGTTTCAAATCTACAACGAAAAAATTCGTTGCAAAAATCTGTTTTAAAAAAAAACAGGGGTCCTTAAAAATTCGTATATCGCCATACGAACCTCGGATTTCGACGAAACAAGTTCCTATGGGACCATGACGATCTCATGATCACGTTGACAACCTCGAATGCGATTTTTGATAGAGATTCAGTGACTATCAAATTTAGTAATATGAAATAAAATTATACTTCTAAACTTAATCATTTTTTCTAACTTCTTGACCTACCTATTCTTTTAAATATGAAAATTAATTTATTCAGTAAAATTCTTGTTTGAGGCCGTTACTGCGATCGGGACATCGATATGACCCAAAGGAACTCGTTTCATTTTTTCGTTGCAGATTTGTAACGAAAATTTTTGTTGCAAATCTGCAACGAAAAAAGTTTGTTGCAAAAATCTATTTTTTTTTTTAAAAAGAGGAGCCCTTAAAAATTCGTTTATCTCCATACAGACCTCGAATTTCGACGAAACAAGTTCCTATGGGACCATGACGATCTCATGATCTCATTGACGACCTCGAATGTGATTTTTGATAGAGATTCAGTGACTATCAAATTTCGTAATATGAAACAAAATTATACTTCTAAACTTAATCTTTTTTTCTAACTTCTTGACCTACCTATTCTTTTAAATATGAAAATTAATTTATTCAGTAAAATTCTTGTTTGAGGGCGCTAGTGCGATCGGGACGTCGATACAGACCCATAGGAACTAGTTTTGTCTCGATCCGACCTTCGTAGGGCCTTCTACGTTATTTAATAAGTATTTTATATTTTTTAAAACAAAATCAGAATTTGGAATGAATTTTTTTTATTGCAAATCTGCAACGAAAATTTTGGTTGCAAATCTGCAACGAAATAATTCGTTGTAAAAATCTATTTAAAAAAAACAAGGGCCCTTAAAAATTCATATATCGCCATATGGACCTTGGATTTCAACGAAACAAGTTCCTATAAGACCGTGATGATCTCATGATCACGTTGACGGTCACGAATGCAATTTTTTATAGAGATTTGGTGACTATCAAATTTCCTAATATGAAACAAAATTATACTTCTAAACTTAATAATTTTTTCTAACTTCTTGACCTACCTATTCTTTTAAATATGAAAATTAATTTATTTAGTACAATTCTTGTTTGCTGCCGCTAGTGCGATCAGGACGTCGATACGGACTCATAGGAACTCGTTTCGTCTCGATCCGACCTCCGTAGGGCCTTCTACGTTATTTGATAAGTATTTTTTTATTTTTTTATAAAGAAAATCAGAATCTACAACGAATTTTTTTCATTGCAAATCTGTAATGAAAATTTTCGTTGCAAATCTGCAACAAATAAAATTTGTTGCAAAAATCTATTTTTTTTTAAAAAAAACAAGGGACCTTAAAAATTCATATATCGTCATACGGACCTCGGATTTCGACGAAATAAGTTCCTATGAGACCATGACGATCTCATGATCACATTGACGGTTCGAATGCGATTTTTGATAAAGATTCGGTGACTATCAAATTTCGTAATATGAAACAAAATTATACTTCTAAACTTAATCATTTTTTCTAACTTCTTGACCTACCTATTCTTTTAAATATGAAAATAATTTATTTAGTAAAAATCTTGTTTGAGGCCGCTAGTGCGATTGGGACGTCGATACGGACCCATAGGAACTCGTTTCGTCTCGATCCGACCTCCGTAGGGCCTTCTACGATATTTAATAAGTATTTTTTATTTTTTAAAAAAAAATCAGAATCTGCAACGAATTTTTTTCGTTACAAATGTGTAAATCTGCAACGAAAAAAATTCGTTGCAAAAATTTGTTTTTTTTAAATAGGGGTCCTTAAAAATTCGTATATCGTCATACGGACCTCGGATTTTACGAAACAAGTTCCTATGGGACTGTGACGATCTCATGATCACGTTGACGGTCTCGAATGTGATTTTTGATAGAGATTCGGTGACTATCAAATTTCGTAATATGAAACAAAGTTATACTTCTAAACTTAATCATTTTTTCTAACTTCTTGACCTACCTATTCTTTTAAATATGAAAATTAATTTATTTAGTAAAATTCTTGTTTGAGGTCGCTAGTGCGATCGGGACGTCGAAACGGACTAATAGGAACTCGTTTCGCCTCGATCCGACCTCCGTAGGACCTTCTACGATATTTAATAAGTATTTTTTTATTTTTTAAAAATAATCAGAATCTGCAACTAATTTTTTTGGTTGCAAATCTGCAATGAAAAGAATTCGTTGCAAAAATATATTTTTTTTTAAAAAACAAGGGCTCTTAAAAATTCGTATATCGCCATACGGACCTCGGATTTCGATGAAACAAGTTCCTATGGGACAGTGACGATCTCATGATCACGTTGACGACTTCGAATATGATTTTTGATAGACATTCGGTGACTATCAAATTTCGTAATATGAAACAAAATTATACTTCTAAATTTAATCATTTTTTCTAACTTCTCGACCTACTTATTCTTTTAAATATGAAAATTAATTTATTCAGTAAAATTCTTTTTTGAGGTCGCTAGTGCGATCGGGACGTCGATACGGACCCATAGAAACTCATTTCGTCTCGATCCGACCTTCGTAGGGCCTTTTACGATATTTAATAAGTATTTTTTGACAACGAATACAATTTGTGTTTCGACCACGTTGAAACATATGAACTCGTTTCGTCTCGATCATGTTGACGATCGCAAATACAATTTTTGACAACGATTCGGTGACCATAAATTTTGTATTGTGAAACAACATTATACAATTCTAAACTTAATAATTTTTTCAACTTCTTGGCCTACCTATTATTTTAAATATTAAAAATAATTTATTTTGTAAAATTTGTGTTTAAAGCTGCTAGTGCGATCGGGGCGTCGATACGGACCCATAGGAACTCGTTTCATCTCAATCCGACCTCCGTAGGGCCTTCTACGATATTTAATAAGTTATTTTTTATTTTTTGTAAAAAATCAGAGGGACCATTACTTTTTGTTAAAAATTCGTAGATCGCCCTAAGGACCTCGGATTTCGACGAAACAAGTTTCTATGGGTCTGTGTCGATGTTATGATCACGTTGACAACCTCGAATATGATTTTTGATAGTGATTCGGTGATCATCAAAGTTCATAATATGAAACGATATTATACTTCTAAACTTAATTATTTTTTCGATCTATCTTCTTGTCCTACCTATTCTTTTAAATATGAAAAACAATTTATTCATTAAAATTTGTATTTGAGGCAGGTATTTCGATCGGGATGTCGATACAGACCTATAGGAACTCCTTTCGTCTCGATCCGACCTCCGTAGGCCCTTTTACGATATTTAGAAAAAAATTAAAATTTTGCAATGAAATAATTTTCATTGCAAAATTCGTTGGAGATTTGCAAGGAATATATTTCGTTGCAATATTGCGACGAATATGCTTCGTTGTAATATTGCGACGAATATTATTCGTTGCAAATGTCCAACGAAAAATATTCATCGTGAAATTCGTTGCATTTTTGCGACAAATATGGGTTCGTTGGAAATCGACAACGAATATTTCATTCGTCGTCAAATTGCAACAAATTTGGCGACGAAAAATTTTTGACGCTAAATTACGACAAAGTTTTTTTTGTTGCAAATTTGGTTGTTAATTTGGGATGAATATTTTTTTCGTTGCAAATTTTATTGCAAATCTGCAACAAAAAAATTCGTTGCAAACTTTCGTCCCTAAAAAAATTTTTTTTTGTAGTGACTGCTCTATAAGACTATAACCTCGAATCATAGAAATTTTATTTTAAATTAACACTATAAGTAGTTATTCCTCTGAAATTAAACATATGCAGGCAGTAATTCATCTGGCTTTTATTCTCTTAGGTTACATCAAGTTATTCAAAACTTATGCATGTTTTATTCAATATTAGTAATAGGGCCTAAAATCTTATTCAAAAACCCGGACACCCTGCTCATGTGATAGTTTGATACCTCATTATTGTCTATGATACTATTGTCATGGTTATTGCACACAAATGTTTTATTTTATTTTTTTGTGTATTCATATTTGACATTTGTGAATTGCGTGATAAGGGGTCTCACAAATATTACCATGAAAAATCTGATCTCCCACTTTTAATTATCACATGAAGATGATTAAGCATGTTTAAGTTTGTCCTCAAGTTCTAATTCGTAGCATTCATCTTATTAGATACAGGGAGAAAGATTAACATTTTGGATAAATTATGACCAAATCTATCCAACTTCGTGAAAATAAATATCCAAATTTGTGAATGCAATTGCTTTATTTAAAATTGTTTCAACCACTTGAGACACGAAAGCTTTGTCAGGTTTTGTTTATGAAATTTAGCTATTACCCTAATATGAGTACCCATATACATAAAATATGAAATGTTAAATCATTGATAAAATTGAAGGATATCAAGAACTTGATACCAACTTAGTACAAGCTAAATAATTGTAATCATTTAACTTGGTGTTTTGATATTACTCTAGAAGATGTCTTTTCACAATTACTAATGTCTTTTATCTGAGTTCTTTGATAATGTTATTTTTGTTACCGGCTTCAGTTTTTTCTTCTTTCTAATGTAATGAATAATATAACACTGATTCTGATCTATGATTTTGTATATAGAAGTTCTCAAATGTCGAACCATTTTTTTCAAGGTACTCCTATAATTGGATTGTCAATTTGCATCCTTGATTACATTAACAAAGTTAATGTAGATATACATTCATAGTTGTATTCATTTTTTTCAAGGTACTCCTATAATTGGATTGTCAATTTGCATCCTTGATTACATTAAGATATACATTCATAGTTGTATTCAATTCAAACTGAACTTAGCCAAACATTCAGTTTCATATCATTTGATTTAGTTTGAGAAGACTTGTGGTTCAAAAAAATTTATTTGATTTTCTTTCATCGAGTTTGTGCAGTTGAATGTCCTAACCGATCTCAAAACCCTAGATGTTGATAATGAAATCATACGATGGAAGAATTTGGGTTATTATTATTTTTTTAAAAAAAATTTATGCGATGGAATTGTCATGTATCAGTTTTGAATTTTCATTTTCTTCTTCTACTGATAGAAATGATAATTGTTGTTTATTCTGTTGCATATAATTTGTTACGCAGTGGATTCTATTGCATAGAAAAAACACTGATGTTATTATAACCCCCGTGGTTCAACTATTTCAATTTCAACACTGAGATGTTGCAATTGCACTCGTTAATACACATTTCCATTAAGAAATTATATTCCTCCAGAAAAGCGGAATAGATATCTAACAGTATGTCTCAACACATATCAGAAGGAAGAGTAATCGGAGAGACTATAATTCCCCCAAGAAGACATAAATTTGACTTGTTTGGTCTTTAGATCTCCAGAGTACACCATGAAAGCACTCATTCTTATTGGGGGATTTGCCACTCGCTTTCAACCTTTGGCACTTATTTTTTCAACGCCATTAATTGATTTTGCAACAAACCAATGATCCTTCATCAGGTACATGTTATTTGGCTCTTTACTATGTTGCTTCTTACATAATTAAATTAAGATCTGAAATATCTTGTTATGAAGTAAAGGTTTTACATGTTAGATATGTTTCTCTAATACAAATTATTTGTAACACATGTTTTTTGCCAGATTGAAGCACTTACAAACATTGGAGTTAATGAAGTCATTTTGCCAGACAGCTATCCACCAGAGCTATGAGAATTAAACATTGACCAGTCGTGTATTTATCTTCATACAACTGGTCTCTCTCATTTTTCTCATTGTAATTTAGGTTATGATTGGTTTTTTAAAAGATTTTGAGGACAAAGTTGAAATTAAAAGCACATGTTGTCGAGAGACTAAACCACTAGACACAGCTGGTCCCTTGGCTTTAGCCAAAGAGAAGCTAGTTGATGGTTCCGGCGAACCCTTTTTTGTCCTCCACAGCGGTGTCATCATGAATGAATATCCATTTGCTGAACTCATGTAGTTCCACAAATCGCATGGTGGGGAGGCAACAATAATGACAACCGAGGTAGATCACTACAAGAAATACAAGTATTACTAACGGATATAATTTCGTCGGTAATTACCGACGGAATTTATATTCCGTAGGTAATTACCGACTGAATTATAATTCCGTCGGTCGTTACGTATACTTCCGTCAGTATATCACCACATTTTCCGTCGGCAATTTAGATGGGTGGACACGTAGTCAAGGGAAGTTATTGACGGAGTTATATTGCCGTCGGTATTTACCGACTCAAAATATTTTCCGTAGAAAAAAAAATACCGAGCCTTAAATAGTGGCATGTTTCGCGAAATGGTCGGTATTTACCGACGGAATGGACCGTTCTGTAGGTAACTACCGACGGAAAAGCCCATTCCGTCGGTATATCGACGGAATGGGCTTTTTCGTCGGTATATCGACGGAATGGGCTTTTCCGTCGGTAGTTACCGACGGAACGGCCCATTCCATTTGTAAATACCGACTGGACAGCCCATTCCGTTGGAAGGGACGGACGGAATGGCCCATTCCGTCCGTATTTACCGACGGAAGGCCAATTCCGACGGTCAATACCGACTGAAAATATTCAATTTTTTGCGTTTGGCGCCGATTTATTTAGGATTGGCGCCTTTATTTTTCCACGTGGACAATTCTCGACGGAATCACGATTCCGAATTCCGTCGGTAGGCTTAATTAAATTAGGGCACGGTCGTCTTTTTCTCCCACATGCGCGATCTCTCCTTCACGAGCGGCGGCGCTTTCGCACGATCTCTCCTTGTCGACAGTATGCGCGATCGATCTCTTCTTCTACTCTTCTTCTCCTTGCCGCAAGCGACAGAGCCGCAGGCACCTCGGCCATGGCCGGTGGCGGCCGCAGGCAGCTCGGCCGGGGCCCCCTCGTCAGTTGCCCGCGTCAGTGTCAGGTGGCAGGCGGCAGGGTCGCGACAGTAGCCGGGGTGGCAGGCGGCCAAGCCTCCATGTCTGTAGCCAAGCGAGCACGCCCGGTAGGCGGCCAAGCCTCCACAGCAGTAGCCGGGGCAGCAGGCGATCCAACCCAGCGGGCACGTCGCCGGCCCAGCGGGCACGCCTCTTTTGTAATCATGTTTAATTTTGTAATTAATTAGACTTATTTTGTAATCACTCGAATAATTTATTTATAATTTTGTAATTATTTGTTATTAATTAGATTTATTTTGTACTCTTATAGGTTACTACAGTTGCTGCTTTTCTCCGACACGTTGATCACCCTTTCAGGTATATATTTGTATTTTGTAGTCATTTTACATGTTACAATAAATGTTAGAACAATTAATTTTGTTATTAATTTAGCATGTAAATTGACAAAATTTAGGATGTCATTTTATTTAATTAATATGTATTTAGAATTGTAAACGTTAGTATTTATAATTAATTATATAGATTTATCTTAGTCAGTATGATGATTATTTGTTTTAAACATGTAATTAATTATAATTTATGTTTAATTTTATTTATTTGATATTATTATCCTAAACTTGAATTACTTATTATTAGGCAACAATGTATATGAACAAAGCTTGGATGTACAATCGATTAGAAAATGGATTTATCAGAGATGATTTTGTTTCTGAACTTAAAAATTTTGTGAACTTTGCTAAGAGTCATCTAGAATGTATGAATGGTGTCGAATTAAGGTGTCCGTGTAATCACAAGAAATGCAGAAATAGAGCCTTTCGTGATGAGGATACTGTGAGAGTTCATATATGTAAAAATGGGTTTGCACCAAATTACTATAATTGGTATTGTCACGGAAAATCCTATGTGTATGAACCAATTGGACCTTTTGCAACTGCTTATAGACATGTTGTTGCGCCTGATTCAACAACTAATATTAAAATGCAAACAATGGTTCAGGATGCGATGAATGCTGGTCAGTATTCTCAAGTAGATAAAATACCAACACATGAATATCAACAATTATATGAAATGTTAAAGGCCAGTGAAAGAGAAGTGTGAGAAGACATTCCTTCGGGTCATTCCCAACTATCAGCTACTGCAACATTATTAAATTTGAAAGCAAAACATCATTTTTCAAAAAAAATGTTACGATGACATATGTCAATTGAAGTCAGAGTTGCCTCCTGCTGATAATATAATGACTGATAGCTTTTATAATACAAAAAAACTGGTCAAAGGTTTAGGTTTACCGGTTGAGAAGATTGATTGTTGTATAAATAACTGCATGATATTTTGGATGAAGACAATGAACTGAGTGAATGCAAAATATATAGTCACCCTCGTTATAAGCCTCTTACTCGCATACCAGGGAAGAAGAACAAAATGATCGCTTGGAAAGTTATGTATTATTTTCCATTAACTGCTAGACTTCAACGTTTATATGCATCCATTGCTACAGCTAGTCACATGATAAAGCATCATGAGAGCATGCGCACGAAGGAGGTGTAATGTGTCATCCTTGTGATTCCCGTGTATGGAAGCATCTTGATAGTGTATTTCCTTCATTTCATATGGAACCACGTAATGTGAGATTGGGACTTTTTGCAGATGGATTTCAACCATTTGGTCAATCAGGACAGCAGTATTCTTCTTGGACAGTGATATTAACACCGTATAATTTATCGCCATGAATGTGCATGAAAGATGAATTTATGTTTCTTACTGTATTGATTCCTGGTCCAACCAATCCTAAAGAGAAGATAGATATTTTCCTCCAACCTCTGATTGCTGAGTTGAATGATTTATGGAATGTAGGGTCCTTGACTTATGATGTTGCAAGTAAAACTAATTTTACATTGCATGCTGCATTATTATGGACAATTAGTGATTTTCCAACATACTCGATGTGTCACGCCCCCAGAGGCACATGCTTCCTCGAAAATCGGGCAGCATCTCCCCTGTACGGCGGACAATATGGGGCAAATATACATCATATCTCCACCTAAATAGCTCAGCCACATGCGGCTGGCATCACAACAATAGGAAATAAACACAACCACGCAGTTTATATTGAAACAAAGTAAATGGATGGCTTAGCCATCTTAAACATAAAAGAATGTCTGCATACTAGTAATAACGACAAAATCCAAACCGATACTCGACAAGGAAACAATCTGCAGAAATAAAACAGACACTAAAACAAACCAAAACAAACCGACACTGGGACTGAGGGACTGGCAACTGGATCATCTCCTGGCTCCAAGCAAAACATCTACCTGCTACCTGAAACAACAAAAAGGGAAGGAGGGGTGGTGAGTCCGGGCGGACTCTGCGGGTATATGAGTAGACAAATAAGCATGGCATAAATAAGATAACGAAGTAGAGAATCAAAAGGTACAGTCCACAAGAAATATCAGATTTACCTAATCATGCATAATCAATATAATACGACATGGTATAAAATCCGAATAACGACTAAGCAGGTATGGAACAACTCAACAATAATAATATCAAGATAGACATGCATGTCATACATATGCAACAATCATAGCTCATATAAGTGCATCATACACAAACAAATGCATAAAAGAAGTACGTATGCACATGATGCAATGACATGTGTCACCCCTGACGCCAGTCAAGCCGTCAACACATCCCATCTGTGTGACCGAGTGGGTAAGGCTGTGACAACTGTACCACTCCATCAACAACATCAATAACTAACATCAATAATAATACCACATAAGGCGTGGTTGAGTGGACAGGATGCTGGAAAATCAACACTCCGAACCCACGGTACATCGGGGGGAGCTATCACACAATATCCCTCAAAAATAACCAACGGTGAGGGTGAGCCACCAACAACTCATCCCTCTAAAAACAACTGTGAGGGTGTCACTGTCTGGCATGACAGGACAAACACTCGCACTCTAACCACTACCATGACATCAGGTGGTTGAGCGACTCGAGCAACAATATGACTAACGACGACTTAACCAAATGTAAGCCAACAGTCGTTAGTATGCAATGTGCAAGTATGGTGCATGATATACGATGCACGAATAACCGGAGAATCAACGATGCAATAAAAATCCCACAAGTAAAACATGCATCGATACAACCAACCCGAAACCGAAATCCAACGATTATGCACCTACACTACTAGGTAGGGTACTTCTAATGCCAAATAAACCTATCTGTGTTTAATGGACTTCTAAGTACTCGCGTACAAGCGGTACTTTACAGAACAGAAAACCAATCGAGGACTGTACAGATACGAATTTAGGAATACTCAAAGATCAACGAAGAATAAGTCTCAACGGCGATGTTTAAATACAAACGACAAAGAACAAGGTCAAGCAACCTATCAGACATAACAAGCCATGCTTTTAAGGTAAAGAAGACTACTCGAGTACAAAGGAGAAGTACCCGCCTTTTAATTGTAGAACGTGACCGAAATAAATTTCCCACGATCAACCGTGCGAGTCTAACTCAAGGACCTGTATTAAAGGCATAGTGTTTAACTAATAATACAATTATATAATTAGCTAATCTGCGATTAAATAATAATTTGAAATAAATCTTCGTTACTACATCCAGTTGACCAAATCGAAACATAAACACCTAAATCTTCTATTTTTGGCAAGCATAAAGGAACTTGCTCCTTGTAATTTAACATATCAGAGTTAACTTACATGCAGAGGCACGGGCAAGAGAGTACAAACGAAAGGTAAGACATTCTAATACAATGATAAATGATCAGCATATTTCTCTATAATTGCAAATTCTGAATCATGACGTTCAACCGTTATAGATAATTTCTGACCAACCGAAAATGCCTACGGTTTAGGAAATTTGAAGGTTATGGCCTAACTAGCAATTTAAACAAATTATACAAACTTAGTGTTCTGATTATACCAACTTAGGTTGCGGCAGTGAATCAAAATCAAAACCAAAGGACTCACGGTGGAGAAGACAGAACATCCAGAGATCTAAACGAAATCATCTAAAAACCTTGCAGAAACGCCTAATTGAAGAAAAACACTTACCTAGGATGTGTCGCCGGCAGCCAATCCCTTGCTCGGATCGAATTGGGAGGCGAAAGAACTAAGGCTCGATAGAGTGATTAGGGCTCGGCGGCGTCGACTCCGTGTGCGCCGAAGAGAAGGGAAGGGAAGAAGAAGAACAAGGAGAGGAAAGTTGGAGGGCGATGGCGGCGCTCGCTCGCTTGCGAACTGCTGCGGCGGCAGGGGGCTAGGGTTGCAGCAACGTCGGCGTCGAGCAAAGGGAAAAGAAACGGCGTGTGTTGGGGAGAAAAACTGAATGAGGCGTGCAGCTTTTAGGGCTTTAGGGATTTTTTTATATTTGTTTTGCCATTTTGCAATTAAACCCAGCAGGTTTGAAACATTACCACTAAGCCCTTTGAAATTTTCGGTTTTCAGCATTCTCCCCCACTAATAAAAATTTGGTCCCCAAATTTAACAATCAAACCAAACAAATACTAACCAACCACCACAGGTATCAACACCTCAACTATAATATAAATACGAAATGAAGACCAACCTTACGCACCTCAAGTAAACAGATGAGGGTAGCGAGCTCTGATCGTATCCTCGAGCTCCCAAGTAGCTTCCTTATCAGAGTGGTGCTGCCAACCAACTTTAACCAATCGAACTGTCTTATTCCTCAATCGATGCTTTTTGCGGTCCAGAATCCGCATAGGCACCTCCTCATAAGTCGCGTCAGGCTGAAGTGTGACCGGCACCTCCGATAACACATGTGTAGGATCTGGTACATATTTCCTCAGCATGGAAACATGAAACACATCGTGAACTCCAGCCAATGACGGTGGTAACGCCAGACGATAAGCGACAGCTCCAATCCGCTCCAAAATTTGGAAAGGTCCAATGTAGCGGGGAGCTAGCTTACCTCGCAACCCAAACCTCTTCACCCCTTTCGTGGGTGACACTCGTAAGAACACGTGATCGCTGACGGAGAACTCCAAGGGTCTACGTCTCCGATCTGCATAACTCTGCTGACGATCCTGAGCCTCTGACAGACGACGTCTGATAGTACGGACTAGATCGGCGTCATGCTGAATACTCTGAGGACCTAGCAACTGAGATTCCCCAACCTCTACCCAAAGAGTGGGTGTCCTGCAAGCTCTACCATACAACGCCTCGAAAGGTGCCATCTGAATAGCCGAATGATAACTATTATTATAAGCAAACTCAACCAAATGCAGGTGATCCTCCCAGTTGCCTCCAAAGTCCATAACGCAAGACCTCAACAAATCCTCCAGTGTCTGAATGGTACGCTCAGACTGTCCGTCAGTCTGTGGATGAAAGGCTGTACTAAATCGAAGCTCGGTACCCATAGCCTGCTGCAAACTCTGCCAAAACCGCGAAGTGAAACGCGGGTCTCTGTCTGATATGATGCTCAGAGGAACACCATGTAACCTGATAATCTCACGGCAGTACAACTCTGCAAGTTTGTCCAGAGAATCTGTCCTCTGAATACCCAAGAAATGAGCAGATTTGGTTAATCGATCAACGATCACCCAAATCGCATCGTGTCTTCTACGAGACCTCGGTAGTCCAACAACAAAATCCATCGTGATATGCTCCCACTTCCACTCAGGAAGAGGGATCTTCTGTAGTAATCCAGCAGGTCTCTGATGTTCGGCCTTCACCTGCTGGCATACTAGACATCTAGCAACAAAATCCGCAATGTCTTTCTTCATACCGTTCCACCAGTAGGAACGTCTCAAATCTCGATACATACGGGTTCCACCTGGATGAATGGCAAACCGAGATCGATGAGCCTCCTGAAGTAACTCCTCTATGACCGGATGTGACTTAGGTACGCACAATCTCCCTCGGAAATGTAGAATACCCTCGTCATCACGGGTAAAGTCAGTCGGCTGCTCGGAGGCTATCCTGCTACCTAAGGACTGTAGATACTGATCACCAGGCTGAGCCTCTCTGATCTTCGTCCTGATCGAAGACTGAGCAACCATAGTCACCAACAAACCTTTCTCTGTTTGCCCATGCTCCTCCAGTCCCAACTCTGAGAAGCTCTGAACTAAATCGGTGACCATAACCCGATGCCAAGCCAGAACACTCCGAGATTTTCTGCTTAGTGCATCTGCAACTACATTAGCTTTTCCTGGATGGTAGCTAATAGTACAGTCATAGTCCTTCAAGAATTCCATCCATCTTCTCTGACGAAGATTTAGCTCCTTCTGAGTGAATAAATATTTGAGGCTCTTGTGATCTGTGAAAATCTCAAACGTGACGCCGTAGAGATGATGTCTCCATATTTTCAGGGCAAAAATAATGGCTGCAAACTCTAAGTCATGCACTGGATAATTCTTCTCATGCTCCTTCAGCTGACGAGAAGCATAAGAGACAACCCGTCCATGCTGCATCAAAACTGCACCCAAACCCTGATGTGAAGCGTCAGTGTAGAGTACAAATCCGTCCTCTCCTGAAGGTAACACCAATATAGGCGCAGACACCAATCGTCGCTTGAGCTCCTGAAAACTAGTCTCACAATCTTCTGTCCAAACAAATTTCACGTCTTTTCTGGTCAGACGTGTCAACGGTGAAGCAATACTGGAAAACCCCTCAACAAATCGGCGATAATAACCAGCCAATCCGAGAAAACTGCGCACCTCCTGAACTGACCTAGGCTGTTCCCAACTGGTGACAGCCTCAATCTTCTGGGGATCTACGGAAATACCTCTACTGGAAACAACGTGTCCGAGAAAACCCACAGAAGACAACCAGAAAGCACACTTGCTAAACTTTGCATACAACTGCTCCCGTCGGAGCGTCTCCAGAACAATACGAAGGTGGCGCGCATGTTCCTCCTCGGAACGGGAGTAAATCAGTATGTCGTCGATGAAAACAATAACGAACTGATCCAAATACTCCATAAACACCCGATTCATTAGATCCATAAATACTGCAGGAGCATTGGTAAGCCCAAATGGCATTACCAAAAACTCATAATGTCCATACCGGGTGCGGAAAGCCGTCTTCTGAATATCTGAATCCCTGACCCTCAACTGATGATATCCAGACCGCAAATCAATTTTAGAATACACTGAGGTATCCTTCAACTGATCAAACAAATCCTCAATACGAGGTAGGGATACTTGTTCTTGATAGTCACGGCATTCAACTGTCGGTAGTCGATGCATAACCTCATAGAACCATCCTTCTTCTTGACGAATAACACTGGTGAACCCCATGGGGATACACTAGGACGAATAAATCCCCTGTCAAGCAACTCTTGAAGTTGGACCTTTAGCTCGTCCAACTCCTTAGGCGCCATACGATACGGAGCCTTTGATGCCGGCGCAGTCCCCGGAATCAACTCGATCACAAATTCAACTTGCCTTCTGGGAGGCAATCCAGGTAGCTCCTCTGGAAATACGTCTGGAAACTCTTGAACCACCGGAACATCCAAGAGCTGAGGGCTACTGCTACCATCAGTACTGATCAATGATAATAGAAAACCCTGGCATCCATGTGATATAAGCTTCTGGGCTTGAATTGCAGAAATAATAGAAATCCCATCATCTCTGGTGCCAATGAATTTCCACGAGGGTTGGTTCGGAGGCCGAAACGTGACCACCCTCGCTTGGCAATCAACTGTGGCATGATAAGCTGCCAGTGAGTCCATGCCCAGAATGATATCAAATTCTACCATCTCGAGAACTGACAGATCCACGGTGAGGGTATAATTGCCAAAGTCCAATGGACACGCCTTGACTTCCTGCGTGATATCTAATACCTCACCAGATGGTAGAGACACGGATAAACGTTGTGATCTAAAGGTAGGCAATCTACTAATTTTTCCCATAAATAGTCGTGATATGAAAGAATTAGAACTACCAGTATCAACAAGTAATTCAGCAGGAAATGCATAAACCGAAATCATACCACGAAAGACCGATCCATCGGCCCGCTGTGCCTCCTCTCTGGTGACTGCATAAACTCGGCCTGTCTCTGTAGCTGAAGGTGGCAACGCTAAAATCGGCTGCGGCTGAGCAGATGAAGGTCCAGCAGTCTGATGGGGCTGATATCCAGAAGGCCCAACCGACTGCTGAGACTGATAACCAGAAGCTCCAGCCGACGGCTGATGCTGATAAACTGGAGGCTGATATGACGGACGTGGCTGCTGATAATACGATCCTGTCCCAGAATATTGAGACCCCACTGGTGAGGAGTACTCATGCCCAGGCATACCATACATCTGGGCTGGTGGTGGAACTGCCTGCTGACGTCCTGTCTGCGGCGGTCGGAATGACGTCTGAGTATAACGGCCGCCGCGGTATGGCCTCTGCGGTCCTGATCGGCCACCCCGAGGAGTAAATACTGGAGACTTATGTTGCGCTTTCAATGGGCAGTCTCGACTCGCATGACCCGGAAGTTTACAAGAAAAACAGATAGGGTGCTCGTGGGGACAATCTGGTCGGCCGTGGTCTTTGGAACCACACTGAAAACAATAATTCGCACGAGCAGTAAATCTCTGTGTCTGGTGAGAACCCTGCGACGATCCTGCAGAAAACCGTCCAAACTTCTGGGGTCGAGACTGAGGTGCATAAGTCTCCTGCGTACCCTGACTCCTGCTACTGCGCTTCTGTCCAACTGTCTGCTGTCTCTGTGTCGCGGATGAACCCTGAACTGTCTGCTTCCCTTTGTTCTTATCACCATACAACTGATGCTGAATCATCTCAGCATGTAAAGCTCGATCCAACGCCTCTCGATATGAAGTAGGAATCCATCCAGCCAAACGCGTTTGGATATAACCAGCTAAGCCCATCATAAACTGTGTCGTCCGCTCCGCCTCCGTAGCAATCAACTGAGGACAAAACTCTGCCAGGCGATTAAATTCCGCCTCATATTCCATAACTGAGCGGTCTCCCTGCCGAAAAGTAAGAAACTCCTGCCGTCGTGCTGTACGAAACGCAGTAGGATAGTACTTGCTCTCGAAAGCCTCGCGGAAAGAAACCCAAGAAATCGGCTGTCCACCAATAAGAGTCTTCTGCATATTCCACCAAGTGACGGCCTGATTTCGAAGATGATACGTAGCCAACTCCACCTTATCTATGTCTGTGAGGTTCATATAGCTGAAGGTGTCCTCCAATGTCTCCAGCCAGGCACGAGCAGCATAGGGATCTGGTTCCCCATGGAACAGTGTGAAGCGACCCTTCACAGACGATGCTAGCAACGGAATCCGAGCTCTATCCAACAGCCAACTCGCTTGGGCAGGGGGTACCCCTGATGGCACTCCAGGAATTGCCATTGGTGGTACTGATGGGCCTGCCTCTGATGGTACAACTGGGACTGCTGTCGGATATACAGGAGAAGGTACTCTCCGTGGTGGAAATCTCAGCTCACCCGAAGGGTCCTGGTGAGCTGATCCCTGACCAGTAGGCTCCACTCTGGTGGGTCTCTCACCCTCCTGATTCGTGTCTCCCTCGGCCTCCTCGGGCCTCCCCCGTGATCGTCGTCCACGACCGCGAGCACGAGGTGGAGATAACTCAATACGACGAGGCATATCTGTTAACAAAACCAACATACATTATTTAGATATATAATTAACCAAATTTTAAAACCAACTTACTTCTTGTTTGCCGGGAGAGATCTCATCGCTGCCAAATCCCATTACAACCATAACCAGAAAAAGACTCCGGAAAATAAATCCGTAAAATACCGATAGACCTCGTAAAACCACAAACAACTTCGTAAACCCATAGACACCAAAACATCGCAAAACTTCCCACAGATCCCAAAGGGAATCGCGAAACCTCGCTCTGATACCAAAAATTGTCACGCCCCCAGAGGCACATGCTTCCTCGAAAATCGGGCAGCATCTCCCCTGTACGGCGGACAATATGGGGCAAATATACATCATATCTCCACCTAAATAGCTCAGCCACATGCGGCTGGCATCACAACAATAGGAAATAAACACAACCACGCAGTTTATAAAAGAATGTCTGCATACTAGTAATAACGACAAAATCCAAACCGATACTCGACAAGGAAACAATCTGCGAAAATAAAACAGACACTAAAACAAACCAAAACAAACCGACACTGGGACTGAGGGACTGGCAACTGGATCATCTCCTGGCTCCAAGCAAAACATCTACCTGCTACCTGAAACAACAAAAAGGGAAGCAGGGGTGGTGAGTCCGGGCGGACTCTGCGGGTATATGAGTAGACAAATAAGCATGGCATAAATAAGATAACGAAGTAGAGAATCAAAAGGTACAGTCTACAAGAAATATCAGATTTACCTAATCATGCATAATCAATATAATACGACATGGTATAAAATCCGAATAACGACTAAGCAGGTATGGAACAACTCAACAATAATAATATCAAGATAGACATGCATGTCATACATATGCAACAATCATAGCTCATATAAGTGCATCATACACAAACAAATGCATAAAAGAAGTACGTATGCACATGATGCAATGACATGTGTCACCCCTGACGCCAGTCAAGCCGTCAACACATCCCATCTGTGTGACCGAGTGGGTAGGGCTGTGACAACTGTACCACTCCATCAACAACATCAATAACTAACATCAATAATAATACCACATAAGGCGTGGTTGAGTGGACAGGATGCTGGAAAATCAACACTCCGAACCCACGGTACATCGGGGGGAGCTATCACACAATATCCCTCAAAAATAACCAACGGTGAGGGTGAGCCACCAACAACTCATCCCTCTAAAAACAACTGTGAGGGTGTCACTGTCTGGCATGACAGGACAAACACTCGCACTCTAACCACTACCATGACATCAGGTGGTTGAGCGACTCGAGCAACAATATGACTAACGACGACTTAACCAAATGTAAGCCAACAGTCGTTAGTATGCAATGTGCAAGTATGGTGCATGATATACGATGCACGAATAACCGGAGAATCAACGATGCAATAAAAATCCCACAAGTAAAACATGCATCGATACAACCAACCCGAAACCGAAATCCAACGATTATGCACCTACACTACTAGGTAGGGTATTTCTAATGCCAAATAAACCTATCTGTGTTTAATGGACTTCTATGTACTCGCGTACAAGCGGTACTTTACAGAACAGAAAACCAATCGAGGACTGTACAGATACGAATTTAGGAATACTCAAAGATCAACGAAGAATAAGTCTCAACGGCGATTTATAAATAACGACAAAGAACAAGGTCAAGCAATCTATAAGACATAACTAGCCATGCTTTAAGGTAAAAGAACTACTCGAGTACAAAGGAGAAGTACCCGCCTTTTAATTGTAGAACGTGACCGAAATAAATTTCCCACGATCAACCGTGCGAGTCTAACTCAAGGACCTGTATTAAAGGCATAGTGTTTAACTAATAATACAATTATATAATTAGCTAATCTGCGATTAAATAATAATTTGAAATAAATCTTCGTTACTACATCCAGTTGACCAAATCGAAACCTAAACACCTAAATCTTCTATTTTTGGCAAGCATAAAGGAACTTGCTCCTTGTAATTTAACATATCAGAGTTAACTTACATGCAGAGGCACGGGCAAGAGAGTACAAACGAAAGGTAAGACATTCTAATACAACGATAAATGATCAGCATATTTCTCTATAATTGCAAATTCTGAATCATGACGTTCAACCGTTATAGATAATTTCTGACCAACCGAAAATGCCTACGGTTTAGGAAATTTGAAGGTTATGGCCTAACTAGCAATTTAAACAAATTATACAAACTTAGTGTTCTGATTATACCAACTTAGGTTGCGGCAGTGAATCAAAATCAAAACCAAAGGACTCACGGTGGAGAAGACAGAACATCCAGAGATCTAAACGAAATCATCTAAAAACCTTGCAGAAACGCCTAATTGAAGAAAAACACTTACCTAGGATGTGTCGCCGGCAGCCAATCCCTTGCTCGGATCGAATTGGGAGGCGAAAGAACTAAGGCTCGATAGAGTGATTAGGGCTCGGCGGCGTCGACTCCGTGTGCGCCGAAGAGAAGGGAAGGGAAGAAGAAGAACAAGGAGAGGAAAGTTGGAGGGCGATGGCGGCGCTCGCTCGCTTGCGAACTGCTGCGGCGGCAGGGGGCTAGGGTTGCAGCAACGTCGGCGTCGAGCAAAGGGAAAAGAAACGGCGTGTGTTGGGGAGAAAAACTGAATGAGGCGTGCAGCTTTTAGGGCTTTAGGGATTTTTTTATATTTGTTTTGCCATTTTGCAATTAAACCCAGCAGGTTTGAAACATTACCACTAAGCCCTTTGAAATTTTCGGTTTTCAACACGATGTTGTCAGGATGGAGCACATCTGGAAAATTAGTATGCCCACATTGCATGATGGAGTCTGATGCATTTTCATTACCTTACAGTGGGAAGGTATCTTGGTTCGATAACCACCGTAAATTTTTACCTGTTGATTACCCTTTTAGGCGGAATAAAAAAAATTCCTAAAGAATGTTGTAGTCAAAAAATCTCCTCCAGTGATTGCTTAAGGTGAATATATCATTAAACAAATTGACAGTTATGGATTTCTACTAGTTTCTCAACCTGGTTCCGATGACATAAATAAGTACATTGTTCAGATGTACAAGTGTGGATGGAAGAAAACGAGTATATTTTGGGAGCTACCTTATTGGAAGTATCTGCTCATTCGACATAATTTAGATGTTATGCATGTTGAAAAATATATCTTTAATAATAGTTTCAACACTGTGATGAACGTGCTTGGAAAAACTAAAGACACTGCAAAATCACCTGAAGAATTGAAAGAGCTAGTTAACAGGCCAGAATTGCATCAGGATGAAACATCTAATAGATTTCCAAAGGCTTGTTATACATTTGATAATTTCTTCAAATTAGTTGTCAGTGTTGATATTATTTTTGTTATTGTGATTGTTTATATAATTGTAATATTTGTTTGTGAATGATTAATTTTTATGTAAAATGCATTTTGTATCGGATTAAAATAATAAACATTTGTCAATTTTTTTATTTTCGACGGAATACCGACGAAAAAAAGAATCCGTCGGAAATGTATCGTAATGCATCTACGATACATACCGACGGATATTGAATTTTCGTCAAAATTCTCCGACGGAAACCGAATTTCCGTCGGCAAAACCGTCGGAATTCTCCGACGGAAATTCGATTTCCGTCGGAGAATTCCGACGGAAATTGAATTCCCGTCGGAGTTTGACGATGGAATATCTTGTGATATATATTATTTACCGACGGAAATATAAATCCGTCGGTAATATTATTCCGACAATTATTATTTCGACATTTTTCCCCGTCGTAGTTTCTCGGAAAGGGTCAATACCGACGGAATTCCGTCGTTAATCGTAACATTTTTTGTAGTGCATTGTTACTCATTAATTTGTGCATAGTACACTCTGGTAACATGAACTTTCCTATTTTGTAGGTTGACAAACCATCCACGTACGGTGTTGTTATGGATGAAGACAGCGGGAGGGTAGTAAGATTTGTGGAGAAATCGGAACATTTCGTAGGAAACAAGTTCAATGCAGGGATTTACTTATTGAATCCATCCATATTAGATCGTATTGATCTGAGACCAACCTCTATGGAAAAGGAAGTTTTTCCAAAACTTGCATCAGATAAACTGCTCTATGCCATGGTCTTACCAGGTTTCTGGATCGACATCGGGCAGCCAGAGGACTACATCACAGGCCAACGTCTTTATCTGGACTCCCTACGGAAGAAAGCATCAACTAAATTAGCTGCTGGTAGTCATATTGTAGGGAACGTTCTGATCCATGAGGATGCTGTGATCGGAAGAGGATGCATCATTGGGCCAGACGTTGCCATAGGTCCTGGATGTGTGATTGACTCTGGAGTAGTGTTGATAAGGTGTACTGTGATGCAAGGTGCTCACATCAAGAAGAACGCATGCATCCTAGGCAGCATCGTCGGTAAGCGCTCAATAGTAGAGCAGTACCGGGTACTGATTCATCAAATGGCCGTCATTGGGGAGGACGTCCATGTTTCCGATGACGTCCGTGGGGGACATTTTCTCTCATGATAAGAAATCAAATCAAATCAAGCATCTGAAGCCTGAGTCCTGAGATAGTAGTAGTCATGTTACCTTACTCGTCCTCTGCACATAATAATAAAAAAAAAGAGCATGCATTGAACACACAATACACACTCTGTTTACTTCGATTGATTTGTTTGTGAAATGATCAGTGCAATTTGGTTTGCTTCTTTGTTTACTTTGGTTGATTGGTTTTGGAAATGATTAATGCAACTGAATGTTTTGGTTTAGTTCCTTGTTTACTTAAAACATCAATGACAAAGGAATAAATTCTACATCTACTAGCTCCTGCACGCTATTGTATCGTTCAGGTAAACAAAACTTGATCTCCAAAGAATAACTGACATAAACTACAAGTTCAAAACTGAATCCTGCGTCGATAGTTTCAGTTACAATATGATAATTCAGCCATTAACATAAAGTTCCAAATTAGAACCCTGCGTGGAAAGATTCAGTCACGCAGAATGATTCGTCTCTGAATATTATAATGAAACAAGATGAAGAAGCGTAAAAACCGGCGTCAGGCAATCATACGAAGCAAATTTTGTGTACATAAGAACGTCGAATAAGATTACAATATGACATTAATGCAAATACAACCGCCATTCAAACAAAGGCCCACGTGCTGTTACCTAACCTTCACCGCCTTCCAGAACCACCCGATCGATTAACTGATGATGTCGGGCCCTCCGTCGTTGTCACCATAACGTTACTACCCTACATCAACCATTCTCGTTACCCGTTTGTTTACCTTATTTCCAATTGGGTTCTAGTGGACCCCAACTTCTTAATCTAATGAATGAACACCTATAAATGAATTGCTTCCTTGAATCTTGCGGTTTGTTTTTTCTTTCGCTCTTCCTCTTCCTGTAACTTCACCATTTTTTTGCCTCGATTCGCGATAGGTAATGTGTTCGGGGTCAATCCGCCTTCTCTCCTCGGCTTTCCCCCGTTTCTTATGTTTTTCTAGGTCTAATTTGAATCGCAAATATGTTGTTTTTTGGGATCCCTAATTCGTTCGATAGCCTAGCTATAAGATCTGAACATTTAGCAGTTTGACGTTCTTAACATGCAATAAGGTTGTCAAAATTGTTATCTTTTCTTCATTGATGCCGTTTGTTGTGGGAATGTATTGGTTGTTTCGTCGTTCATCAATCCAGAATCAGGCAATGTAAAAATTGAGAGCGTTTGCTGGTACTTGGAAGATGCAATTTTGGTTTCGTGTAATTATTCATAGATGTGGACGACATGTTTTCTGAGAGAACGCAGAGAGAATAAAATCAGGGAACAGGTAGAACTTTAGTAGAAGATAGACAGTACAAAATTCACTTTGGAGGATTATCAAAGGCAGGATTGAAAGATACGGAAAATACGGTCATCGGCTGCATTATTGATTCAGTGGTATGTAAGTATTCTAAAAGGATACAGAGAGAAGAAAAACCATATATAGATATAGACGTTAGTGTGAGATAGAATACTTTCAAACTAGCAAAGTTATGATAGAAAGATGCAAGAAACAAGGCCACATGAGTTTCATTAGTGATTAGGTTTTATATTTCAGGTTAAGCTGATAAAATAAATCACTGAAACTTGGCCACGACCTCCATTGCTTGGTATACGTGATTGTTCTTCTCATGCCAGATTTGACAACACTAGTGCATTGCAACGTTTATTCAGGAAGAGGGCTGCAAGTAGGATTCTGGTGGCTCCTTCCATTGTCAGAGATAGATATGGTAGCTTGGCAGTTGTAGGTCTACAGAACTTTAGTCCTAACTATGGTAAGTCTCGTATAATTGGAGATTTAAGTGCACAAAATCTTTAACCATGGTGAATTCAATATGCACCTCAGGTCATTTGTTTGCATCATCTCATTAGTTTGACTTTGACTTTAGTGGATAATTTCTTCATGTGAACAACCAATAGAATACTTTTGACTCAGAGGTATATGTTCTAGAATTCCGTTAACAAAGATGTGGTTAGCACATGTTCTTTTTTGTATCCTCAAAAGGTTCTCATTTGATTATTGTGCCTTATGGTATGATATATGAGCTATCTTCTTTCTTGGATTTTGACAGAGCTTCTTGTCTAGAAGGTAAAATTTCTAGTCTACCATAATGTGTTAGCGCATAATTGTTTCACCTTAAGCAGTGTTTCATAGCCAAAGGTTGGACACACTGATCTTTGATTTTTTTTCACCGTTTGAAATTTGTTTGTGTTGCAGTTATGGATTAAAACCTCCAAAATAAGCTTAAGTAGTGAGGTGGTGCCACTCCTTGGACTCGGGTCATTACCGTAATTCAAGGACTGTTGTCAATCACAAATAGATTTTTTTTCTTTTCTTTTACAAGTAGCTTATAAAATTGCCACTAACATGTTCTTTTTTCCTCAATAAACTTTCTCTTGACATCTTATTATTTTGCAAAGTTTTACTTCCGTGGAATTGTTTATTTCTCTTGTCTAAATGCAGCTGGCATTGGGCTTTTACTTGATGTACTGTTTCTGTTTGCCTATTTGTCACAAGCGAAAAATCACTCACATGACAACCACGGGCACCACCTAGTGCTTGGATGGCTCCGAAGCAGCATATAGCAATTTTCACCACAGCAAGTCTACCATGGATGACTGGAACTGCTATCAACCCTTTGTTTCGCGCTGCTTACCTGGCCAAGGATTATGAACGGGAGGTCACTCTTGTAATTCCTTGGCTGCCTTTTAAGGATCAAATTTTAGTGTATCCAAATAAAATCTGCTTCAATTCACCAAGGGAGCATGAAGCCTATGTTCGTTCGTGGCTCAAAGAGAAGGCTGAAGTTGCCTCAGAATTTAATATTGCTTTCTATCCAGCCAAAGTAAGATACTATGGGTCAATCATGGTGTTACATGCTAAGCCTTTGCCATCAGATACAACTAAATTACGGGATTTCATTAACAAAATATGTTTGTTGCAGCTGTTTTGTTCTGGTTACTCCTGCTTTCTGATCTAATTTGGCAAATGCTGTTAAGAATGACTTGAACTAAGTTTCTGACTTCACGTGCATGCATGACTTCTCTTTTGATTATCTGAAGAACTGATTTTGTTACTTCTGAAAAATTACAGTTCGCTAGAGAGAAAAGAAGCATTCTTCCTGTTGGGGACATCACTGAGACCATTCCTGATGAAGTGGCAGAGATTGCTGTCCTCGAGGAACCAGAGCATCTTACATGGTACCATCATGGCCGGCAATGGAAAACCAAGTTCAGGAGTGTGATAGGTGTTGTTCATACTAATTATTTGGAATATGTTAAAAGAGAGAAGAATGGACAGATACAAGCCTTTCTGTTGAAATATGCCAATAGTTGGGTTATTCAGATCTACTGCCACAAGGTTAGTTTGCTGATGCATGTCTCAATTGAAGTTTCTATTTTTTTTTCTGGGTTTTGCAAGGAGCAATAATTTTTGTCTAATTATGTTGTCAATTTTATTTTATTCTTTCGTTGGCTGAAAAAAACAAATCCCACGCTGACAGTATGGAGTAAGCTGTGGTCAACAACAGTATGCTTGGATGAACTTTATATTTAAAATTCATCACTTTCTACCCTAATTTTACTTATTTGTGATTATAGGCACTAAATGTCTGAGATGTGGATTATCTATAGGGGCGAGCATAATTTGTTTGGTGAGAAAAATCAAAATTTAAGTAGTTCGGTTTCAAAAATCCAAACAAAAATTGAACTGATACTATTTCTGTTCGGTGTAAAAGCAAATCAAAAAATTTTGTTCAGTTTTGGTTTAGTTTAGTTTGAAAGTGTTAATTAAAAGATGAATATAAATTAGTTGAAAATTAATCAAAAATTTACTTTAAATCAAAAATCCTATTAGGATTAATAATATCAAATATTACAATTTAATATTCATATTGATTATGGAATACAAATAGTAAATAACAATAAGAAATCATGATAATCAGCTTACTAGCTATCTATCTATATTATACGTGTATATTAAAAAAAATTTATTAATTCAGTTTGGTTTTAATGTTTTGTACAAGTCGAAACTGAAACCAAATCTAAACTCTTATTTTTACCTAGTATGTAAACTGAAGTTTTCAGGTTGGTTCAATTTGGTTTTGGGTTATATTCATGTCCACCCCTGATTAATAATGAGTATAGTTAAGCCTAAGTCATTTGCCAATCTTCCATGCTTTGTGGCAATTCACCAAAAACCTTCAGAATATGCTCTTGATTACAAAGGATCATCACTTTGAAATAGTGAGGAAAAATGCTATTTCTACATGAAATAGGCTTGCTGAACTTGTACACTAAAAAAATTATTGTCATTTAGAACAAGTTTTGCTAAACATTTATTCTAGAAGCTGATTTGGTCTATATGATCAAGAGCAGGTAAAAAATTATTGTTACTCTGTTCATGAAAAACTTGCAGTTAACTTTGTCTAGGCAGGTTGTAAGAAGTATACATATATTGTTGCTCTGTTCATGAAATTGTTGGTTGTTGTCAGATAAGATTTGGAAAATGTTTGTAATAAGTTGTTTATCTGGCAGCTAAGATAAGGATATGCGTCTAATGTTATTATAGAATAAGATAAACGGAAAACACTAGTAAATTGGTGTGTTTAACACAAATCGACCTTCCAATTTCATTATTTGTAATCATCCACTGAATTTTCTTCTAGGTTGTGAGATTATCAGGTGCCACCCAAGATCTCCCAAGGTCCATCATCTGTAATGTTCATGGTGTAAACCCGAAATTCCTTGAGGTTGGGAAAATGAAGCATGAGCTAAAACAGAGAGGTCATATAGCCTTCTCTAAAGGTGCATACTTCATTGGGAAGATGATTTGGAGTAAAGGCTACAGAGAACTTCTCCAGCTACTCTCGGACCACCAAGATGAACTTTCTGAATTACAAATCGACTTGTATGGTAATGGTGAAGACTACGACGAAATTCAAGACTACTTCAATAGGTTCACCCTGGGTACAAGAATTTTTCCAGGTCGTGATCATGTAGATTCTTTATTTCATGAGTAAGTTGGTAAATGATTCATACTTGCCTCACGAGTCACTTCTCTTATTTGTATTTTTCTCTGGGAGTAATTCTATTTCACTAAATCTGTTTTCTTGTTCCAGCTACAAGATTTTCATTAACCCAAGCACTACAGATGTGGTTTGCACAACGACAGCAGAGGCTCTAGCAATGGGAAAGACTGTAATTTGCGCCAACCACCCTTCAAACGAATTCTTTAAACAGTTTCCGAATTGTCACACATACAATAGCAACAAAGAGTTTGTGAGATTAACTCTTAGAGCTCTCAATGAAGAACCTACGGTTCTCACGGATGATCATACATATGCTCTATCATGGGAGGCAGCCACAAAGAGATTTATCGAGGCTGCAGAGCTAAATGAGGTCATACATGAGAAAACACTTTCCCGGTCCAAGCCTTCCACGTCGATGTTTCCTGGTGACTGGATGAAGAGTGCAGAGGAAGCAGCTGCTTATTTGCATAATATAATTTCTGGAATTGAGTCTGCTCGGCGAGCCTTTGGTGCAATTCCGAATACTCTACAACCTGATGAACAACTGTGTAAGGAGCTTGGTTTGTCTTTCCCTCGGCCTAAACTGTTTGTCCGGCATTAATTCTGTTGCTCTTCATTCAAGCCTGTCAAAATGGTTTTAGTCTAATACCAATGTGGTTGAGTTCTCGTGTGTGCAATGCAACGAGTAAAACTAGATATTTGAAGTATAAACATTAACATTGGATCTACCTTTCTAACATTTAACAGATATTTGTAAAAATACAGTATCATCATTGGGTTTGTTGATATTAACAACATTTCTGTGTTTCTTTTAAGAGTTTACAAGGCTTAGTTGTAGTCTAGGGGCATTTCATCTTCTAATAGTGATTGCGCATCTCTAAATCAACATTCTTCTCATTTCATTTGCGACCCTGGGGTTATAGTACAGTTGAAGGGCGATTAGTTATCGTCCAGGTATTTACGATTTGATTTTTAACTACGATAAATTTTATCGAATTTTTTTTTCCAAATGAGACTCACAACCATTGGATGTTGGGTTTCTTGATCATTCGCTGTGAGTGCTTTTTAATTTATTCTAACAGTGAGTAAGAAATTTTTGTGGATCCAAATTGATCGTCCCGATTTGATGTTACCATGAATCATTTTTTTTCTCATTTCATTTGCACGTGGACAAACAATTATATTTGTCTGCTAAACAAAGAGAATATCTAGTGGGATTTTCTTCCCTAAACTCTTGATGATAATGCAATTCTTCTTACTTTTGAATAAATATGTGGCTTTGTTATATTTTAAAATTTTTGTTTTATAAATTCATGATGGAAAATTATAACCATTTTGGTACAACAGTGAACTGATTGATGCCTCGTCAAAATGACAATGCATGCTTGGTTCTATTCTTATGACAAAAAAAACATCAAATTCCTTGGATGTACCTATGTTTAATTGGTGAAAGCTACGATGATAGATAATTGCATATTAAATTTTTCATAAGAAAGTAATTTGTTTAAATTATAATTTTGGATAACGTTTAATTCATATAATGCGTATACAAAATGAACTTAGTATTCATTTATTAATATAATATCATCATCATCATCATCCCTGCACAGCTAAAACTCCAAAGCCCATCGAAGGAAAGCATATGGACCATTTGGGCTGCACATGTAGTTTGAGCCAAATGGTTTGATCAGATCATGTAGGATGAATCGATCAAGAACATGTTTGGCTAATCGAAAGAGCTAAACAACACGCAAAAGAAAAAAATACAAACAAACAAGCACCTTGTATTATTATGATTCAGTGGACCTCTTAAAGCACTTTGTTAAAATTGCTACCCATGAAGCAAGACAATCCTAAAGCAAAGCTATTTCACTCTTTTTTTATCTAATTCAAATCCTTCACTTTTGTGACCAAATCATCTCCAACAGCTCAAGAAGCCACTCACCATGAATGCCCACCATGACCAACGAGTGCTCAGTCAGTGCTTCTTTGCATCAACACAAGCAACATGCTCGGCAGAAGAGCAGCAAGGCAGACTCTTTGCGGGATCCCCGGCCGACTCCTAATTTGATGGTGCCAATAATTTAGTTCCAAAAGCCACCCCTGCTTGATTTCCACAGACTAAGGAACAAAGGATAAACCAAAAAAAAAAATAATCCCTATTTTTTTCACGTCTAATTGTTAGGAATTTCCCTTTTGCATCAAAAGATTTAAGCACAGAAGCATTGAATAAGGCTAGATCATGTGCAAAAGCAGCCTTGCAAATCTTCGGTGATATCTCTTTAGCTTAGCTACCATCAATCTGTTGAAAAATTTAATCCACAATTGTATCTGTTTCCACATGTGGAGACTGCAAGCTTAACCTTTTGAAATAAAAACAATATATAAAGAAAAGAAAATGAATAAAAGGCATAAACAAGGACTTGGACACATCAGTATTCAGCAATTCCTGGCATTCCCCGCACCCACAAAATTTTATTGGATGATCTGGTTGGCAGGAAAGCTGTAATCATGTAGATTTTCAGAAACTGATACTGGAATGTTGAGGATTTGTGATGGTTCAATTGTGAGTCTCAGAAACCGATTCGACTGAACTGCACATGCCTTACTTGGGCTCGATCGACTGCATCATCTTTTGTCATCCCAACAATGAATAGGTAGCACTGGAGTTGGTGAACCATGGAAATTGAAGCTTCCTCGTTGGATTCTGCCTCTGCTTGTTAGATCACACAAAGAAGGAAGATTTCAATGAAGGAATCATCATAGTTCATTAGCCTTGTGGTTTAACTTTGTATCTGGTGATTTTTCTGATTCCATGATAATCAAGGGACAAAAGAATGCTGGAAGCAACCATTTTGTCCAATAACCAGGGCACCATCTGCACTATGATGTGTCCTCTTCAAGTGTACCAAGAATCAGCCACTTCAAATCAAATGAGCTAAATCTTGTCTCGCCAATTCACTTTTAACATTGAGTTTGGACTGTCACCCAGTTCACAATCTAACACAATCTATTTCAAAATGATTAGTCACTCGCGAAGAGGGCACGGGTTGCTCAAGAGTCTTTAAAAGGCACATGGAGGTACTCGGCGAAGACATCTTCTCTTTACTGTTGCATTGTTGTTGGTGCGGCCGTGCTGGAGAAGAGAAGAATGCAACAACACCTATGGCTCAAGGAAGCATCCAAAGGGATCGCATTGATCCAAGTTTTTAATTTCAGGATCTATGGCAATCAAGATCAAGATTGGATCATGCGATCCATTTGGATCCCTCCTCCAGCCATAACTCATGCCTACCTTGTTCTTTTTCCTCCTGCCACGATGATTTCTTCAGTTCTTTGCCTTTGCATGATCTCTTAAGACATTTTGTAATGGATCCATGATTCAGGGGGCTGTGTACTGACTACAGAAGGCCAAAAGTTTTGCTGAATTCTGCAGGTAAACTTCCTCAAAGATTATATTTCTTTTGATTTTTTTTTTCCAAAAATTGAATCTCTTTTTATTTGATTCCTGCAAAGAGCAGAGATTGAGAGAGTTGGGGTATGAATGATGAGCATGTAATTGCTTCAAAGATTCCTCACAATACTAAATAAGTTGATTAATTATGCTTATCAGATGTTGCCATCCAATGAATGGCAATTTAATTTGGATCACTATTTACAGCACAAACCTAAGCTATGTAAATTCTAAGGTCTACTTGGCAAATGTGGTCTATCTATTGTCGATGGCTTCAAACCCGGACCGGACCGGAGGTTCAGTTCTTAACACGAATGCTCTCGATAAATAAGTAAAAAATCAGGTTCAACCAGAATGTTTGGTTCAATGTTCATCACCTCAAGTGGGAGAGTTAACTTCATTCATTATTTGTGATATTGAGGGAATGAGGTTGGCAATTTCTGTCTGATTCAAATCTAAACTATTATTTAAAACAAAATTATACATATTTCTATAGCTATCTTAATAAAATGTAAATTCATTTAAATTTTTTTGGAATGATATTTTGATAGAAATACAAATACAAGAAGAGATGAACGAGATGCCAAGCTAGTGTAATGGGGACTCGGATCCAACTCTAGTTAAAGTAGCCAGACCGGCAATGGAACACTGGTGAGATAAATGGAATGACCACGGATGACAAAATCAGTATGGCAAAAATCAATATACAAGTGACCAAACTGGCCCATAAGCAAAGTTGCCTTGTAAGAAATGCTCAGTGACTCATCTCCATAACCCTTTTTCGTTGTCTGCAAGAACCAATAACCAGCATTTAAGTGAACTTAACTTTTGTGTTTCTCGGCACATTGTCGTTCTCTTTCACTTTCATCCTCTAATTGTAGGAAAAGTTGCCACCTGAAGCCCTGCAGTTACTACAAGCAACAGAATCATAATATCTCAGACGTGGAACGAGATTAAACCCAAAAAAAAAGGTCTAAAACTGAGGACAAATCTCATACAATCCCATTGCCAATTCAGCTGATGGCCGATAAACTAGAAGTCATTTTTATTGAATCAAAACATATGGGCTTTTGGCCTTCACAGACTGTTACGGCACATGGATGTCAAATTAGAAAGAGGTGTGCTTCTTGCACGCGTATCATATAGTATTGGAGTGCATAACAGAAAGCACACAACTAGTGCCTTGCTGCAGGTACAACTTTATTTCTATACTGTATAGTGGCATTTATAAGTAGTGAGGAAGGAGAAGAATAACAGGAAAAGGAAAGCCACAAAATCTCCACAGACTGTGGGCACTCATTTGCCGCCAACGTGATCATCTCAATCATGAAGTTAATGACTTGGTAGCATTTGGAAAAGCAGATTGATACTTTGAAACACAGGACCATGAAGAATGTTACTCCTAGATGCATGAGCTTCTGACTTCTCATAAGGTTGCTGCTCCATTATGTGTTTGCATGAACTGTCTCCCTTTCATTAAGGGACTTAGACTACCAGTTACTTGATCAGGCTGATTCAAATCTTGGATAGATGAGTAGGAGCTCGGCACTGAGATTAACTTAGTGTTGAGAAAAGGTAGTTGAGATGGAGAAGAAGGCCTGTTATCTGGCAAATTGGCAGTAGTAATGTCATGTATGCTGGATCTTCTCTTATCTTTGCCACCTGAATTTAGTCTGATGAAGTATTTCTGGGCATGACTAGCAACTTGAGTAGGGTTCCTAGTGATCACAAAATTCCTAGAGATATTTCTCCAATCCCCTTTACCGTATTTTCTAAGTCCAAGTAGGAATCGCCTGCAAAAAGAACCAATTGAGCACTTAGTTAACATGTTAAAGATTGATTATCCAGTAATCGTTCCTCAATGATAAGTTTTACTATGATAAGTTTTACTAGGAAGAACTCAATTAGACATTTATGGTTTAACATCCCCATCCAATATCAAAATCAAGTTGGATTAAACTTGAGCCATAGGCAGTATGCAATGGTTTGAAAAAAAAAAGCTGTAATAAGGGTGAACAACAGAAGAATAACAGTAAAGCATGACTCAAAAGTCATTCTCCCATATCATGTTAAAGATTCGACTTAAAGAAAAAAAAAACTACCACTACTAAAAGCTTAAGCAGGTCCGTTTAGATTTATCATTTAAAATACCAAAAAGAGGGAAATTGTAAGATTCCAGAACCAAACAAACTCAGTTCAAGCACCAGCAATCATAAACTACATCAGTTACAAAGTAGAATTAGATATAAGGCAAACAAGTATATAAATCATGCACCAACTCCATAGAGAACAATATTATATTGAATCAAAGCTTGCGAAACTGAATGAACATAGTATCTAAGTGACATACTTGTGCTCTTCCTCAGTCCAGGGGATTCCTTTTTTTCTTTCTTGATCTGATGCGCACGCCCCTGACCTCTTCCTACCGATGCAGTAAGGTTGTTTCATAGCTTCAAAGCCGTAATTGTCATCCCATTCCCGAGAAAAAGAAGAAGAATCATATCCAGGACACGGAAACCGTCCAGCTTCTATCTTGCTCACATCCTCCAACAAATTACGGTACTGGCTTTCCACGTCCCTGGCTGTCTTTCCCGGGATATATGCCGCCACCTTCTCCCAGCGGTCAGGGGTGTCTCTGTCGAACTCGGCCAGAGCATTCTCAAAGAGCTTGTTCTCCTCCCGGGTCCAGTTTCCAGTCACGAACCCGCCCCAGTTCCTTTTCTCTCCAAGGAACCAACTTGATCTGGGGAAGCACTGTATCGAAGGAGGAAGAAATCTCGCCATCGTCTCCCAGATTCGCCGCTCGAACTTATAAATGGCAGAGAGAGAAAAAAAATCTAACGGGATATATTCCCCGATCGAGGTGTTGACTCACTAACCAGCCAAAGCATCAATTTTTGCGTTTCCAAATTAAGATCTGCCCACTAGAAGAACTCAGACCTGGAGATTAAGTCACGGAGCCACCCACTAGCAGCCGCAAGAAGCCAGCGTGGTCTTCTTCGCCGACCTTGGTTGGAGTAACTGGGGAGAGAAGAAGGGAGGAGAGGTGCGAGAAGAGGAAGAGTGACGAAGGAGAGAAGATCTACATCGCCATGGATGGATGAAGCATAACTTCCGCTTGTTAAATCGATGATGCCCTTTTCCAGTGCTCTCCGTCTCTCTGAGGTATGAAACTGAAAGCCACGAGAAGGAAAGGGCGAGGGTGCGCTGTGATTGGTTCTTGGTGGAGGTTGGGGCCCACACACACCACTTCAACATGAGGCCGGATCATCTGTCCCGGATCCGGCCTCCGTCCCTCTGTCTCGCTCACCGGTGATCGTCGGCGAGCTGTCCGATCAACGATCGAACACCATCAGCGGCTTCCGGCCGTCGTCCCGAACAAAACTATATCTTTGGGAGTACGGGTAACCCGTCGGGTATCGCCGCAATTGTGATGTTGTTGTATTCACCGTCGAATCCGACGAGATTGCAATGCGACGTTTCCGACCGATTCATCGTTCTCCGAGGATATCGTCTTATTCGGGACGACGGTCAAAAATTATTAGTGGTGTCCGATCGTCGATCGGATGACTCGCCGACGATCGCCGGCGAGCGGGACCCCGAGACAGGGGCCTGTCCTGGGACAGAGGATCCGGCGCCCTTCAACATGGATTGGTCCAAGCGTGATTACGAAAATAAATAAAGGAAAAATTGATGAAAACTTCCCCAATCAAAATTGGCATTTGTATGCAGTTTTTACTTGATAAAATCTTTGTATGCACTTCATGATGAGATTGACAAAATGATTTTATGTGTTATTTTTTTATTAGTATAAAAGAGTAAAAATTCAGTAAATATTATAAAAAATTGAGTATAAATTGTTTGAGATTGAGTACTAATTTAAGAAATTTAAGTATTATTTAAAAAAATTTGAGTATACATTGTTTAAGTATATAGTAAACTTTTCGGTATATATTATAAAAATTTAAGTATGAATTGATTTAGATTAAGTATTATTTGAAAAAAAATGACTATAAAATTTAGAAATTTGAGTATATGAGATTATATCAAGATCATGATAGAGGGGCCCCGCATCTAGATCTTTACAGGGACGGTCACCGAAACTTTAAACTCAAAATTTTAAATTAGTACTAAATTTTAAATAATTTATACTCTAATTTTTATAATGTATACTGAGTTTTTATTCTTTTATATTAATAAAAAAATAACACATAAAATCATCTTATCAATCCAATCAAGGAATGTATGCGAAGATTTTATCAAATGGGGGACGGTATACAAAGGTCAATTTCAATTTGGAGAGTTTTCTCAATTAACTCGTAAATAAAAAAGTTAACTTTTTTTTAAACGATTCCAAAATTTTATTAATATTAAAATATTTTCTTCCTCTAAAATATTAAAGAGAAAGAATAAAAAGAAATCGAATCCAACATCATCATTCTCCGGTGATCCCGACCTTCTTCTCCGCCACCGTACAATTCCACCATGCCTGATTCCGTCTCCGGAGGCGGCGGCCACCACCGCACGAGGCCTGCCCGATGGCGAACTCGAGGCCGCATACCCAGGGGCGTAGCCAGAATTCAAAATTACCTAGGGCTAACAGAATCGAGAACCTTGAGAGTTGAAGTATCAAGAATTATGAGCAAACAAGTAAAATTGAGTAATTAACCATGTTTGTATAAGATTTTCTAGAGGATGAAAAAGAAATAGATTTGGTGTCATAGTAATTTATGTTAAATAAAATTATGAGATATAACTTATATTTGCATATCTACTTATGTCGCTCATTACCTAATAAAGTAGTAGTCACCTCACGTGCGACCGCTCGCAAAGTGATCGCATGCGAAACTATTGCTAGTTGCCTCGGGAGGCAGTCTTCACCTCGTGTGCGATCACTTCGCGAGCGATCGCACACGAAGTAGTTCCTGATCGCCTGACAAAGTAGTCTCCGCCTCACGAGGGCCTTGTCGACCATCTCTCGAGTGGCCAACGTTTGTTGGCTCTTTATCAGCGACGGAATTAATAGATTAGAGTAAAATTAGAGGGAAAAAAATTGATATTGTGTAGAGGAAAAGAGATTTTACTATCAGTAAATTCAGGATAAAAATATTAAATAAATTATAATTAATATATTTATTAATTTATAAATATAATAATTTTTATAAAATTTATCATTCTAATTTACTATTTTATTTTTAAAATTAATTATTTTTAATTAGATGTTTTTCCAATTAATAAATTTATGATTAATTATAAAAAATAAAAAAAATCAAAATTATTAATTTTTTTAAAAAAGAGGTAGGGCTGGAGCCCACCCTAGCCCAAGTGGCTCCGCCCAGGGCATACCGATCGAGCACTCGTGCACCCTCTGCCTGGAGGGGTCGCCGTCCATGTGGAAGTGTCCGGCCGTGCCAGCGTCGGCGGCCCCTCTCGCCCGGTGACCGACGAGTGCCTGGAAAGAGGGGAACTGCCGGTTGCACGTCTTGCATTTGAACGCCCAAGCCATAGCCGATGGCGATGACGACGGGATGGCGCGCGACTCGAAGAAATCACCCTCCTCGACCTCGCCGGCGCCGCCCTGAGAGAGTAGCAGAATGGTATGAGAGATCCAGGAGAAAAATAATTAGATATTGAAGAAATGAATTATGAGAGATCTAGGAGGATGGATCAGAATGGTATTTATTGGGATCTAGTGCATACTAGCTAGCTAGCTGCTACTTGCCAAATTTATTATCTCTTCTCTGTGTTTCACTGTTCATTAGTTGAAACCCCAAGAATCTGCTCGTCCACGCGTATCTAGTGTTAGCAGACGGGATCCTCTCAATCATTTTTTTCTCTATCTCGTCTGTCCCACTCCTCCGCAATGATTGACAAGTTATCCGATCGTAGCTCGGACACCATCGATGATTTTTTATCGTCGTCCCAAATCAAATGATATCCAAGAAGAACGGTGAACCGGTCGGAATCGCTGCAATTGCAATCCCGTCGGATTCGACAGTGAATCTGGTGAAATCGCAATTGCGACAATCCCGACAGGTTCACCGTACCCCCAGGGTATAATTTTATTCGGGGCGACGGCCGAAGACCGTCGGTGATGTCCGATCAGCGACCGGACGACTCGCCGACCATCACCGAGGAGTGGAACAGGGAAAAAAGTGGGACAGAGGAGCTGCCCTCCTAGTGTTAGTGTGTTAGTGTTGCAGTGTGTGGCTTGAGTCGAGCGTATATCTATAATAAACATAATCGAGTCAATAATCATAGAATAGATGTGTAGAATTAAGGAAGGATTATGATCATGTCGTGAAGCGGGGTGGCGATCCCAAGAGTCGGACGGTCTCCCAGGCGGCACGAGCGAGTGAAGTGGCAGCGAGCTGGCCGCGCTCCAGCGTGGCTCTACAAAACAGCGACCGTCAGTAATCCGGCCGGGGATTTCCCCGGTCAGGCACTCCGACGGTCAAGTCAGTATCCGCAGGCAGAATAATGGAGCGGAATTGAAATGAGGCAATGGACGAAAGAGCTCGCGCGCGCATGTGGACGTACCTGCGGTAGGAGGAGTGCCGAGTTTATATAGCCGAGGGAGCTGACAACCCTTGGCCGTTCTGACGAGACAATGGTGTGATACCTGTCAGCTCGTAGGGAGCACTTAGGAATGGCGCGGCGTGGCGCGGGGTGCTCGAGCAGTACGAAAGTACTGGATGTGCAGTATGGAAGTACTGACTGGAGGGGCGGACTGACCGCAAGAAATGTCTGGGGTGAGTAAGGTGTGCGGAACCCCGTTAGCAGGGTCGTACCCTGGATATGATGATATAGGGGGTTAGGGTCTAGGTAGCCCATACCCCGAGAGCCGACTGGTGGGTCTGCGTGCCGGGGATCGAGTCGAGTAATAGCCAGTGAGTGTGGGCAGCCACGCATCCGACTGGTAGAATGGAGGCGCAGGGTACGCCCTGAGTCGGGGGTTTGCCGAGTGGTGTCTGTCTGATTCTGTTAGGTATCCTGTCCTTGTGATGATATTGGAGCGTGGATCGCCACGCGTCCGACTACGACGCACGACCTAGCTCTAGGTCAGGGGAGGGCCAGGGAGCGTGGGCAACCACGCGTCCGACTGGTAGAATGGCTGGTAGTCGGACCGACCGACTCCATTGGTGGCCCGAGGATGCTTTTGCCGACCTGTCTCCTAAGTCTTCCTGGCGCCAGGCTGGCTGGCGGGCCCGGCAGATGAACCTACCCGTAGGCAAGGCCGGGATCACAAGCGTCCCCCTCGAGTCTAGTCGAAGGAGGCAGCGAGTCCGATTGACTGGACTATCGCCTGTTGAAGTAAGCCTGGCGCGCCGGGACCCCCTGGTCCCTTCTCAGGGCCTCTCAACGAACTTGTCAGTGCCCAGGGATCACGGTCGGCCGGTGATGTCACATCATTTGTTTTTTCCCCTTCTGCTGCTCGATATCTCTAGGCAGGTCGAAATCTCATACATTAATACTCTCGGTTGCTGATTGCTCCACATGTCTCTTCCCCATTCCTTTTCAGAGTAGCACGACGCTCACCGTCTGTCTGGTGAACGATAAGGTTGGGCGCGGGGCGCTTCGTTTCCTCGGCCCCTCTGGGCCCGATCAGACGGCTATTATCGGTCGCCGCCTCTGCAGTGGCACGCCATCAGGCGGTTTTGATGGCCTATGTGGTTGCATAAATAGCTTCTTACCTTTACCACCGACTTTTTACCCTTTACCCTAGTGTACTGCGCGTCTCTCTCTGGCTAGGGTTGTGGCGGAACCTCCGGTCCCGGCTTTCTTCTCCGACGACCCCTTTACTGGTTGGGTTTTCTTCCTTCTTCTGTTTCTCATGGCTTCCTCGTCGCGCGACCCGCACCCCTGGTATGCCAATGCGAGGCCAGCCCTCGAACAATGCGACCTTGACGCGATTATAGCAGAATTTTACATTCCTTCCGACCATCTTGTTCTGTTGCCTGCTGCCTCCGATCAACCTGCCAGGCCTCCCGCACACTACATTACCATCTCCCGAGATCATCTGCAGGCGGGGCTGCGTTTTCCAATCCACCCCTTCATTGCCTCGGTTTGTCGCTACCTTTGCTTCTATATGTCCCAGCTAACTCCCAATTCCATCCGTCTTCTCTGCGGGACGGCTATCATCTTCCAATTATACCAGCTCCCCCTTCGGGAAGACCTCTTTCACTACTTTTATCTGCTGCGACGCCCGCGGGGTGATGAGTCTGTGCCTGACTCGGCCGACCCCCTGGAAGCTTCTTCCAGCCGACCCAGCAAGAGGCAAAAGGGCAAGGCGCCAATGGCTGACCCCCTAGCCCTGCCACCTCCCTCTCCTCCAGTGCTACCGGTGGAGTTAGCTATTATCCTTCCGGGGGAAGTGTCCCCGCCCGGCCGGAAGGGCCTATAGGCGAAGACTTGTTGCATATGTTACCTCCCTCGTTGTCCGACTGGCTCCTGAGCATGACGGTACCGAGTGGCACGACCTCCATACGATCGCGAGATGTTCGGTTGTATGGTACGGTGGTAGACAGGTTTATGGCCGGCTTGCGAGCGCCTGGGTGGATGACTTCATGGCCACGGCTACACAGGTGTGTGTTTGCCGGTTGCTGCGTATCTTACCCTTCCTCTGTCATCGAATCTCTTTGCAGTCTTTGGCCCAAGGTTATAGCATGTGCGTATCCATGCTGAACCATGCCAAGGCCCGGTATCATGCCGAGCGGCGTGCGGAAGATCTTGAAGCCCAGCTCTGGCATACCCAGCTAGTTTCTGATGATGACTCGCTGAACAGCTTGAGGGCGGAAGTTATCGGCCTCCAGGACTTACTGCATCACGCTCAAGAGAAGTTGGAGATTGCCAAAGCACAGATTGTTTCGACTGACGCTGAGGTGGTTTAGGCGCAAGCCCAGGTGGTCCAGGCTGAGGAAGTGCGGCTCCGCGATCGCAAACGCAAGGAGGGGCTGCTAGCGGACCTTTGAGAACCAGGGCCGATCTCCGTTGGGCCAACGAGGCTATTCTATTGGAACTTGGATGGCTAGAGAGGGGGGGTGAATGTAGCCAGACACCGAAACTTAGAACTTTTCAAGTTTTCTGCACTTAAACGTTTAGTAGCACAGCGGAAGCAATAAAAACATAGTATGCAGAATTTAAACCCTAAGCTAAGAACAACCACCAAACGCTAACAAAGAGGATTTACAAGGTTCGGGGATAACTTGCCCCTACTCCTTGGCGTGCCCGTAAGGTGGGCGATCCCTTGATCGTCAGCAGATCAAGCCCCGGAAAATCCGGATAAAATGCAACCTCCTTCTCGGTGGAGTAACCTCTCCACAACATTTCGAAATGAATCAAGTATAAAGCACAGGAAACATAAGAAGGATCTTACTTAGCACTTAGAACCACAAGAACACAAGCAAACTTCTCCCGAGCTCCACTCAGTGCAGATCTCATGCAAGAACTCCCTTCTTCGTGTCTTCTCGCTGATGGACTCAAGCTCCTTGTTTCTTCTTCCAAGTGCCCAAGTAATAGACGGTTGCTCAAGACAGTAGAGTAATCGCAAGTGTAGAGCAAAGCTTTCGATGATGGAGAACTGATAGCACAGTAAGCACTCTAGCAATAAGTCTGTTCCGCTCTTCTCCGTTACCCAGCTTAACCAGTTTCCATCGCCAGGTCAACCGTTCCTCTGCAGCAGCTCCCAGCTGCTCTCCTGCAACAGCCAGCTATCCCTGACCTCCTCTGAACTCACTGAATCCCTTCCAGTCGAGCCCCAGGTCATCAGCTCCTCAGCCGTTGCAGCTCACGCTAGAGAACGTTGCAACCTGCTGAAGCAAACAGCCAAAACTGCTGTAGCGAAAACCTTCTTTTGACTTCCCTTGGATGATCCCTGAGTCACCTGCACACTTAGCAGCACATTAGGGCAGCAAATCAACAGAAGATCAAAGCATCAGAACATATTAGTGGAGTATCAGTGGTGATCAGAAGTGTTCAGAGCGCGATCAGAACTCTGACAGCGCATTTTGAATTAAAGTGATCGGCCACTGGACCAATCCAGGGCTCGTGGATCGGTCACCGGACCGATCCACAACTTTGCTGGGACTCCCAGCTTTCGTGGCCACACGGGCTTGATCGGTCACCAGACCGATCAGGCTGTGACTTGATCGGTCACCAGACCGATCAGGAAGCTCCCCGACCGATCAGGCTCCAGCTGATCGGTGATAGCGAGAACTTCGCGACACTTGATCGTTCACCGGAACGATTCGAACATTGTTCCAGATCGGTCACCAGACCGATCAGGAGCCTAGCAGTGAAGGGAACCAAACTCACTGAATGCTCCCTGATCGATCACCAGACCGATCAGGAGCAAAGCAGTAAGTGAACTACATGCTCCCTGATCGGTCACCAGACCGATCAAGAGTCGATCAGTAGCCCAACAAGGTCACTGTGTGCTCCCTGATCGATCACCAGACCGATCAGTCATTGCTGGATCGGTCACCAGACCGATCCATGAAGGAGCACTGTGCCAACTTCCCTGATCGGTCACCAGACCGATCCATACAAGCCCAAATACACTCCAAGACACGAGAACAAGCCTCCAGCCCTTCTCTGACTCGTGCTTGATCCCTCGGACCAAGACTTCATGCCCAGCTTCACTCACCGGGACTTAAGTCAACCTGGCTTCACTCACCAGGACCCGGCTTCACTCACCGGGATTTCCAATCAACCTGGCTTCACTCACCAGGACCTGGCCCTCCAAGCCGGAATTTCATCAACCTAGCCCTCCAGGCTAGGACCTGGCCCTCCAAGCCAGAGTTTCATCCACCTGACCCTCCAAGCCAGGATTTCACACCTAACCCTCCAAGTTAGGACTTTTCACACCTAGCCCTCCAAGCTAGGACTTTTTCACACATAACCCTCCAAGTTAGGACTTTTTCCCATGCCAGCGTGCGATCTACCGATCCACCTGGACTTAATCCGAATTCTCGCAACCAAACTTAAATCAAACTCAAATCATAACTTAAATCGGTGTCAAACACCAAAACAACAATCAGGGTCAGACTGCATCAACATATTCCGTCGTTACGAGCGCAACTAGTGGCCAAGGAGCGGGAGGTTGGCTCGCTGCAGGACCAACTGCGGGATTTGCGCGGCCGCCAGGCGTCCTGGGATGCGGCTCGGGCGGAGTTGGAGGAGCTGCGTAAGCGTCAAGCGTCCTGGGACGCGATGCAGGCCGAGCTGGTGGAGCTTCGTTCCTACAAGGAGGAGGAAGCTGATCGGTTGAGGGCGTATAGGCTCGAGTGTATCAATGCTAAGGCCCATACTGACAAGATTTCCCAGCGATTTCGAGATGTGATGATGCACCAAGGGATTAGTATCCTTCGGCAACTGAAGCGGGGAGGATACCTATCCCCTGACATACCTCCCACCGTCGTTCGGTTTCAAGATATGCTCAAGGACTTGACGGACGTCACCAAACAACCCTTTAAGTGAGGGTCGGGCCTTTTGTTTTCTTTTTCTTTTAATGAGGGGATGCTGAACCCCCAACTTTGTAATGCACCCTTCGGCATGTACATTTCCTTTTCTGCTCGATATGCACCACGTGTGGTTGCCTTTACTTTCCCCTATTTAGGATCCGAGTAGGGTGGGTTGACCGTAAAGCCCAATGATTGGCGCAGTTTTTGCGAATCTCTAGCCCGGGTGTCCGGGCAAGGAGATTCTTTAAGCGTCTGCGGCCTGGACAAGCATACGCTCGGGCCGCTAGCCTTCGCGGGTATTTGCATCAAACGCCGGTTTCTGGCTCCGTATGAATATCTGGCCGACTGGCTTGGGGCCGGTGTCGCCGTGCGCCCGCCCAAGGGCCTGGGCCAAGGAATCAGTGGTAGCTGGCCCGTGGGGATTTGGCCTCTTGGCCGAGTGGAATCTGGGGAGCATGGGCCGCCACGCGTCCGACCGGGATCCGGACCAAGGGATTAGCGGGAGCTGGCCCGTGGGGATTTGGCCTCTTGGGCGAGTGGAATCCGGGGAGCATGGGCCGCCACGCGTCCGACCGGGACCCAGACCAAGGGATTAGCGGGAGCTGGCCCGTGGGGATTTGGCCTCTTGGCCGAGTGGAATCCGAGGAGCGTGGGCCGCCACGCGTCCGACCGGGACCCGGACCAAGGGATTAGTGGAAGCTGGCCCGTGGGAGTTGGGGTCAGACTAACCTCATTTTTGTTCAAGCCGCCTGACTGACAACTTATCTGTCTTCCCTCTTGCTTGAGGGATGTATTAATTGACAGGGACGCGTGTCTCATGCTCATTGGTCTCCCAGGCACCGAAGCGTCAGTCATTTGTTTTGATTGCCTTGGGTAGCGAAACGTCCGTTCGCCAGGCCCATCTTTGTCCTATTGCGCCCCCTCGCTTATCCACAGTTCCTATCGAATGGTTCTGAGGAGAGCTAGTCTTTCCTCGCAACCCTTTTTCCGACGGCTAGGATTGACCGCCCTTCCCTATATAGGGCGCCCGCGGTTATCTTTCTCGCCGTTTTCATTCTCTTTATACTCCCCCGTCACCTTCCTTCCTTCCTTTTTTAGCCGTCTCCTCCGGTGTCCCGGTATTCTTTGCAAAATGTTCTATGATTCTCTGGTAGCGAGGCTAACAGAGGATGAGGCTGCGTTCACGGCCGTGATGGCGGCTATGCTTGCCGATCCGTCTAACTCTCCGCCAGCTACTTCAGCGTCTCCTTCCCCGCCTGTAAACTCTACCGAAGTTTCTTCTGTGAGTAGGGGTAAGGCGCCAGAGGAGGAGGCGCCGGATTCTGAGGTTGAGGTTTCGGATGTGGATCCTTTCCCCTTGGAGACTAGGCGCCATCGGAATCAACCGGGTAACCACTCGCCTCCCTTTGGGACCATGACCATCTTCCCTCGGAGGACCCCCCCCCCCCTTCCTCTCCTTCGTCGAGGCTTCCGGCTCCGCGGGTGTCGGCGCTCGCCGCCCCCATTTCTTCCGCTCCAGGAGATACTCTGTATGTGCCTCCTTCGACCCAGGCCGTCTCCTCGAGTATACGGCCTGATAGACCTCTTCCTTCCTTTTTGCCGAGGATTCTTGTCCCACCGGTATCTGCGCCCGCCGCCCCCGTTTCTTCTGCTCCAGGGGTCGTTCAGCCGGTGGTCTCTTCTATTCCAGCCGGTTCCTCCAGCGTGCTATCCGATGTCCCCCCTTCTTCTATCCCCGAGGGGGCCACGGGTCCTGGCCCGATACATCTGATTCTGCCTTCGTGGGTGGATCCTCGTACTGCCTATGAGGCTCATGACCCTGAGCCGCTAGGGTCTGCCCGGGTGGTTTATCTACATGTCCCCTTGAGCGATCATCTGTATCATGGTCTTCGGGCATTTGATCGTCAAGATCCCATTGCCTGAGCTAATGGCGTGATGGCGGAGGTTTACCGGGTATGTTTCTTCGAAATATCTCGCGCTGACCCAGTTTTTTCCAGGCTAACCCTTTGCTTCCTTTGCAGCTAACTGGTGCAATCCATGACATGGGTACTTCCTTTGTCGCTCAGACTTGATCCCTTCGTCAATCAGAGTCTCGAAGGGAGGCGCTGGAGGCCCAGCTCCGATGCACGCAACCGCACCCAGGCGAGGAGGCCTGGAATACGCTGCGGGCTGAGAATGCGGCCCTTAATGGGCGTGCCGCTCGCGCCGAGGCGCAGCTTCAGGAACATCTGGTGGAGCGGGACTTGGCTCGAGCAACCGCTACCCAGATGCGGCAGCAAATCACTTTCTTGGAGCGAAGCGAGCGTCAAGCTCGGCCTCGAGAGCTAAAGGCCCGCGTGGAACTAGCCAAGGCCAAGGCGGAGCTCCAGGAGGCTGGCCAATCGGCTGCGACGCTGTGCGCCAACCTGAAGACTAAGGAAGAAGAACTAGTCGCCTGCCAAAGCGACCTCTCGCGGGTGTGCCAGCGTCATGCGGCTCTGGAGGCCAAGCTGAAGGCGACTGGCAAAGAGCGGGAGAAGACGCAGGGTCGGGTCCCGTCATCGTCTTCTGTGCCCAAACCGTATTTTTGCGCTGCTCTCCTTTTTTTTCTTTTTCCTGTGTAGGTAGAGGCCAAGTTATCTTCTATGAATGCTATTTTCTTTTTTCACCGTCCTCCTTCTTACATACTTCTGCCCATGCGTGTTTGGTGCTGGAGCGTGAGCGACCCGAATGGGGGAAGGTGTGCTCGTCCATCTTTTTCCGGTGGGCGAGCGCCCGCAATGTCAAGGTCGCTATGTATTGTTGAGGCAATCTGTGGTCCAGAGTGACCAAGTATTTTGATGTTTGGGCAAAGGGTTTAAGTTAGGTTTACCCTTGTGTTCTTATATGTGTATGTTGAGTGTACAGGTTGTACAAGTACACATATTGACTTGACTGGACGACTCGGTACGGTGAAGGGTGGCATGGAGATAAGCTGGAGGCTTGTGTGCACCCAAGGGACCTTGGAGAGCAGGGACGATGAGCTGAGGGGCGCGGACTACGAGGCATGCGTGAAGGATGACATGGAGGCAAGCTAAAGGCTTGCGTGCATCCGAGGGACAGGAGCCGAAGATGAAGAGGGCGCGAAGGCAATAGTCGAGGCTGCGGATGAGGAGTCGGTCGAGTCGTGAGGGTACGAGTGCTATGTGATTGTACTCGGAAAATCCTAGGGTTTGAGTGCGGAGTGGAATGTACTCAGGAAGGGTAACCTTAGGTGGGTGAGTAGACCAGTCGACTGGCCTGGGGGCAGTCGACTGATGAAACTCACAGAAGGGTCTCAGCCTGGGACCAGTCGACTGCCCTGGGGGCAGTCGACTGGTAGGTGGCTGGTGAGTTGGCTGAGAATTCGAACGTTGGGGTGCAACGGTCGAATTTCAGTGGCACCAGTCGACTGCCCTAAGGGCAGTCCACTGGTAGCGAGGGTTTCAGCCCGAGTCCTATTTAAAGAGGACTTCGTGGTGGCTGAGATTCTTGACGGAACTTGCTTGGGTAAAGTGAGTTAGTAGTCTATTGTGATAAGAGAGCGTCTGAAGTGTTGTGGCGAAGTTTCTCCACCCACAAGGAGCGACAGATCTAGCCGGAGGTTATCCGGGGGTTAATCCACCGACGGATTCTTGGATTAGTCACCCGTCTGGGGTGGATATCAAGTAAATCAGGTTGTTATCATTGTTTATTTTACTTTGCATATTATTGTTTCCGCTACGCTAACGACTTCGTAAAGAAACGAACGACAAAGTGCTATTCACCCCCCTCTAGCACACCGAAAATGATCCATTAGTTGGTATTAGAGCGAAGGACCGCTCTTGATCGGACTAACCGCCGAGGGAGCACACGCTAGAGGAAGAAGAACATGGAAGACAAATTCAGGGATGACATCTACACTCCGCCGGCCTACGACCATGAAGATTTCGGGTATTGGAAGTCACGGATGGAGACGTGGTTTGGAACGGAGTGGGACCTTCGGATTGCGCTTGAAGAGCCTTTCGAGATTCCAAAGGATAAGCATGGAAAGAGGCTTAGACCTAGATATTGGAATCAAGAACAAGAAAATCAATCCAATGCGAATAAAAAGGTAATTGACATATTGCTTAATACTTTGCCTATTAATGTTTTGAATGGTGTAGGAGTATACAAAAATGCACACGAATTGTGGATCAAAGTAGAAGAATTGCATAAAAACCCTACACGAAGTCAAGTAGTGGAAGAATCCGAGGAAGTGAACTCGATAGCCCAAGGGGAGGAAGAATTAAGTGAAAGATCATCAACCTCCTCAAGAGAAGAAGAGGAAGCATCAATCTCAAGAATTGAGGGGGAGGAGAGACCCTCAACTATACCGGATCAAGAGGAAGCATCCACCTCATCCAAGGTTGACGAAGAGGTCAACCTAGCCTCCACCTCCACCAAAGCTAAATTGAAAGAGCACATCACATGCTTTGGTTGCAACGAAAAGGGGCACTACAAGGACAAATGCCCGAAAGGTAAAATGGAGGTAAAATCTAAACCTATTTCGATTCAATTAAATTCTAACATGAGGTGTAGAAATGGAGAATCCCAAGAGAAGAAGAGGGGGGATTCGATGCTTCACGTGTGGTGAGCTGGGGCACTACCACACCAAGTGTCCAAAGAAGAAAAAGCTCAAGAAAATGGGACACTTGAGGACATGGGAAAAAGAAGAAAGGAGGAAGCAAAGACCACAACAAGGAGGGACTACAAGGGTAAGGGAGGTAATTCCTAACCTTAGGGTAAAATGCAATTCAATTTCAAGTTCTTCCTTGCATTTTAAAAATCATGCTAATTACCCATCCATGCATGCTTGTTTTAATGAAAAATGCCTAATGGTGCATAACTTTGGATTTAGATATAATGATAGAACTAGAAGCATGCATCATGATCAACCTAAGACCTCTAGACCTAAGGATAATGACACTAATCCCAGGAAGGGAAGGAATGTGCCTAGAAAGGAGGTTAGGTCTAGAATGTCCAAAGTGGACCTATGGACTCTAAGGTTAAAGGTCTAGAAAGGGAAAATCAAGCCTTGAGGGCAAGGCTTGATAAATTGGAAAAGACCTTAGAAAGATTCAAGGTTGGATCTAAAGGTCTAGATATAGTGTTGGGTAGTTTAAAACCCAACTATGATAGATCGGGATTGGGATACCGGACTAAGACCTCTAAGGCAAACAAAAAGAAGTGTGCTGGGGAGACATACAATCATGGTAAGGAGGGAAAGTCCAAGGATGGCAAGGGAATGTCATCCAAAGGTAAAAAAGAGTGACTTAACCAAGGACAAGGTGTCCAAGGTTAAGAAGGTCAATTTTGTAGGCCAAGAGTCACCGGGGAAACACCGGTGTGGTCTAGTGTTTCTTGAGTCACCTAGGGAGGTGGCTAAGGCTAAGAGCTCAAGGGAGAGCTCTAGAGCCTTTGGGATATATGGTGAATGATCTTAGGAGAGGTGCTCCTAGAGGTCTAGATGGACCATGGGATGTGCCAAAAGAGTTGGAGACGGGCTTGAGTCTCAACTTTTGGGTTTTGGCAGATGGATTATGTGTTTCACGTATGGAAATATGACATTGGGGTCATATACCATGGGATGTGCCAAAAGGTTGGGGAGGTGCTCCTAGAGGTCTAGATGGACCATTGGGATGGACCATGGGATGTGCCAAAAGGTTGGTTTTTGATGTATAAATGTCATGTAAATCAATGTTAGGAATGCATTGTGGATTGGCATGGGCAGAGACATCAAGAGGAAACCAAAACTAGAACTTTAGGTCAAGATTCTATTGAACTTTTTAGCTAATTTTAGATTTTGTGTCAAACTTGGGAATGATGATAGATACATTTTGGAATGTATTTTTTCCAAGTAGGTATGGGTACCACAAATGTCTCCATAAAATTTGGAAATTTTTGGAGATTTGTGGAATTTCTGGCGCATTTCTGAATTTCGTCAGAAAGGCTGAAATTCTGATTTTCAGAGTATCAGTCGACTGCCATTTAGGGCAGTCGACTGGTAAAGGCTGAATTAAGTTTCAACAGCTGGGTATGTGTCCAAATGATGCAAAACAAGTGTATGGGGGGCTAGTACACATTATTTATGATCATTAGGGATTAAAAGAACCGATAATTGGGATATTATTGGGGTTTTTTTATGTATGGCAAAGGGGGAGAAGTTTGGGTTTAAGTTGTTGGGAAACCAAACTTGTCTTTGCTAAAAACCCTAGGTTTAGAGGGAGTTGAGATTAAGGGGGAGCATGGTTGCTCCATTCTTGGCGTAAGGGGAACCTTGGAGAGGTTCTTAAAAAGCCTTTGTAAGTCCAATGTAGGGGGAGCTTGGGAAAAGTTTTAAAAAGCCCGTTTTGGTGAAAAGTCTTAACTTGGAGAGTTAGGTGTGTAAAAGTCCTAGCCTGGAGGGCTAAGTGTGAGAAAGTCCTAACTTGGAGGGTTAGGTGTGGAAAATCCTAACTTGGAGGGTTAGGTGTGGGATGCCTTGGGATAGGATCCATTTTTGCATTGCATATACATTATTTTGCTATTTGACTACTATCTTGTTTCCCTAACTTAAACGTATTGCCAAACATCAAAAAGGGAGAGATTGTTGAAGCAATCTGTGGTCCGGAGTGACCAAGTGTTTTGATGTTTGGGCAAAGGGTTTAAGTTAGGTTTACCCTTGTGTTCTTATATGTGTATGTTGAGTGTGTGATGGACCCAAAATACTAGGTTAAAGTTGTCACGGATGTGGGTCCATCAGAATTTAGAATTTGTATAAAATGCTGGAAACCCTTTTTGCAATCAAAATATGAAAACGTAGTAAAGGGGTCACAGGTCGTATTTTTCCTCGGGACTAGTTGAGAGTTTGTTTGATTCGCGCTCGTGTTTATGTGTCGTTTGTGAATTTGGGTTTCAAATGTGATTTAGGTTTGAAGAGGAAGTTACTTCGCTGAATGAACTAAACAAGTGTGATGCAATTAATAACTCAACCAATGAAAAGTTACTTAACCAAGGCAACTTAACTAAATTTGGGAAACAAATCTGAATTTAAATGCAGCCCAAATACTAAGCAAGTGAATTAGAACAAGGCTGAAATTTGATGGCAACTAAAACCGCAACTTATCTTGATACAAAGTGAAGAGAACACAACCAACTTAATACAAGAGGAAGAAGCTTATGTGCCAAGATGAGATTACAATTCAGGGACAAATCAAATGCATATGAAATTGATTTCAATCACAACATAAACACCAAAAGATGAGTTTCCTCCTTATATAAATCTGTTGTTGACTCTAATCATGCAGAATTTAGCAAAATTGCTACGCAAGGGATAAGGAATCCATGTGCCAAAAGCTGATATTAAACGCAAAACAGATTAATTTCAAATTGCAATGGTTCTCCCATGTCTAAGCTCACTGAAATGAATTTCAGAATTGCAAATCAGATTGCTAAACTAAGGGTTAAAATTCAGAAACCAACTGACTGTGAAGGAGGCGGCTTTCAAACACATAAGTACTCACAATGTTTGGTTAACATCAGGAAACAAACTCAGAACAAATTGAACAAAAGAAATCTGCAAAATTCAGTAACTATAGTTCAATTGGTACGCATGAGAGAAAGAATTCTTTGTGCCAGAATTTGATGTTGAGTGCAGTAACTATATGATCAGTTCTGAAACATCTTCATGCAGGAATGAATGGCAGAAATTCAGAAATGTAGTGCAGACTTTAAGAAACCGAAGGCTGCAACACCTTGGATGAAAAATCCAGCAAAAGAGCTGAAATCAAATGCTGAAGAATGTGAATTCAGAGCTTCACTAAGACAATTTCAGAAATTTAAACTGCTGATATGCAGAATTGAATTACTAGCAGAAATGCACAACTAACTTGCATGATTGAAAAGCAAAATGCAACAAAACTGATACACATTCCTGGATTCCAATTGCTATGCAAATGAGACAAACTGCAATGGAGAATTTCAGAAGAAAATTTGACAGCTGATCACAATAAAAATTCAGAAATTGAAGAGGGATTGATACTCAACTAAAAACTGATACGCAACCAAAGAAACAAGAATTGAACTGAGATTGCAAACTATTGTGCTCTAACAGGCTTCTAATCTGATACTAATGCAGAATTTAAACTAATTGAAGCAAGACAATCCGAAAACTAAACTTAATAAGCTTGGACTTGCAGAAACAGAGTAAGAAACTGATACTCAGCTACAACAATTCTGATACGCAAAAACAAAAATAAGAAACCAGCTGAAATTAAAACCAAATGTTCACTAAACAATTCCCTAACTACTTAACTCAAAGATTGAACCCTAATTAAGCAGAAACTAATCAGAAACGAGACCTAGCAGCTGAAACAGAATCAGAAACAGGAAATTTAACTGCAGAAACGAAATTACAACTAATTGACTGAAATTAACTACGGAAAACTAATCCTCAACCCTTCCCTAGCTCAAGTACTCCTTGTTCGTCACGCAAGGGTGAGCCTCGAACCCGCAAGCTCAGCAAATCGATGGAAGAACGACCTCTGCGAAGCAATCCAGCTCACAGTCCGAGCCAAGCTGAATTCCCAATCAATTCCCTCAATCTTGCCTTGTCCAATCGCGCGGATGGTGTGGGGATGAACCAAACACTCCAGGGAACCCGTCTGAACTGCTCGGGTGGATGAAGGATTGAACAAAACCACAATCAAAGCAATCGAAGGCAGAGCCGAGGAAACCCTCACTTGGCTCTGTTTTGGCCAATTCGGAGCTGGAACTTCACGGCAGTAGCTCCCCAAGGATCTAACACTTGATCTAGGTGAGGAATTGAGTGGTCGCGCCCCTTGAATTGAAGAAAAACTACTGAAGAACTGAAGAAGACGAAGAAGGAAGCTGAACTATGCGGCGGAGACGCGACAACACTGAAGAGTTGGGCAAGTTTGATTAAATACTTATCAATGGACGGTCCAGATTGATTTGGATGAATCTAACGGCTGATTTTGCTCTGATCTGACCCAAACTTTCCAGATGTTGATCAGGGGTCAGGATCTGCCTTGTGGTAGCTCGGATCCTCCAGATTTGTAACGGATGGTCCAGATCAACCTAATCTTTGGATGGACGATCTAGAGCCCTCTGAGCTTGATCTAACGGTTGATTGAGCTCTGATTGGGATGAAACCTTCAGATCTTGATCAGAATGCTTGATCAACCCTAACCCTAGCTCGAATTGCTTCAGATGGTCCCGGATGGCTCAGATCTAGCCGCTTTTGAATCGGACGGCCCAGATTTAATCATAATCTTGATAACTCGATCCGGGTCACTTCCGACTCAAGTTCGACCCAATATGCCCTAGCTCCATGAACCTTTCATGCCTACAAAAATAGATCAAGAATTTAGTGGCCAAATAATCCAAATATGTGTAAATTTGCAATTAAGTCCAAAATAAGAGTAAGTTCTAAAACCTAGGGCAATTTCACAATTAAGCAATAAAAACATAGGTCAAACATGGATTTAAGCAATTAAAATAATCAACAAAATGGTATTTATCAGTGTGCAGGTTGTACAGGTACACATATTGACTTGACTGGACGGCCTCAGTACGGTGAAGAGTGACATGGAGACAAGCTGGAGGCTTGTGTGCACCCGAGAGACCTTGGAGAGCAGGGACAATGAGCTGAGGGGCGCGGACTTCGAGGCATGCGTGAAGGATGGCATGGAGGCAAGCTGGAGGCTTGCGTGCATCTGAGGGACGGGAGCCGAAGATGAAGAGGGCGCGAAGGCAATAGTCGAGGTTGCGGATGAGGAGTCGGTCGAGTCGTGAGGGTACGAGTGCTGTGTGATTGTACTCAGGAAATCTTAGGGTTTGAGTGCGGAGTGGAATGTACTCAGGAAGGGTAACCTTAGGTGGGTGAGTAGACCAGTCGACTGGTCTGGGGGCAGTCGACTGATGAAACTCACAGAAGGGTCTCAGCCTGGGACCAGTCGACTGCCCTGGGGGCAGTCGACTGGTAGGTGGCTGGTGAGTTGGCTGAGAATTCGAACGTTGGGGTGCAACGGTCAAATTTCAGTGGCACCAGTCGACTGCCCTAAGGGCAATCGACTGGTAGCGAGAGTTTCAGCCCGAGTCCTATTTAAAGAGGACTTCGTGGTGACTGAGATTCTTGACGAAACTCGCTTGGGTAAAGTGAGTTAGTAGTCTATTGTGATCAAAGAGCGTCTGAAGTGTTGTGGCGAGGTTTCTCCACCCACAAGGAGCGACAGATCTAGCCGGAGGTTATCCGGAGGTTGATCTACCGATGGATTCTTGGATTAGTCACCCGTCCAGGATGGATACCAAGTAAATCAGGTTGTTAGCATTGTTTATTTTACTTTGCATATTATTGTTTCCGCTGCGCTAATGACTTTGTAGAGAAACGAACGACAAAGTGCTATTCACCCCCCTCTAGCACACCGAAAACGATCCATTATGTATTAGCTACTCGGGTAGTTAAGCACTTAGGATTCTGCGAGTAGGTAGTACTCCCTCGATGTTTCCCATTCGGGTGAGCACGGAGGGAAGCCTAAGTCCGTGGTGGTCCCGTGAACCACCCGAGAGCCGGCTAAGGCGCGCTCGATCAAGAAATTAGGCTATCATGGTCACGAAGACTTAGTTGCCCTTAGCCCGCATGCGGACTCGGAGTGAGGCGCTTAGTTTAGACAATGCCCCGGGGTAGGGGATCGAGCAAGGAGATGATCTTTCTTTCGCCCTGTTCGCAAGGCCAAAGTCAGAGTGCTCGATCGGAGCCTCCTCAGGGAGCGGGGACTGCTGCGCGCCCGACCGAGAGCCGGTCCGGGGGTGTTGAGCGCAGGTTCCTACATAATTCGCGTGAGGCGAGGGCAATGTCGAGAGCTGACCTGAGAGTAGGGCTCGGCTCGTATGGAGCGAGAATATGGCCGCCCGGTCGGGGGACCTCTCAGGGAGCGTGAGCCATCACGCGTCCGGCCGAGGACCGATTCGGGGGTAAGGCTCGCACAGAGCGAGAAGGTGGCCTCCCGGTCGGGGGACCCCTCAGGGAGCGTGAGCCGTCACGCGTCCGGTCGAGGGCCGATCCGAGGGTAAGGCTCACACAAAGCGAGAAGGTGGCCTCCCGGTCGGGGGACCCCTCAGGGAGCGTGAGTCGTCACGCGTCCAGCCGAGGGCCGATTCGGGGTAAGGCTCGCACAGAGCAAGAAGGCGGCCTCCCGATCGGGGGACTCCTTAGGGAGCGTGAGCCATCACGCGTCTGGCTGAGGGCCGATCCGGGGGTAAGGCTCGCACGGAGAGAGAAGGTGGCCTCCTGGTCGGGGGACCCCTCAGGGAGCGTGAGCCGTCACGCGTCCGACCGAGGGTCGATCCGGGGGTAAGGCTCGCATAAAGTGAGAAGGTGGCCTCCCGATCGGGGGACCCCTCAGGAAGCGTGAGCCATCACGCGTCCGGCCGAGGGCCGATCCGGGGGTAAGGCTCGCACAGAGCGAGAAGGTGGCCTCCCGGTCGGGGGACCCCTCAGGGAGCGTGAGCCGTCACGCGTCCGGCTGAGGCCGATCCGGAGGTAAGGCTCGCATAGAGCGAGAAGGTGGCCTCCTGGTCGGGGGACTCCTCAGGGAGCGTGAGCCATCACGCGTCCGGCAGAGGGCCGATCCGGGGGTAAGGGTTCACACGGAGCGAGAAGGTGGCCTCCCGGTCGGGGGACTTCTTAGGGAGAGTGAGCCATCACGCGTCCGGCAGAGGGCTGATCCAGGGGTAAGGGTTCACACAGAGCGAGAAGGTGGCCTCCCGATCGGCGGACTTCTCGGGGAGCGTGAGCCATCACGCGTCCGGCCGAGGGTCGATCCGGGGGTAAGGCTTGCACGGAGTGAGAAGGTGGCACCCCAGTCGGGGGACTCCTCAGGGAGCGTGAGTCATCACGCGTCCGGCAGAGGGCTGATCCGGGGGTAAGGGTTCGCACGGAGCAAGAAGGTGGCCTCCCGGTTGGGGGACTTCTCGGGGAGCGTGAGCCATCACGCGTCCGACCGAGGGTCGATCCGGGGGTAAGGCTTGCACGGAGCGAGAAGGTGGCACCCCGGTCGGGGGACTCCTCAGGGAGCGTGAGCCATCACGAGTCCGGCAGAGGGCCGATCCGGGGGTAAGGGTTGCACGGAGCGAGAAGGTGGCCTCCCGGTCGGGGGACTTCTCAGGGAGCGTGAGCCATCACGCGTCCAGCCAAGGGTCGATCCGGGGGTTCCGAGGCTTCCCGGTCGAGGACATCTCAGGGAGTGTGGATCACCACGCGTCGCCTAAGAGCCGCTCCAAGGCTTCCCGATCGAGGACATCTCAGGGAGCGTGGATCGCCACGCGTCACCTAAGAGTCGCGTCGAGGCTTCCTGGTCAAGGACATCTCAGGGAGCGTGGATCGTCACGCGTCGCCTGAGAGCCGCGCCGAGGATTCCCGGTCGAGGACATCTCAGGGAGCGTAGATCGCCACGCGTCGCCTGAGAGCCGCGCCGAGGCTTCCCGGTCGAGGACATCTCAGGGAGCGTGGATCGCCACACGTCGCCTGAGAGTCGCGCCGAGGCTTCCCGATCGAGGACATCTCAGGGAGCGTGGATCGCCACGCATCGCTTGAGAGCCGCGCCGAGGCTTCCCGATCGAGGACATCTCAGGGAGCGTGGATCGCCACACGTCGCCTGAGAGCCACACCGAGGCTTCCCGGTCGAGGACATCTCAGGGAGCATGGATCGCCATGCGTCGCCTGAGAGCCGCGCCGAAGCTTCCCGGTCGAGGACATCTCAGGGAGCGTGGGCAACCATGCGTCCGACTGGTAGAATGGCTGGTAGTCGGACCGACCGACTCCATTGGTGGCCCGCTAGGCACTGCCCCCGGGGGCTCCTAGGCTCGGGAACCCACCCGAGGATGCTTTTGCCGACCTGTCTCCTAAGCCTTCCTGGCGTCAGACTGGCTGGCGGGCCCGGTAGATAAACCTACCCATAGGCAAGACCGGGATCAGATTAGATCCCGATGAAATTATGGAAATACCTTCTCATATGAAAATGTATCTGATTTATTCTCTCCCAGTAATATAGAATAATCGGGAAAGAACTGCAAGGATGACGGACTTTTTAACAAATAGATTGTCTAGATGTGTACTTGATAACTCAAAGTACTTACTTTCATTAATTGTTAATTTGGTATGTATACCTCACGTTTGATCCACTCGATAATTGTGGTTTAAATATTCCAGTTGACTTTGAATATGTTCTTCCACTGAAGAAATTGACTTTGAGTACCTCGATGCAAAGATTGCTCTGACTTCGAGTTTTAAAAGGGAGAGTCGACTTTTAAAGCAACTAAAAAGAAATGGTAAGACTTTTGCAAAATAGTACCTCAACTTACTCCTTTTGCCTTCAAATATAATTTAAGTATATATATATATATATATATATATATATATATAAAATAAGCTCCTAAACCTCCTTTCTCTTCTTCTTTCTCTATGTTTTGAGAAGCCTTTTTTGATATCCTTTCTATTTTGAAATCCCCACATAAAGTTGATAACTCTTAGTCAACTTTGCTTGGTTCAAATACTAGTGGCCAAAAATAAAGCAAAGGGCCACAAAGATAGTTCTAAAGAGGTAAAATTTGTCGCTCTAGCATTTTGATGATTGTCTCGTACTATTGAGAAAGAGTAAATCAGAAAATCAAAATTAGTCATTATATAAGAGGATAATTTCATGAGTTTTATTTAAATTTTATCCTTGTTCAATTTTATAAATCTGTCAGGTAATAATTAACTTGATTATGTCCCGGAGTGCAAAGAGCCATAAAGATGGTGAAATTAGTGGAAGAGGGAATGGAGTGCAGTAGATTAGTTGCACACATTATTTAATAAATATTGCATGAACAAAATGGTAGTAGGGAACAAAAATCTAGTTGTCTGTTTTTTTTCCACTTCATGATCAGGAGATTTCGATGATCTTGGCCTCTTTGTAATCATTGTCAACAAGGAATACATAGTCCATTGCATGAGGACTATCTTAAAGTATCTTGATGGATTTAGCTACTCAGTGGATCTCAAGGGGAACATCTTGTAATGCAACTATTTTGTAGTTATTCTCTAGTCGGTCAATCCGCTCTTCTATCTCATATCTAGCGCAATGTATGAAGGAAATGAATTTTCATCACTCGAGTCATAAAAGATCCACACTGAGCTGATAGTATCATTCTTTGCAAGCATTCTTATAACATCGGATAAACAAGCTTAACAAGGTTACTTTAAAATGCAAATGAAAACATGTCTTTATTTGACGGAAAAACTCCTAAGTCGATGCTTCCAGCAGATGATACATAGCATTCACGGAGCAATGGTGATCAGATTAATTGTACTCTCTTCAAAATCAATGGACATTAACACCTGCAAAGTTTCACTAGAATGATACAATTGATGCCAAGACAAAAGAGAATGAAAGTAGATCAGTATTTGTTTCAAAGTGGCAGTCAACCAGAAAGATACTCAGCCAACTTGTCTCTTAGTATGATGCCTTCATTGTCAGTCGTGTCGCAAAATTGTTGCTTGTAACTTGTATCATGTTCTTGTAACAAGGGCATCTCATCCCTCACCTCATTTTCTATGTCGATGACAATGTTATGCAGCAAGCAGCAAACGAGGACTATTCTTGGTAGTCGATGCTTATCGGGTCTCCACATCTCACCCTGAATGATCCTCCACGTATCTTTCAGCCTTGCCAATGCCCTTTGTGCCACCCCTCTGGCTGAGAAATGTATTTTATTGAATTCAATTTCAGCATTCGAAAGATCCTTCCCCTGGTACGGAGTTATAAGCCAAGGAAGAAGGGGAAATCCTGAGTCTCCAATTATGTACTCCCTCACTTCTACGCCATTGCCAAGCTTCGCTTTCTCACCATTCAGTCGCGTACCTTTCTCGCACATTTTGAAAAAGCCTGAACTGCATAACACTGGCAGTTCATTCATGCTCCCAGGCCAACCAGTGATTATGTCTCGGAATCTCATGTCAGGATCGATAATGGCCTGCAATATCATACTGTGTTTCCGTTCGTGATCGATCCATACTTTGCTAGAAGTGTCCACTGAAGGAAGACACATCATGATATGGGTGGTGTCAATGGCCCCGCAACAGTTTGGCAATCCCCAAAGTGTGTGAAATTTGTACTTACTAATTTCTATTTCGTGGCGATTGGGCCATTTGAGGTGTTGGATCCCTCTCTCTTCCATGGCTTCCACAAACCGCCATGTCACCTGGGAAACAGTTGAGTGATTTATCCCAAAAGATACTCCGATATTTAATAGAGACTCCCCAGAGTTTAATCTTCTCAAAGCGACAGCAACTTGATCTTCCACAGATAAGATTTTTCCATCTGAAAAAGCTAAATGTGATACTTTTGCCATGAGCTCATCCCTGACCAGTGAGCATATGTAGTCAAACGTCTTCCTTGATACCTTGAAAATTGACTCAAAGTTTATTGGTTCTTCTGGTATGGACAAGTGACCTAGAAATATTAAGAAAAGGAAATTTTAACTGGTCAAGTCAAAATGGTTTGAGATTATCACATGGTTTTCTCATAACATTCATTGATTAGGATAAAATATAAGGTTGAATTAGACTAAGGAGCATACTAATAACCTAAATTGGAAGTCCTTGATTTAAGTATAATGCAGAAAAGCACTGCCATTAATTTCATAAAGACAACAAATGCTTTGTAAATCTAGTAATAAACATTCCTGAGTATTCTCAAACCAAAGTTTTAGACAAACAAAAAAAAACCCACAAACAAAAAATTGATTATATTGCAAACTCTTAACAATTACTTCATAATGGATCACATAGCTGATAAACAGCTATAATCTCCACTCAGAATCTTAATCTGCTCCATCATAATCATGTCAGATGCCTAACATTCAACACTGACACTTTGAATTGGACACAGACAATCCCATTGGCCATGTATATAAGTTATTAGAAAACTAGATTTTAGAGAACTAGATGAATTTCTAGATGTACTCCTGTTTTGGATACTCATTACTCATTCATGTTTCCAAGTAATATAGACTGTATTCAAGAGCATCAACTGACCACAAGGGCTCAAATTTAATAAACATAAGCAGCGTGAAATATCAAGTAGTTCTACGCTGCAAGTCGGTCAGCATTTTGTCATTCATTTGTAGGAAATAATCTACATGACACGTGTTAGAACTACCTCATCAGAAACTCATGACCAGTTAGATTACCATCTTTAATCATACTCATAAATCCAAGGAGGATGGTAAAGACTGGTGTGATATTGAAAAGAGGTATTACAAAGTTGTGCTGAATGGTGGAAAAAGGATCAAGCAAGAAAATTTATTCAATGAATATACATTGGCCATTAATACACCTCCATTTTATAAGCCGTATTATAGATAGCTTGGAAACATTACTCCTTAGCAATATTCAATCTATTTGCAAAGTAACTATCAAAATTTATCAGTGCATGCATAAGAATTGCATATTTTTCAACCAACAAATCAGAAGTTGACCCCAATTTTACAGAATCATAATATGTTTTTCCATTGGAAATGCACAAGAATTAGGAGGTTATGATTACAAGAAAACATATAAGCCAAAAATAAACAAGTGGCTGAGAACAAATGAAATGCTTGACATTTCCCTTTTCTCATGGAAATTAGGGAAATCAAAAGTTATAATAGATGCCAATAGTGCAAAGTCCCATGCAATCTTTGACTTGCAATCTGCCAGTCTCTTGCATTTTGGTCCACGACTAAAGCTTTGCTTGACTTGGTTCATGGAGGGGGATGATAAACATAATCTACAAGTTAGTTGTTTATCAATTAGCTTAAACTTTGGAATTATCTGTTATCCTATCAACACTTAACAATTGTTTTACCAATAGTGTGTATTTTTAACTGCATAAATACACAATTATTTCTCACTATCTATGTTCTCTTTTAACTACCATCTTCTGTCATACTAATAGCAGTCAAGGACAACTTACCAATTGAAATATTTCTGACAAGAAAAGCAACGGCCTTTATTCAATGATAACGGAGATATGTAAATAATAAAGGATAATGTGTAACCTTTATGATAAAAATAGTGTGCACCATGTAACTGCAGAGTCATTTCTACATCTAAAGCGTATAATATTTTCGATCAATAATCAATGATATTGTTAAGTTATTTCTTTTTTTCCCATGGAAAACTTTCTCTTAACATGAAATACCTAACTTGCTTCATGCATTGAATAATCTCAATATTAGCTCCACTCCTTACTTCATTTAGCTTCCTTTCCTTGGCATGATAGAAATTTTGGTCCTGTTAAATCATTTGTCCATCTGAATATTCCTTGTTTGAGTTGCTTAAAAAAAGTTCTTTATTACGAGAAAAGATGGCTGCACATTGACCTTAAAAGAAGTAGCGGTGCTTGTCGTAACATAATCGAGCAATTACCTTATGTAACAAGTTTACTCCACTTTTTATCATCACAAAATGTAAAATCTATTAACTTCCATCAGATAATCTGCCCACTAATTCAAAGAAAGAGAGATCTATTAGAAAAATTTTCATGTTTTGCAATTTCTGCTTGATTGAAATTATAATTGACTAAAACATTAGTCTTTTATTTTTTGGCTCCTACACATTTGTTTGTCAGTATTTCACGAACTATGGATCTCCCTGTCAGTGAAGCAATAATAGCAGACAATGCTTCTTCAGCAATGCAACATACAACTTAAGATAACATTGTTTCAATTCATTGAGCTACCAAGATAACTCCACATAGACCCTTTCAAAATACAACTTATGAAATATTTGACGAAACAAAACCACTACAAAATAAAATGAATTATGTCCCTTTCCTACTGGTGTTTCTTTCTCAAAGAGACAAGGTTTTACAAACATCAAGTGAATCTTATATAAGCAAACTATTCCAAAGCACAACACTGAAGACATTGATGAAAATCTAGCTTATCTTCACTTTTCAAATTAAAAAAAAAACAAGAAAGCTTAGCCAACAAAATTTCTCTTGAATTCGAGGTTTACAGTACAGGCAAACATCTCAGTCCATGGGGTTCCATAGCTTTGTGTAACTATATTATCGTATTTAGATTCAGTTTCAAAACTTTTCCTTGGGTATCACACTGGTGGTTCCTCCCTCACTTTCTATTAAAATTCGATGCTATGTTTTTTACATTTCATGCTGGTTGGTACTCATGTTAACCGAAATTACCAGTCAGACAATCATGAACTGCCAGAGATCAACACTTGAAAGGCATTCCTGATTTTCTGGTATTTTTATTGGTAAAGAAAATCTAAATATTTTTTATGCCTAAAATTCAAGATGTGATGGCTACAAATACAAGTTCAAGCATTGGCATTCGTACTAGCAATCATTTGCATCCAAAGTACATACCTACTTTGAATCCATGAAACTCCAACAACGGTAGCAAACTAGCAATGCCCTTAAACTAATTACAACACCAAATGTCTTGATGCAGAGCATACACAAATAAGCAACACTCACATAGTAATTGATAGCCACCTGAAGCTTATAACCAGAACGATATGGATGCATATTATATGATAATCGATAGTTCACAAGATTCCAATTTGGGCACATATGCATTGATCACCATAAACAAAAATAACTTCAAAAATCCTTGCAATATAAACAAGACGATACTCACCCACTTTAAAAGAGAGACTTGTTCGTCTCCTCGACCACAACTTCACTAAAAATTGATGCGAGCATGAAAAATCAAACGACAGCCAGCCAAGAAGAAGAAGAGGGGGAAGAAGAAGAAGAAAGAGAGCACCTGCAATCCTCGCAGAGAAGTCAACCCACCAGTCGCCGCTTCCCTGGACTCCAGCCGCCGCCGCGCTCTTGTCGGCCCTCTTCCGCCGCCTCGACCCCCTCACCGGCCCCATCACCGAGAACTCAGCAGACCCGCCGACGAGAGATCAGCGATTCCGAACACCAAAAGAAATCAAAAGGCCGAGTTTGGAGAAGGCATGCAAGCGTGGATATATATGAAGCAGGAGAGGAGTAAAGGAGGACGATTAGTGGTGGGAGAGAGAATGTTGTGGTTGGGGAGTGTTGCTACTGCTCGTGCTTCTGCTCATCCATGGCATGCACAAGAGGATGGTTCCACGGATTGAGATCGAGTTCGAGATTGGTTTGTGTATTACCTCGAGGAATAGTTTTTGGTTGGACGAGTTACAGCAGAGCTTCTGAGCCACCTCCAAGCACTTCATGCAGCACTACACAAATCGCAAAGCTAGGTCATGGTGATCGATTCTTGAATCACGAGCGGAACGTCTTTGTTTTTTTTTTTTAATAAGATTTGGATTGAACGAGAGAATCGATCGGGAGAATTTTTGAGGAATTGGAACGGATTCAGGGAGTGTAATCCACGAACCAGAGTTTGGTTGTAGGAGTGATAAAAGAGGGTTAGATTTGACAAGCTCAAAAATTTAAGGCAAGGTTGGTGTGCTACCTGCCAATTGGCAGGAAGGCCTTCAAATATTTATATTTACTCTTTTTTGTTCAGTTTGGCACTCTGATTTCATATGAATTACAAAAATAATAATAATGACGATAGTTTATTCTCATTAGTTGCTTAGCAACGAACCAATTCATATATAATCAAATAATTTTTAATGAAATTTGGTTTTTATATTATAAACTTTTATAAGATTTGTGATATACTTCCTAAAATTCAAATTGTAAATATTCTATAAAAATTAAGATTTAGAAATCTATATTTAATTATTACCTCAGAAATAATAAAACTAAGAGAAAATATTAATGTTTTATTATTCAGTTTTATAAATTAAAGAAGAGTAGTAGACATGGAATTTGGAGTATTCACTTCTTTTTTAATAAAGGATTTCTTTATGAAATTTTCTAAGGGAAGTAAGAGGTTCTATAGTATAGAATAATTGACAATTTTTTATATATAAATGATGGAACTCGCTCTGACCTAAATTGCAAAGTCTTCCTTTTCTTCTTACTTCAACGTGCAGTAAACATCCAATAAATATTGCATTTAAAGTCTTTTTCTTATCTTCTTCATGAAAGCTCAAGTTACAAACGTAACACGAATTGAAACATAATCTAGGAAAAAGACACCTATATTTTTTTTAAAAAAAAACGATGGAGAAAGACATTCTTTCAAGAACCGGAAGAATATGTTTCGAGGCACAGGTAACCTTGTTCAACGCCAATTCTGTCGACGTGTTTGCATAAATGGTTCAAAGGTATAGCTAAAATCTAACATGCGAGCAGGCCCAACGCAGTTTCAATAACATAAGACCAATATCAGGCATAAAGTCTAACGAAAGCAGGATTAAACACGCGAATAGAAGAGCTATTCTACATGAAACCATAGGCAACTTCAATAGCTAAACGATGTTCATTGTTGAAGGGAGACACGTCCATGGAAAACTAGCTCAGCAGGTCCCGTCATGTAAATATGATTGTCTTCCTCCTTCCATTCGATGTCTAATGGGCCTCCGGGCAAATCGACAACACATTTCTGCTTTAAAGGAAAATGAGCACTCAGATAGGGAATTGTCATGGGGGAATATCTACCTCAATGAGACAACGACATAAAAAAATAAAATTAAAAAAAAAGGAAGAACAACAAAATCAACAAATTAAAACAGTTTTTTAGAAGGGGTACCCTTTGCGTGTGACCTTCAAGAACAGCTGCAACGACAACAGCACAAGCTCCAGTACCGCAGGCTAGAGTTGCTCCTGCAATTTTGGGAATATTTCAGCCATGGATCTCTAGAATACTGACTTCAAGAATCAAAATCTCTTGTAGTATAAAAGACAGGACTAAGAGGATTTTTATATCAGTGTTCATACCTGCACCGCGCTCCCACACTCTCATTTTTAGGTGTGAACGAGAGATTACTTGAACAAATTCTATAAAAGAAGGCAGAATGGAATCGGTCAATACAAAATGGATAATACAAGAGACCAGGGGAATCGACAAAATGCAGAAAATATCAGCATGACAGATGCAACAAAATTATGCTGATATAAAGGTATCAGTTATCGAGATAAAGAAGTAGAAGTTATGTCTTAAATAGCAAGTAGATGTTGAAAAACAGCCTAAGAGTATTTAAATGAGCAGTAAGAGTCTACATGTCAAATGTAGTACAATCAATATGTTAAATGCACTCTTTGCCGGTTGGCTAGAGAGTGACAGTTTTGCTACAATGGAGTAAGGGGTCAATTCCCAGCGGATACATGCCCTCGGGGGGAAAAAAAATTTCTACCACTCTCTAGCCACTTGGCAGTCAGCTATAAGCTGACCTCGTGATTTACCTCCTTTCACATAACTTCACATAACTTGGGGACGGACTGTGAAGGGCGTCTAGGATGAGCATAATCACCTTTTGCGGAGTGAGAGTAATCACCTTAGGCTACAATATGTTAAATGCAATCTTGGTCTTTCATTGAATATTCATGATGGTACGTTTCTACTCACTCAGCGAAGAAATAATATTCATGTTGGCCTGTTATCTATCAGCAACAATAATTACATACAAGTATTTGCAGCCTAGAGAGGGCTTGGGCAGGAGGATGAGAGTAGTGCCTTGGCTGCAAGTGAAGGATCACAATGGTCAAATCCACACCATGATAGCATAGTTGCAGCCCCGACACAGTACACTGTTTGTTGGACAAGTACAATTTCCATCTCGGGAAGCAAGTTAGAGGTGAGTAGCAGTATGGGGTGTCCGCAGAAGTGATTGGAAACCAAATAGGTTGCAGATGAAGGGTTTTTTCCCCCTCTAGAGAGCCTGTAGTTTGCGAGTGAGCTGATTTTTCTTAATTTCTCCATTGATGTTGACATACGAGTCTTGGAAGGATAGGGAAGACTTCTATAGATACTGTGGGTGGCAACTTGTCCAACTTCTGATGTACTTCTACTCATATAAGCTTAGGTTTTTTGCCATAAAGTAAACATTGGTTAGGTCACATTAGATTATTTTGTTCATTTCTTGTTCTTTAATGACTTGGTGTTTGTTCTCCTTTTCGTGTTGGAAAAGATTGTTCCAGTTTGCATGCAATATCTTCAGAATATTGCTTCTACAGTAGGAGAGAAAAAATTGTATTGGGTAGCTACACAGTGAGGTGACTTGCACATTCAGGGTCTGTCGGTGCTGAAGTTTGATGAGAGGATCAAGGTGATAACTGCGTACATCCACCTTAAATGGAGTTGATGCTAGCAGTGGTTGCTTGGTAGCATAAATACCAACAAGTGATGCTACAGAAATTTCAACCCAAGTAATTCTGAAAGTTGGTTGATAAATTAAATGGAGTGTACCTAAGGTTCATAGTATTGGAGCAATTAGCAGATAAGACGGATTAGTTTGGAAAGTGAGCTTGATGGATGGTTCAAGGCGGGCATATTTAGATATCCAATTTGATCAAATTTAGATAGGTGAGATCAAATTGGATTGCATCACAGATTAGATAGGTGATGTGATTTCTCTTTGTGACAATTAAGGATATCAAATAGATTGATGTAAAGAGGCAGACAAGATCCTTGACAAAAAGAAAGGCAAGCCACCAGAGGAGAAATTAGTATCATCATATTGAGCAGCAACACAACACCACAGGTGTCACAGAGATTAGAGTGTATGTAGTCTCAGAGGTTTTCATAAGCTACATATTGTAGACAACAGACCTTTTAGAGCATCTACATTCTTCAGAGTGTCATATATGGGCTAGCCAAGGTTGGTGTAAAGATATCAAATAGTGACTAAGAGCAAACTTTGACTATGTCTCTCAAATTTGTTTGATTTTATCAAGACATAGTAAGCTGGCAAAAAAAAAAAACAACTCTACAAGTGGTAGTGAATGAAGTAGTCACATCAAAACATTGGAAAAGTTATTATTTCATATTCAAGCAGGTGCATTAGTTATATAAAGCAAAGGTACAATCACTAAGGTTTGACAGCACAGATATAAATCCAAATCTAGATCACATATATGGTTACTATAAAAGAATTTCACTAAAGGAAAGGTCCATTATAGCGCAGATAATTGATTCTAAAAATAGTATTGTTATAGCCATCTCAGAGAAATAGAATGCATTGGTGTAAAGATATCAAATAGTGACTAGGTGCAAACTTTGACTATTTCTCTCAACTTTGTTTTATTTTATCAAGACATAGTTAGCTGGCAAAAAAAAAACAGCATAACTCTACAAGTGGTAGTGAATGAAGTAGTCACATCAAAAGAAAGGAAAAGTTATTATTTCATATTCAAGCAGGTGCATTAGTTATATAAAGCAAAGGTATAATCGCTAAGGCTATACAGCACAGATATAAATCCAAATCTAGATCACTAAAGGATGTTTAAGAGTTCAAATCCAAGATATATGGTTACTATAAACAATGTTGTAAATGGCGGTAGGCGGTGGTGGGGCGCTCAGTGACCTCCTACCACCTATCGCCTCGACCAGCGGTGCCTAGGCAATGCCTAGGCGGTTAAATTTTTTTACTATTTTTATACATAATATTATAAATAATCATTATTCATTATAATATTTATATTTAATAAAATATATTAATTAAAATTTAAAAATATATAAATATTTAAAAATAAAAATATAATTATATATATATATATATATTAAATTAATGTGATAATTTTATTAGACTTTAATTAAGTCTATTTAAATTATCTCAATTATAACTAGAAGCTAATTAAAATTATTAACCTAAAGTAATTGAATTAAACCCTAACTTATAGCTTACCTGAGTACCCTGTTTTTGCCAAGCGGCAAGTTCAACGCATCATCAGGATCGCGCGACGAGTTCGAACGCGTCGCCGAGTCCGGGCAATGCCTCCGAGTCCCGTCGTCGGGCTCGGGCGACGCCTAAGGGCCCGTCGCCAGGCCCAAGCAATGCCTCCCGGCCCCACAATGGTGGAAGAAGATGAGTTGCCGCCTAAAGCACCGTCTCAAGCTAAGGCGGTGCGGTTAATGCCCGCCTCCTGCCTAGGCAACCGTCCCGACCACCATTTAGAACACTGACTATAAAAGAATTTCACTAAAGGAAAGACCCATTATAGAGCAGATAATTGCTTCAAAAAATAGTATTGTTATAGCTATCTCAGAGAAATAGAATGCATTGGTGTAAAGATATCAAATAGTGACTAGGTGCAAACTTTGACTATTTCTCTCAAATTTGTTTTATTTTATTTAGACATAGTTAGCTAGCATAAAAAAACAACTCTAGCGGTAGTGAATGGAGTAGTCACATCAAAAGAAAGGAAAAGTTATTATTTCATATTCAAGCAGGTGCATTAGTTATATAAAGCAAAGGTATAATCACTAAGGCTCGATAGCACATATAAATCCAAATCTAGATCACTAAAGGATGTTTGAGAGTTCAAATCCTAGATATATGGTTACTATAAAAGAATTTCACTAAAGGAAAGGTCCGCTATAGAGCAGATAATTGATTCTTAAAAGATTATTGTTATAGCTATATCAGAGAAATAGAATGCATCTTCTACGATTTAGGGGGCGCTTGGTATATATTCGGTAATGAGAATGGTAATGAATTTTAATTTAGGGGTTTATGGGTTTAGTGATAACTTAGTGGGGGTTGGGTTATAAAATCAAGGGTATCATATCCATATTTTGATTCCGATTTCCGTATATCAAGCATCATAAATGGGAATGAAATAGATTTCATTCCCATTCCCGCATTCTAAACTCGCTTACCAAGCGCCCCCTTAGTATTTTGATTCAATGTACACACTGAATATTTGTACCTAGAGAGTGGTTTACAACATCTGATGCAAGTGAGACTAAGAAACTGAGTTTGGAGGATAATGGTGGCCCTAAATGGCAACTGAGTTAGAGATAGTTACCATCAAACAATGTTCCAAATGGCAATTGAGGTGGCCACCTAGGCGTCGCCTAGGAGGAAGGCAGGTATCAACCGCACCACCACAGGCTGAGGCAGTACTTTAAGCAATAACTTACCTTCTTCTGCCACCGTGGGGTCTAGAGGCGTCGCCCGGGCCCTGCAACGGGCCCGGAGGCGTTGCCCGAGCCCGGGGACGGGCTTGGAGCATCGCCCGGACCTGGCGACGCGTCCGAACTGGTCATGTGGTCCCGATGATGCGTTAAATTTGTCGTTTGGTTGAAACATAGAACGCGGATAAGCTATAAGTTAGAGTTTAATTCAATTACTTTAGGTTAATAATTTTAATAAACTTCTAGTTGTGATTAGGATAATTTAAATAGACTTAATTAAAACTTAATAAAATTATCCCATTAATTTAATATAAATATAATTATATTTTTTTATTTTTAAATATTTAGATATTTTAAATTTTTAATGAATATATTTTATTAAATGTAAATATTATAAAGAATAATGATCATTTATAATAATATGTGTAAAAAATAGTAAAAAAAAAAATCAACCGCCTAGGCACTCACCGCCAAGGCAGCCGAGGAGTTAGGCGGTCACTGACCGCCCCGCCACCGCTACCATTTACAACACTGCCATCAAAGAGCACAAAGCTAATAACGACAATGGGTATTCAATAATCAGATGCTCATGGGTACTCAACCTGTTTAAGTCTAGTTTGGGTAGTTGATTATGCATAATAATGGAATTTGGATCAGGTTCACAATTTCTAAAAAATTTCAGGTACTCATAGGTATCATATTTTACCCATTTAAATTGGATATTCATAGGTTTTAGACAGTAATATCATCCAATGGATATTTAAATGAGTTCAAATAGCACATAAGTTAATGGGCATGAGTTTGGGTAGTATCCAAACACCCAGCCTGATGTCATACCTACACAACACATCTCAGAGTAAGTAGTCTTTATCCCAAAGATTAGGAAGAATTAGATCTCATTGAGCTTGTAATATACAGATGTCATTACAAAGAAGCTACTAGCGTTGTATAAGTGGGCCATGGGAGGCAGATTTACATGAGAAAAAAATTGTAAAAAATTTGTATAATGTAGGCACGACCCAAGAACACAAGGTGCTTAACATGTGAACCCAAGTGGCATAGTGCAACACAAGCCACCAGATGGACAAAAGATCACTTGCCTTTATGGTTGGTGAACATCATGGGCCAAATCAACATCACATGGGCTCAGCCAATGTGCTGTTGGAAATGTGAATGTTAGCATGTGCAGTGGAGGAATAAGCTGACAGGAGCAAAACCCTAAGGCACAATGGAGTTTTAGATGCGTTGATGGAGCATAATATCACTAAGGTGATGAACTATTTGTTCGATTCAAAGTAAGCAATCACAGCCTAGACCAGTGAGCTAGGCACAAGCAAGCATACACAACCAAGCGCATGCAATCCAATTTGATCTATGTGAATGGTTTGAGGCAGCATATTTAGATATCCACCTTCGTGAGATTGATTTTGCATGATCATTTGACGGTATAGATAATGACAAGAGTTGTTAGAGTAACCTCGATCCCAATAAAGTTAGCATGCAACAAAATAATGAATTTTGCTGGAAGTCAGAACAGCAAGGAAATTGCATAATCAGACATCTACATTAGTGAGATTGATTTTGCATGATCCTTCAACAGTATTGGTAGCAACAAGTTTTGTTAGAGTGACCCCAAGCCCATAAAAGTTAGCATCAAACTAATAATGAATTTTGCTAAAAGTCAGAGCAGCAAGGAAATTGCTACCAAGATGAGTAACCAAATCATGTTATGTATTATATTATTGTCCAAGTACATTGAGCAAACAATCACAACTCTGATTTGTCATCGAATATGTCCAACATCTTGCTACAACACCCTTATATCGGCCAGACTGACTAGATCGGCCAAATTGGATCAGGATCAGTCGATTGCAACCCAATTTTGGGTGAGAAAGAGGGCATCCCTTCAAGATTTGTGAAATTTAGATTATTCAAGGAAAAATTGATAATGAATTTACATTAGTCGCTCATAACAATTAAAATATAGGAAAACAACCAAATTTGAGAGAAATAGAGCTAAAGGTGTGAGAAATATCAAGGATGCAATGGAGGTGGAGAGGTTGGAAACAATCGCCCTCTTCTCAAATGGCTCTAATGGAGGAAGACAGGCAACAATATTAATCAATTTAAACTTAATTAATCTAGTTGGAGTAACATAAATAATTTTATTAATTAAATTAGTTAATTTTAACTAATTTTATTTTAAGCAATTGGTTAGCCAATTTCAATAATCAAATTACATTAGATTCTAGTTTTAAATTGATAAATTAAGTTCATACAGATTTTAAATTTATATTAAATTTAAATCTGATTTACATCATTAATATTTATCAAATTTTTAGCTACAATTTATTTTAATACAACAACCACCAACAACCAAGCCTTTGTGTTGGCACAATTTATTTTAATAAGATATTAAAATTAATTTAATTAAACAAATTAAAATTAGTCAAATTTATTAGATTTAATTAATGATATTAATTAAAATTAAGTTAGAATTGTTTTTGTTAACTAAAATTAGGTAAATTAATTAAAAGATATCATCAGATTGGTTAAATTAGAATTAAATTGATTAAGAATTAATTTAATTAGGATTAAAATTTGATTTAACAGAATTGAGTTAACTAAAATCGATTTGAATCATATTTTAAACTTGATTTAATTAAACTAACTAAGTGAGACAAGGGCGTATTAATTTAGTGATATAAACAAAGTAAAATTTTAAATTATAATATTAATATATCCACATGAAATATAAACAACTATTTATATATCTTTTTGGTTATTTTGATCTTTCCTTATTTTTTTCCATTTTTTTTTAATTTTGTACAAAGTTGATCCCATCAATCCCACCATTCCGATAGGACTATCAGATTCTTTTGAATTTCTGATACCAATATTGATACTGACACTATCCCTCATGGATGTAGATGCGTTTACTGTAGATGAAATGTGCTAAAGATGAATATTTATTTTTGAATTGAGAAAAGTTAAGTGCACTTGGAAACAAAAGAAGATACTCTACATTAAAGATCCAATATTATGAAATTGAAAGTAATGTTTTTCATGAAAGGAAAACCAACCAGTATTAGTTCGAGCAGGAAATACTTCATGGTGCTCAAACAGTGGACCAATGTCGCCCAACTTTAATTCATCAAGCTGCAGAACCTGCCCAGATAATGCAAGGTTTGAATCAAACTAGGAAAGTCCCAAAGTTGTAATAAAATACATCCAAGCATGATGTTAGCATTCTTATTGAATGACTTGTGTCAGTAAGCCTACAGCTTTTGTATATAAGCATGTTTTCAGCTGTTTAGTAGCCAGGTCTAGTGGGAAAATAAAGAATATATGAGATGTTAAGTATAGTGTAGAGATGATGATTTTGAACACAACAGGAGTTGTTCATACTTCCAATTCATGGATGATAACATAATGATGTTCAACCCGAACAAAGAAAAGAAGATATTTGCTCATTATTACTAAATTATTTTACTTATGGATCACATTCTACGGCTAAACAACGCAATTCCAACTGTCCAAGGATCAAAAACAACAACAACAACAACAACAACCAAGCCTTATCCCACTAGGTGAGATCGGCTATATGAATCCTTCTACGCCATTGGGCTCTATCCCCTATTATATCATCATCTATATTTAAATAACAAGTATCACATTTTTCAACACCATCAAAATGAATCACATTAATAAAACAAGTATCACATTATTTGAACCAGAGTGAGCATAGAATACAAAATGTGATACTACCATGCAAGGGGCATAACATGCATATGCTGTAGATACCAGTCAATTCTTTGTAAGAAATATTTGGTTAAAGGACTTGGCCAACCATCTAGAATATACAAAGAATGGTCAGTTAATACAGTTTAGCATAGTGACTGATGACTAAGACACACCTAACAATAAGCTGATTGCTGAACCTGTCAATATATGGCTTCTATTTGCAATCAGAAGGATGGACATGTTATAATATTTTAGCATTTGTAGTCTTAAATTTCTGAAGGTGGCCTCATTGAGTATTTACATATGCCTAGAAGTTTGAGACTTTTAGAAGGTTTCTTCCCCCTTTAATCTAATTTGCATCTTTGGTTCTATTAGTCTATAAATAGATTCTAGAGGAAGAACTAGTAAACTTCAATGACAAGAACTTTCATTTCCGAAGTTCGAAGAAGAAACCTGAAAACTACATTAGTCAAGTTATTCCACAGTTCACATAGGTGGAGAGTCAAGAGAATAAATTAAAATATAATTTAATCATCTTATGAATTCTATGATTAATCTATGAACTACAGTTAACTTTAGCTGCATATGCAGTGATAATTTCACATTAGCACGTGAAAGTAAGAGAATTAGTCAAAACTTCTAAACTCATTTTCAATATAAACATTTTTCTAATTGGACAAGAGACATATTTTCAGTTTTATAAAGCTAACCAGCATTTCCTCTAAAAATCATCTGCAACCTTCGATTCCTATCAAGACCATAAGAGATTCCAAAGGGAGATGAAAGGAGGCAAGGGTGTTTCGTCACTATAGTTCAGAGCAAAAAGCTAGTCATTCAGGTTCAGAGAACCAAAAAGATAACTGTGGGCATATGCAAAACAATACAAACATACTCAATGGTCATACTGTGTAACGCTACTAAAAATAGGTGCATGGGTACAAAATGTTCTATTAAACCGATGCAATAATAGTCATCAATTACTTACCTCGCCCTCTTTTGTGCCAAAAGTTACACAATGTGGATTGCCCATGCTAACACATGTCACATTCCAAGCATTGCCATCAACTGTAAGTTCACCTCGAACAACAGATCCATTCTTGTTTGCTGGAAGTTTAGTAGGAATGTTTACTGGATCAAGTATAGGCTGTCCCATATCTACCTTTACCTGAAAGCGTCAAAACAAAAAAACTTTAGCAAAAACATTAATGTGCATCACAAAACAGAGATGTTGATTACCAGAAGTTCAGAACAGTGCATGTGACTTCGTCCCATAACATACCTTGCCATCATTTTGTATTTCAGGAACAATCAAGCCAGCTCCTGTGTGAATCCTAAAGCTGCAAGGTAAGATCCAGTCAATACAAGACGTTATTAATTGTACAATATAAAAAATAAATAAATGTGCACATCAGAGTTTCTTTCCGTTCTTAATGTGGATAATCAGTTAAACAATACCAAAGAAGAAAACAAGCCAACAAATAGCATCTTGCAGAAGGTGAATCTCTGCCAGTTAACATAGGTTTATAGTTTAAATGGATGGCACAGGTAAATGGAAAGTTTCAGCAACTACACCTTCTTATCCCAGCTGAGTTTTCAAGATCAGCAATGAATCGAGCAAAGCAACGAACTCCATTACCACACATCTGGATCCACCAAATACTTTAAATTGGCATAAGAGAATTCAAAGCGACTATGGAAACTGAAGCTGAAATTACAAATTTTTAAATTGAAAGTCAATTTTTGCATCAAATTTTGTTGCTTCAACCAAATTATGCTCATATAAAATCATGCTAGACAAAGTTATACTTCAACAGCAGATGTGCACATTTTCAAATACACACACACAACAGTAGATGTGGAATGAAAATCACATCGAAAAATTGGTTAAGGTTTGCACAGAGTTCGCATGGTAAGGGCCTTAGCATAGCAAAACTCTCTCTCTCTCTCTCTCTCTCTCTCTATATATATATATATATATAGACTTCAACAAAATTTTATATACTGATAGTTGAATTCTACCATATTGCAGCTGCAACCTATGAAATGTCCGATTATACTTTTTCCTCTTTTTTACTTTTAAAAACCAGATAAACAAATTTTCACCCAGATAATTACAACAGGAGATGTGCAATAAAAATCACAACAACCCTGCACAAGACCTGCTAACAACAGTCCCAGGAAAAAACACCACACTGCAACTAGATGAAAAACACATCTGCCACCAAAATACTCTATCAACCAAGACCGTTGCAAGGAACACAAGCTCGACCATACCTTTACAAACTTAAACTAAACAAAGCTAAAATGTTAAAGCCACGTAGAATACCTCTGGTTCGCTACCATCCGAGTTAAATATCCTCATGGTGTAATCAGTGCCATCGACCCCCGGCAACACAAAGATCACGCCATCAGCACCGACACCAAAATTTCGGTCACAAAGCTTCACAGCTTGCTCTGGAGTGACCTTAGGCTCGGAAGTGTCCCGGTTATCTACCTACTTCAAAACATGGTCACCACTTACCCTCATCCAGGATCAACTTCAAAACAATCCAAATAGAAAAACGAACAGAAAGGAACTGAGAAAAAAAAACATCGGATACCATGATGAAATCATTCCCGAGACCCTGATACTTGACAAATTTCAGGAAATCGGACTCCTTCCTATCAAGGAACGCTATGCTGGTTGATCTCTCCGGGGCCTGAATGCTCATGGTAGCAGCGGGAGGGCGAGATCTAGACTTCCGGAGCAAGGGAAGGGGGATCGTGGAGCGAACCGGTGAGAAGAGGCAGAGGCCCGTGCGGTGGCGAGACGATCGCGAGGAAGAACCGAGGTCGTAGGGGAGATGGAAGCCGCCATGGATGAAATCGCTCTGGGCCAAGGACCGCCGCTTCTGCGAGCAGCAATAGTGGCGACTTTCGGGTAAAAATGTAAAATTCACATTGCCCCTTATAACGCTATAGTTATCGATTTTTTGCGATTTTTTTTCAAATAGAATTATTAGATTTCTTCTTAACTGAAAATATTCATTATTTTGACTTTACACTTACACCCTATACCATATGATATTTACAATTTAATCCTGAGTCCGTTACAACAAAAGTAATTTTTTGATTTCGCGGGTACAACTGAGTTGGCTACTACAAGATAGATATTGTTACAGTAGATAAGGATTCGAATCTCACAATCGAAAAAAATATCCTCCCTTGCCATGGCCATCTACAACTTCCCGATATGTCTTCTAGATAGTCGTGGAGCCGACCATGTGAAATGTTGGATGGTAAATTTCGTAAGTATACAAAAATTTGCCTATTTTAATCCATGTGTTTGTGCCGAAGTCTTCATAGCTCAATTAATTTCGAAGGCGAATGATCTTTCCCCCACAAAATAAATTCCAAAGTACTAGAGATTTCTCATCCAACAGTTAAATCTGAGATGTTTACTATTATACGAGAAATCACTCACGTTTTCGAATTTACCCGATGGACGAAAATGGATGGAAGCAAACGGAAGCACAATTATATTGTCAACATCTGAGAAACAACTTGAGCTAAAATAACAAACATGTACAACTTTCAAGTTTTTTACAAGATGAATTCGGAATCGCGTCCATATAATATTATGGCTCAGTCTGCATCATACCGTGTTTTGGAAGAGTATACAAATAACTCGCACAAGAGAAATGATGAATAAGGGTGATGCTTAGGTTACAAAAACTAATTTAAAAATAGCGAAACGGATGTTGAGAACTTGAGACCTTTAAATATTCCTCGTAGTTCACAAATATTTCAAACTTTCTAACCCCAGCCAATGATACCCTATCTTTAAGTTGTACCGATACCAACATTGATGGATTGTCTGCCCGCTGAATACTGGTTTATCTCTAGAAGTTCTCCTTGTGGAAATAGAAACGAGTGGTTGTATTATGGCTGAACTCTAGCGAAAGATCTCTGAGTTGCTTTGTGAGGGCAGAGGAACCACAATAGAAAACACCTGCAAAACCAGAAATAAGGAGACAATAAATGGAAAAGGCAGCACGGGTTGAATCCGAGACTGAAAAAATTTGCACCTATTCGAGAAGCTTTGTGGGCATTTGCCAAGTCAGAAAACACTTTTCTCCAGTTTGGCCTTGCGAAGTGAGTTCGTATCTGTCATGCATGAGTTAGCAACTATATGGAGAAAATGGTTTCCTTGTATCCAAATTATTGTTGGACAAAGGCCAATTACCCGACTTCCCGAGACAACATCAACACCACTCTTGGAGTATTGAAGTGCTTGAACCATGGCAATAAGGGCTGATCTTGCATCTCCTTCTTCATACACACTTGTCAAGTAATTGTGCATATCTATAATATTCTGTATATCCAACAATTGACAGTCAGTTATGGTTCTAAGAAAAGTGGAAATTATAAGAAGAGGTTCAAGAAAGCAAAAATGATGTCTGGGGAAGTACGTTATGGTCACTTTCTGCAACTTCATTCATGACACCTTTGAACCATTCGAATGAACCTTGTTCCCTGGTCACCCAGTAGAAGTAAGCACTTCGAGGACCAGTTACTTTGAAGTCATTAACGTCATCATTCTGGTTTATTTCCATCTGGATTATAATTGCATATGTCAAAAGTAGGTTCAAGTATTTTGATATGACAATTTTTGCTGTATCATTGAATTTTACATTGTTCAGGAGATCCTTCAGTATGCTGATAAAGGGAGTTGCGCCAATTCCCAAACCGATGAGCAAAAGAATGTCATACTTGTCATAATTTTGAGCTGGGGCACCATATGGCCCATCAATGTATAACTTTGGGAAACTGAAATCAGTGTGATGTTACTTGGTTAAGACCGATATGCAAGCAGTTACTTGCTTTATGACTATCAGTACCTTGTATCATCATATTCAATATCTGCGATGACGGTGGTCTCAAGCCTAACAAGATTAGCTTTCTTCAAATTAACCTGAACCTGGCAGACCTGGGTGAAGAGAGTTGCTTACAACTTTAGTTTCAACTTCTAGCATAATTTACCCAGCTATCAAGAACTTTATGCTAAACTAACCTTTCCAAATAGATTTCTAAGCTCAGTTGTCCAGTCACCCAAAGTTCGGATATGAACACTCAGGTGCTCATCTCCAGGAGCTGAAGTGATTGAGAATGGATGCCTGTTTAGATCAATAAAAGGGTTCAATACATGCTGAGGCAATTTGTCAACGGAATACATATGAAGGTAAGAAGATACATACCACTCAAAAGGTGAAACATCTGGACATTTGATGAATAGGTACATTCCACTTTTGTAACTGAAACCTGGAGGCTTTTTCATATGAATTGAGAGGACATTACCTGGATATATTGCTGCCTGAATGATTATGGGAAGGGTAAGAATTTGATTTTAACACTGTTCTTTTGCTCTACAAGTACATGCATATTATTCTATATCTTGATCATTCGTCATACATATTTCACTAAATAGCATACCTTCACGATGCTGACACTAAAGCCTGCCTCACGAACTTTCCGAATTGATCTCTCACAGACAAAAAAGATAATGGGAACCACAAGATACATCCATGTCTGAAAATTTCATACAATTATATTGTGCGTAAGTGCCTAAAGATGGTCCTTAATTAATGATTGTTAAATGGATAATGAAAGTCATGGCCTACCGTCTTCTTGTACCACTCCTTGGTTAGGAATATGAAGTAAGAGTGCACTATCAGAAGAACATAAGCAACGGCCAGAAGATGATGAGCATACCAAAATGAATTGAAACCAGCCAAATGGTGGAGGGGTGATGGCAATTTCACCACATTTCTCCTAAAAGAATGTGTTGCGAGAGTAAAAGAAAATGCCATGATGACAAGCATGAGGATGCCAGTGACCCCAGGAACACTTGCCAAAATAGAAGGATAAGTAGGTTGCTTATAGTGGAAATTAGGCCCAAGGGTTCGCATGAATTTTGAAGTTGGGCATGTGATTAACCTTGGGAAGTCACATGTAACATGAGCAAGAGTATGTACCAGAGCTCCAACTGTGACTGCCAGTGCAATGATCTGCATAAATTTACATGTGCATAGATAGCATTAATGGATAGTTAGAGGTATCTTCCTGGAACTTATAAGCTTCTTCTGATAAATTTAATTGTCTTACCATTGACCATTTATCTCAAAAATCAAGCCATTAAAAGGAGATCAAAGTGTACATATTATCATTTTAAGAAAACACTCTCCTTCACATGTGGGTAGGCACACTGAACTCAACAGAAATCAATGCCAAACCCAACACATGAACCGGTATGGAAATATTATCAACATAGAATTCAAACACAGGTTCTAAACTTAGCACTTACCTTGTGGAAATTGATGTTGTCATCGAAAGGAAACACTGAATTAAGACAAGTTGATCTGAACCATGTGAGGGTGTTTCGACAGACAGTGAAGAGAATCAAAGCCATATTCAGTTTCACAGTCTCAGCTGCAGCCTTGGCTATGCAAACACAGTAGCCCATTACTTCAAAAGCTGCTTTCCTTCTATATTGATAAAATTTCCATGCTGCTAGAACTGCATTTAAGGTCAACCAGAAGCAAAGAACCCAAATTCTCTTCCAATTATCATGAAAAAAGTCCATAGTCTTGCCTACAAATCTTGTGATTGGATATCTGTATTGCTTTGGTATCATTGATCTTGCAATGCTGTGAGTGCGCTTCAGTTTTGTCTCAGTTTTTTGTGAGCTGACCATCCCTCGAAGTAGTGTTTCAAGTTGTGAAATCTGTGGGTGAAACCATGAGCCGCCAAAGTAGTATAATTAGCGTTGCTAGATCATTTGTTTGAGAAATTTGTCCAAGTTCCTGATAAGATCAAAACTAGCTTCTTACCTCAATATAGCCAAGGCCATCTGGATCAAGCTGCTCCATTATGAGAGCTGCATAAGTTGCAGCATGTGCTTTGAACTTTGCCAATTTGTTTGCCGAGGCACTCAGCTCTATAACCTGACAATGAATTTTTGTTATCAAAGGTCCACAATTGAAAGAGAGAAAAAAAGGATCTATGAAAAGTAAACATGTTACCTGCTCCACTTCGTTTTGTGTGAGTTTTCCATCACCATTCTTGTCGCACCTATTTCATTGACATAACAGATCAAACCCTGAACACAATCATCAAGCCAATGCTTAAATTGAATAATACAACACGACTGCTTACATGTCAAAGAATATCTGTAGTCGAGAATCAAAGTTTTGGTCCATTTCTTTCCAGAACTCCTTCAAATCATCTTTAGTTATACCTAGTTCTGCATCCAAACTTTTCCTCCTCGTTAAAGCAACAAACAGCTCCCCAGCAAACTCCTTTGACTCGCCCATTCCTTAAACAAATGAAAACCAAACAGTTAGGATATATGAGAAATCATACAGATCCGTAGATCTGATGAATCAATTGCACACACTAAGATGATGCAAATTGAAATGGCATCTCCAAGTGCAACCATTTATCTATCATAAACTTGATTTTTGATGTGTTCTTCCTTTTCTCAGAAGCACTTCTTTTGAGCCAGCAGATTTGTAGATTTACAGTTTCATTCATTAGTAAAATCAGTTGATGTAATGCTCAAGATCTAGCCTTACTACTTGAACAGCTTAATCCAATAATTACTAAGCGTTGATTGAAAAAAAAAAATTAAAAAACAACAACAACGGCTCCATTTTCCCTTTCGATGTGGACAAAAAGGTTGTCCTGCAACTAAATCCAGGTATTTGAAGCATTTAAACTATGGAGGGTGGCGTGTTCGCTGCCAAGTCTAAAGCTTTACGAAGTAGATCGAGGGGGTTACCGATGCAGCGGCCGAATTGGTCCTTGGGAAGCCTTCCGTGCACGGCCAGTTCGTCGAATCGCTTCTCGACGGTCTTCCACCCGTCCTTGCCACCGGAGGCGTTGTCGAAGAAGCGAAGCCCCTTAAGGCCCATCCGCGCGCTGGAGCCGAGCCTCGAAATCTTCCGCCTGTCCACCCCGACCAGCGTCACGAGCTGCTGCACCCCGGACTTGATCTTTGCGAGGCTCCTGTGTTTGGCTGGGCGGGCTTCGGCAGCAGGAGCGATGGGGGCGCCGCCTTCGGAGACGACGATGCTCTCGAGCTCGGGAACCGGGGGCGGAATGCTGATGGGCTCGTCGACTGCCCCCATTGCCATGCTGCTAGTGGCGATTTGGCCGCCAGCAGGTGAACGAGCGAGAGAGACTCGTATGATTGGTGTGCTCGCGAGGGAGGTGAAGTGGTATGCTGGTGTATTTCAAATTGATTAATGGGTAACTCCAACCTGGCATTTTTTTCGATGCTCATAATAAATCGAAAAATATTTATGATAAATAATTCAAAAGTCAATATGATTATCAAAATAAAATAAAAAATATTTAAAATAGATGATTCACAAATCAATATAGCACGATTACATATCTCATTTGAAAATAATTAATCATCCCTCCTCCATTACACTCCGAGCAATGATGAAGTATTTGAATAGACAGGGAACGTATTTTCCCCGTAGAATTCTCTTATTAAATAAAAAATCATATGGCCCCAAATCAAGTTGTCATTTTGAATTATAGTGGTCGGACTTGTTCATCCCACGAAAAAAACAAAACACATACTCTTTAAGAAAAAAAATCGATAGTTTACTGAATCGTCAAATTTATATAATAATCAAAATACATATTAATTTTTATATTTATCCAAATACACAATTATTTATGATCCTGTCGCGAAGTGGGATAGACGCCCCAAGAGTGAGCTGGTCCTCCGAGAATCACGAACCGTTGTATTGGCCGCAAAACTCGCTCCTAATCTGCAAGACAGGGACCGTTAGAACCCACCGGGAAAAGTCCCCAGCAAGGCACTCCGATGATTAAGTCAATCCTCGAGAGTGGAAAGCAGAAGGCAATACAACAGTAGCCAAATCACTATCATGCGTACCTGGGTCGCGTGGAGTGGAGCGATTTATATAGCCGGAGAAGCTGACAGTTGCTGCCCAGCCTGCCACCTTTTGTCTCGTAGCGAGGACAGGGCAAGGCATACCCAGAGGTGGCAGGGTAAGGTGTCACACATCGGAATAAGGAAAAGGGCACTGTCAACTTAATGGTTAGCGTCGTTAGGCGCCGCTCGACCTGACACAGAGGTATGTGGTCGGGGTATGGGGCTCAGGACGTGGCAGGAAGATCATGGCGTCAGCGAGATGCTTGCGGTAAATGCCGGGATGATGCTTTACCTGTGTCGACCCCGTATTCCTTCTACCAGTCCTATGTCAGGGAATGGTTGCTCTGGCGAGTCACGACGAATGCCAACTGGGGGCACAAGATGAGGAGGCCGACTGAGGGCCTAGAGTATCGGTGCCGACTGAGGGCACAAGATGAGGAGGTCGACTGAGGGCCTAGAGTATCAGCGCCGACTGAGGGCCTAGAGTATCGGTGCCGACTGAGAGTACAAGATGAGGAGGCCGACTGAGGGTCTATAATGCTGGTGCGATTCAGTGATATATCAAGTAAAGCCTCCTCTAGTTCGGGCTTACCCAAGAAGTGTGGGCCGCCATGCGTCGGCTGGGAGCCGAACTGTCGAGAGGGGTGCGGGGGCAGGCCCGCGATAGTCTGGATGCTCGGTCAGGCCGATTTGAGGAACGTAGGTCGCCACGCATCTGATCGGGGGCACCGAGCTGAGTGATGTGTAAGCGTATAGTGGTGTATGCCTTGAAGATGCTCTGAGTTTTAGGTTCCCCCGACTCGGGAGAACTGGGATTCAGTGACGTTGCGAATTGAGCCTCCTAGGACTCAGACCTCCCAATCTAGACCTTGCTGGACCCAGAGGGCCTTTTGGAGACTTCCGATCCCCTTAATTGAGACGATTACCTTTTACCCGGGTCTATCCTTCCCGTTCTCGAGGGAACTAGGCTGAGCTACCCATACAAGCCTTATATCCCATGGGCTCTCGGAGCCCATAATTCTATCTTCTGTTGACAAAGCGTCAGGCTGTCGGCCAAGCCACACGTAAACTGGCCTGGGATCAATTTATTTAAGAGTTAGATATCAAATTATAAAAAAAACAATAATTATTATCTTTGAGATATCAAAGTTGTACAATTTCAAAATTCACAGTTTTCTATTATGAAATACATAATGAATTTAATTTGGGTTAGAAGTATAGTTTTCTATAGTTTTTATATTTATCCAAATACATAATTATTGTATGTAGATATGATTAGATGATATAAGAAGTGTAATGAATTTAATTTGGATTAGAATTAAAAGAATTCATATATTTCTATAATGATATGATATTATTCATTTTGGATCTAAGTTTTTATGGATTTATTTTTGACTTTATCTAAAATGTATTATACCAATAAAGATATTTTCTATCTTTTATATTCATATTTGTTTCATATATTTTTAATGTGATACTTTGATTGAAGTACCAACTTCTCGTGGTTCGGGCCTCCCTCAAACATCCGGTTATTATTAACCTGCTTCGGTCCTCTAAAGAGGACTTTTTCACCACCAAAGTAAGGCTCACTCCTTTAGAATTTTCACTAAGCATACAGTCATCTTTAATTTGTTTGAAACTTTCACCACCTAGGGTTTACTACCATAGGATTTCTGTCAAGCATTCGGTCACTACCTTGACCTAGGATTCACTCTCCCCAAGATTTCTACAAAGCATTTAGTCACCCTTGACCTACTTTACTCTATTCCTCTAAAGAGAACTTTTTCACCACCTAAGGTTCACTTCTCTAGAATTTCCGCTAAGCATCCAGTCACCCTTAACCCACTTGGACTTTTCATCTCCTAAGGTTTACTCTCCCATGAGGCCATGATTTCCCCCAAGCATTCATTCATCCCGATCACCCTTGACCTAGGATTCACTCCCCCAAGATTTCTGTAAAACCTTCGGTCATTCTTGACCTACTTGAACTTTTTGCTTAGAGTTCACTCCTTTGGGAGCCCCACCTCCTTCATTCAAGGTCACTATTCGACGCACATGGCTCGATCTAGACTATAGCTTTGATACCACTTGTTAGGACCAAAAGAATTCATATATCTTTAAAATGACATGATATTATCCATTTTTTACCTAAGTCCTAATGGATTTGTTTTATTGTTAGGACCAAAAAATTAGCATATCTCCATAATAGTATGATATTGTCTATTTTGTCTATGCCCTTATGGATTTATTTTTAAGATCTACCCCGAAGGTCTCATGTCAATGAAGATACATTTCATCTTTTTAAACCTATGATTTTTTTCTATATATTTCCAATGTGAGACTTTGATTGTATTCCCAATAATCCTCCCCTCAAACGAAGAACCAACATTACTCTCATGGTCTAGGACTCCCCTCAAGTATCCGGTCACTCTCCGACCTCACCTCAAGCATTCGGTCACTTTTGACCTGCTTCGGCCTCTCCTCAAGCGTCCAGTCACTCTTGATCGGCTCTTGGCCTCCCCACAAGTATCCAATCACTCTTGACCTGTTATGAGCCTCCCTTCAACTTCGTTCAAGGCCACCCCATATGACATCCAGTCACTCTTGACCTGCTCTAGGTCTCCCCTTAATTTCGTTCAAAGTCACCCCATATAGTTTAATGCCACTACACATGACATTCGGTTTGGATTATAACTCTAATTCCACTTGTTAGGATAAAAAAAATTTACATATCTTCACAATGATATGATATTGTTCATTTTGAACCTAAGCTCTCATGAATTTGTTTTTGATCTTTACCCAAAATGCCTCTCAATGGAGATATATTTTATCTTTTAAAACACATGTTCTTTTCCATGTATTTCTAATGTAGCTGAGGACTTTGATAATATTATAATCCCAACCTTTCGAATATTTTTCAATACGGGACTTTGATTATATTTTCAATAATTTAAATTATTTCTAAGATGCATAAGATTATCAATAAGTTTTAGTCAAACTCACTAACTAATGATTTTAGAAACCTTAGAATCACTTCAAACTATAATCCGTATACTCTCGGGTGAGTATAATCATGTTTTCAAACTTAAACTCCACAACCTAAATTGAGAGTTGTAAGTTTTTTAAAATATTCACGATCGTCAGACAATTTAGTCCGTATTCATTAAAGGTCTAGACTTGTCATATTTAGTCATCAATACTGCCAAAGGGTCCTTGGACTACTCTAATTCAAATCATATCAATATTTCAAAATTCTAGACAATAGTATAGGGTCACTAGCATTTTTAATCAAAAATTCACTTATGACATTAAGAATCTCATAATCACTCCAAATTAAGACCATCATACTTTTAATTAAGAGCCTCCTAAATGTAATTGCTCTCAGACCTAGATTTCATAACCTAATTGAAAGGTGTGATTTAAAAAAAAATACAATCTTAAGACAATTTGGCACAACCTCAGGAAAAGGTTTAAACATAACTTACTCACCATTCACCAAGATCACGAAATGGTTTCTAAGACACCCCTGATTTAGATCATATTAAGATTTTGAAATTCTAAACACCTTCAAGTAATCAAAACTCACTGATGATTTTAGGTACCTTAAAAACACTTTATACTTAATTAATTGTACTCCTTGTATTATCTTAAGTATAATCAAGCCTCGGATATAAATTTCATAATTTAGATAGAGAGATATGAGTTTTTGAAATTGATACGACTCTCAAATGGTTTATTACGAGTTGGCAAAAAGCGATTCGCTCGCCCCTAGTGCTTCCATCAATCCGTCCCAGGACCAATACGAAGGAGGTAAATCACGGGGGCTATTGGTCTGGATGTTATAGCTAACACTTAGGAAGAAATAGACACATTGACTTTATCAAATTTTAACCCTTAAATCTTAAGATTATAATATTATATATATATTAGTCATCAATCTATCATATGAAAATTCAAATCGTTTATTACGAGTTCAAAAATAGAAAATTTAATAGATAATAGATAGACATTTTAATGGTTGACTCTTTATAAAGAAGAGATATAATAAAAAAATAACTATATATTTTGATAAATGTTAGTTTTGTATATTAGATATTATGGTAAAAAAAAAGCAATATGCAAACAATGGGTGCCAACTACAGAGGGGAGTAATCTCTTGTTTTTCATCCCTTTAGATTCATATCAAACAAACAACATTGCACTCAAATGTTCCCTTCCTATACATGTACTCCATTTTCTAGAATTATTAAGTACACTACAACGATAAAATTCGCTACACCGTTTTCATATTTGTCGCATGTGAAATAAATAAAGGCTTCAATAGATTGATTTTGAAGTAAAAAAATGATAATGTTAATTTGGTTTAATATAGTTCGGTTTCCGGTTAAATACAAATATATAAATTATATAAGATATTTTATTCTAACGTAATAATCTATAAATTAATTATTACAGAACATGTGATGTTTGATGGTGGGATGGCAGGCAAATGCAAACTCATGCGGCCAATAACGATCTATAGTCTTTTGATGGAACATGATACGTCTCACAGCAGAATGGATTGATAGTTAACTTGTATTCATAATATCTGAGTTAATAATTTTATAATATATATATTTTATATTAATTCATGAGTTGAATTGATAGAGATATTAGAAGAGAATGATGCCTTCGTTTTTCTTAAATACATGTCTCCCTTAATCATCGGCTTCTATTCAACACTTTGACGTTCATTGCCCAACAACTGCGCACCGACTAAATTGTCATCGTCAAGGGCCTCGAGGCAACAAAATTCGTCAATAATCACCAAACACATGCATTCTTTAGCCACCTTGAAAGGGCCATATATCAACAATATCCTAGTTTCTAGACACCTATGGCCTCACTTCGTCCATGTGCATTGATATTCCTGCAGTAATATTGTATTATAAGTTCACCATAAGAAACTCGTGTAGAGACAAATACTACTTCTGTTCTGTCTGCACATCTCTCCAATTAATATGGACCCACGATTTTAATTAATCATTCGTAGCGATATAGATGATCATTCGTTGCCACCATAAGGTTTGGAGTCTAAATTTGATAAAGTCAGTTTGTTCATTTTTCTCACGTATTAGTCATAGTATTCGAACTAGTAACCCTATAATTTATCTCTTCTGTATTAATTTTGGGACGGATTAATGGAGATACTAGGGGCGATGGAATCGCCCTATTGCCACCGTGAGAAAAACTCAAGACAATATTTTGCAAAGCATCTGCATTCTTCCGGTTGGTGAGATTGGCCCATTGAAAGCAAGTATCAGCCCATTAAATCCATATAATAATATTGCTGAGAGCGATAATTAGTTTCATCACTCCTCTCGCTAATACAACAATAGTTTTTGGAATTAGTATGAGTCTTCATAGGATGGATTGATAATTAATGTATGAATGTTGATATCTAAGAGATCTAGGAGTGAAATCCTGACAAAACTAATATGCTCATCCTCCCCACGCGTTAGCCACAGCATCCAGGCTAGTAGCTCCTGTGATTTACCTTCTCCGTGTTGACCCTGGGACGGATTGGCGGAGGCGCCGAGGTGAGTGAATCGCCTTTTGCCATCAATAGTTTTTGAAATTAATTTTTAAAGGGTATAAAATATTTTATTAAATATTTTATTTTTTTTTCATACCAAGGATTATTATGTAAGGAATTGAATTGAATTCCATCCGGAATTGAATTCCATCCAGAATTGAATTTCAATTCTCATGTTTGGAATGAATTAATAAACAACAGAATGAATTGAATTCTCATGTTTGGAATCAATCAGAATTGAATTCAATTATTATACTTTTACCATTTTATCCTTCAAGCAAAATAAAGATCATCAAGCAAAATGAAGAATAAAAGCTGAACAAAGATCATCAAGCAAAATGAAGTCAAACTAACGTCTGTCGACCGGGTTCAATTTTGTTCAATCTGGCACAGAACAGATAAATGAATTAATGTATTTTCTAAGGTCTGACAACGGGCTAATCCATGTTTAGATTTGCCATAGCACAACAAAATCAAAATACAATTGTGAAAATAATTCAATTGCTACATTCCTACAACACGAATCAACAAAATAACTGCAATTGTAACCACTTTGTAGATTTCTGTCACTTCAAACCAACTCACTGATCTATTGATATTCAGGAAGCACTTACTAGAATTTCTCTAGTAATTATACATTGAAGTAAAGCTGAAATTTTACTTGTTTATTTCATCAGCAGAATCTCACTACAAGCAGGAAGACATTATTTAAGTACAACAATCACAAGCATTTACTCTCAGAGAGACTGGCTGGGAAGTCAGAGCTGGAGCAAAGTAAATGTTTTTTCAGGCATCATTGATTACTGAATTGATGTGGACGACCAAAATATTGTGCTATATGGAATCAACCGGCGGTCATCCCAAATTCGTCTGTTACCTGATTCATCATTTTTCATATTGAATCAACCAATTCAATCTGTTGCTGAACCAGATTCCTTTCCCTGCGCTCTTTCTGATAAAAAAAAAATTGATTACGCACATATTTAAACCAACAAATTTGTCCAAAAGGTTAGCATCCAATAATATTGTTTTTGATCAGGATACAATTTACCCATTCATTAATAACAATCCCTTCACCAAGAATTTTTAGTCCAGTATCTTCGGGAGGTTTCTTTCGAGCCTCAACTGCAATGATCATCAAGCAAAAGGAAGCCAAGCTAAGTTCCCATATAAAAGCTGAACAAAGATCATGAAGCAAAATGAAAAATAAAATTCTTTTTTGTTTAGCTTCAATGTGCATCGAAACCAATATAATTATAATAAGACCATTAGAACTAATGAGCATAAAATGGATGGTGTGTATAAAGAAGCACCATTTGTCAACTCTAAGTTGTATCTGGATGAGCATAAAATGGAACTTGGATGGTGTGTAAAGTAAATGCGGTCAGAACCATGCTTCTTGTGATATGTAGTCGTACTCACTTAGCATTTGCAGTATCATACAAGTGTATAGAGTCATCCTCACTTGCAGTAACAAGAAGGTCTTCTGTTTGATGAAAATCTATAGAACTGATTTTCCCTACTATAACAGATAAATTCTAAATTGATGAGACAATGGAACTGATTCTTGTGAATGGAAAACAAGACAAAAGCAATTGATCCTTACATTGCCAATCCTCCTATCCCCAAGGAAGTAACTTTGCATACAGATAAACATCACATGACATAAAGCTCTGATTTATATACAACCAATCCTATCAACTTAACATCCAAAACAAAAGGCAAACAGAAAGAACAAAAGCAAGCCGCAGGAAGAAACATTCAACATTCAACATTCAAATTCAACATTCAACATTCAACATTCATCATTCAACATTCAACATTCAGTCAAAGGGGGAAAAATCCATTCAACATTCAACATCACATAACAATCACCAACCTAACTTTTTAGCTAACCATCACAAGCGTAGCTCTTTTGGGAAACCAAAAAAGGCTCCAATAAGATTAGGATGCTCATTAAGCCATTCAACAGCATCAAAAAGTTTTTCATCCTCCAAACACAATTTAGCTACTGCTTCATATATTTCTACAAGCTTCGAAACTTGAGTGCTTGTATTTAAAATAGCTTGTGCAATATCTTTCATCGCCGAAGACACCTCTTTTAAATCGGATGAGTACTCATTTGTCATTGGTGCTTTACTTTTTTTACCTTTCGCAACAGAAGTATTAGGTACAAATGGATTTGATGCTCCAAATTGTGATCCTGGTGCTGATGGCATACTTTCATAATCAAAGGGAGAAAAATTCTCCAAATAAACCTGTTTGTTTGATTGCATCTCATCAATTTCATCGATACTAATATTAGCATCCTCCCTTTCCCATCTTTGTACCTTTTCTTTAGCACTCTCGGCTTGAGCTCCGGTTGCTACATCTTTCTCATATATCTCTCTGAGAATGTCCAGGTGATGAAGGGATTTTCCTTTGATATTTTTGAACCTTGGATTGGCCTATAACAAAAGGAATCACAATAAGAAAATTCGTAAATAAGCATGTGCAAGGAAGAAGCTACCAACTATATTATAGGAAATGAAATAGAATACTCATACCTTTATCAGAGATTTCCACACCTCTAGAGGAGCCTCAAATGTTTTAGAAGAATCATTCCATCCTATTTCACTTTTCAATTCAATTTCTTTTGCTAGCACCATTTGTTCCTTAAGAGTTTTGAGATGATTCATCACTTTGGTTTTGTTGATATTCAAAGAAAATTTATCATTAACTTCCTCTACCACCTTCCTATATGTTTTAGTAGAAAAAGCTCTATCTTCCTTTTGACCTTTATTCTTTTGCTCCCTAAGAACTTCAAGCATCACACCATCCATTTCTGATGTCCACTTGAAGTATGCATTTCCTCCTTCCACCTCAAAAACTTTCTTATCATCCATATCGTCACCTAAAGTACATGCAATAAAATTATCCAATATCGTTGAGATCCAAGTAATTATTTATACTGCAACTGTTGAAATTTGGACATTTTAATAAAAGTTCGACACAATAAAATTAAAACACAGCAATGGACAACAATACACATTTGTGCGGCAATAGTACAAATAATAAAAGTTCGACACAATAATAAAAGTTCGGTAAGTTCGACGCAATAATAAAAGTTTGACACAATAATACACATGCAAAAAAAAAATCAATATCGTTGAGAAGTATAATCCTTCCACATTTGTGCGGCAATAAGTCTCTCAAAATTTCTCCTCTTCTTCCATCTTCACCTCTAGCAATTGTTCCATTAGCAAGTCCATGTTCAGGCTCATTATTCATGAGATCCCTATCAATTTATGCAATAATTTCTTCATCTGGATCAAAATCCACTAAGAAGTTGTGCAAGATGCAGCATGCTAAAACAATTTCGCTCACTGTCTTTGCATGATATCTAGACATCTCTACTAATATTGGAAACCTATGCTTCAAAACACCAAAAGCTCTTTCAATTGCATTACGTAACGAAGAATGTCTTAAGTTGAATAACTCTTTTGGGTTTTCAGGGGGATGTCGAGAATATTCTTTCAAATGATATCGGGTGCTTCGATATGGAGTGATAAATGCGGACCTCAACATATATCCAGCATCGGCCAAGTAGAACTTACCTAAAAAATAGATTTTAAAATATTTATATAAAAAATTCTGAAAAATTTTAAATAGCCCTGAAACAAATTTATGAAAACCTTAATACCTTGAGGAACATGTAGATTATCTTCTCTACTTAATGCGTTATCTAAAATTCTTGAATCTGAAGCTGATCCCTCCCACCCAGGTAATATGTATGTGAATTTCAAGTCAAAAGTACAAGCTGCCAATACATTCATTGTAAGATAGTTTTTCCTTCCTCTATATCTTGACACTTCTTCTTTTGAAACCTTAACTCGGATATGTGTTCCATCTATTGCACCGATACAATTCTAAAAGTTTCAACATAAACAAGTAACCATTATCATGTGTCATTATAAATATAAATTCCAAACAATATTTGTATTAAAAATACCTTAAAGTATGGATAGGATCTTCCTCCACTGTTGAGTGTTTGTGGTGAGACAGTAGAACCATTCGGTTGGACTAACATTTGATCTTGAAGTGTTATTAAAACTCTAAGAACTTGGTGGAAATGATGACTAATGGTTTCAGTACACCGACGAAAGAAGAAACTTTCTGACCGAACACGTGCTTGACCACTTAAAATATATAGAAACATAGCAACTTGTTCTTCAACAAAACTATATTGATTATCCCTCAGAAGTCCTCTTCCACGAAGTATTGCAACTAATCGAGTGAAAGCATTGTTGGTGCTTGGATGGCTATAGAGGGGGGGGGTGTGAATGTAGCCAGACACAAAACTTTGCCTCCTTTGAACTTTTCTTTCTGTGATTAGATTAGCAGCGGAAACAAACACAACAGAAAGAACAAACAATAAAGAAAACAAACCGACGCTAACACGAGGATGTACAAGGTTCGGGGATAACTTGCCCCTACTCCTTGGCGTGCCCGTAAGGTGGGTGATCCCTTGATCGTCGGCAGATCAAGCCCCGGTGAACCCCATATATCAAAGCCTCCTTCTCAGTGGAGAAACCTCTCCACAACACGTCTCCAGATGATATAAGTTAAGCTCACGAGACAATAGAAGGAATGCTCGCACAAGTCTCACAGGAATGCTCAAGCAAAAACTACACACAGAGAGCTCAACCCCACAGCAAAAACTTCACTTGTTTTTTCTGTTCGTTCTCCCGCTCCTCTGCTTCCCAGTTTCTTCTTAAGCTTCCTCTCCTCGTCGCCAAGCTTCGTCAGCATCCACTGAGCCACAGCCTGAACCCACTGACCTCACTGAGCACTCAATCCACTGAAGACCTCTTCAGCTGAGCGTCCGTCAGTCACCAGCCGCGCCAGGAAGCCGTTGAAACCTGAAAACAGAATACATACAAACCTGCCAAGGTGAAAGTCGTCGTTGACTCTTCTCCTTAGTTTGTATCATCCCTGTCTAACCTGCACACTGATCAGAGGCTTAGCAAAACATATCAAACGAGATCAGCAGTGTATCAGTGAAAGCGCAGAGAAAAACAGACGCGATCAGAAGTCTGACAGCGGATTCAAATTAAAGTTCAGGTACTGATCGATCCACAGACCGATCAGAGAGGACCCTGATCGGTCACTAGACCGATCAGGAAAAGCCCTGAACGATCAGGCTCCTGCCTGATCAGTCCAAGTTGGGAATAGAGGGATCGCGAACTGACCCTGATCAGTCACCTGACCGATCACAGATCAGGGATTAGTCACCAGACCGATCCAGCAGCTTGCTTACCACAACCTGCAGGAAACTCATGCCTGATCGGTCACCAACCGATCAGGGTGTGCCCTGATCGGTCTGGTGACCGATCAGGTCACTCCCTGACCGATCAGGAGCCATCCTGATCAATTAGGGTGAAAAAAACTTCGATATTTTGATCGGTCACACGATCGATCAAGTTCTCCTCCCAAAGCTACTGACCTCTTCTCTGATCGTTCACCAGAACGATCAGAAGCCAAACAGAAACCTTTCTGTTCTCTCCCTGATCGTTCACCAGACCGACCAGACTTCACTGGATCGGTCACCAGACCGATCCACAACAGGGAGTTCGTGCCAACTCCCTGATCGGTCACTAGACCGATCCAGAGACTCTCAATTCAACCCTAAGTCCAGAGAATAGACTCCCTAGCCTTCTCTGACTCATGCTCAGTCCCCAGGACCAAGACTCCACGCCCAGCTTCACTCATCGGGACTTCATTCAACCTAGCTTCACTCACTAGGACCTGGCTTCACTCACTAGGGTTTCGGTCACCTAGCTTCACTCGCTAGGACTCGGCTTCACTCACCGGATTTCAGTCACCTGGCTTCACTCACCAGGACCCGGCTTCACTCACCGGGATTTTCGTCACCTGGCTTCACTCACCAGGACCTGACTTCACTCACCGGGATTTCATTCACCTGGCTTCACTCACCAGGACCTGACTTCACTCACCGGGATTTCAATCCCTTCGTGCCCAGTCCCCGACCAGGACTTAATCCGAATTCACTCAACCAAACTTAAATCGATGTCAACACCAAAATAACAATCGGGTCAAACTGCATCAACAAGCATCATAACTCATACGTATTATAGAGCGTGAGTTATAATGTGCTTCTAATTGAGCCATCAATTCTTGGCGCACTTGATCTCTATTATATCATTATGATTGAGTAGGTGGTCATTCGATACGAGACACATGTCGAGTCATATACTACATGCAAGCTAAATAACTCGCATAAGTAACTATGGCTAAGATTGCATGTCTTTCAAATTGCCTCATTTTACCTACAATGTAAGTGTCTTTCAATTTTCATGATAACAAAATTGTAGTATCTAAAAATGACAAAACTAATGGAAACCATTACAGCTACTTTTTATAAACAGATTTGTTAATAGTAGTTGTAATGGTTAATAGTAGTTCACTCGATTTGTATTCAAAACCATTACATGCAATGAAAAACGAAGTTTGTATTCAAACAGTTGCATGTCTAAAAATTTTTTTAGAAAACTAATGGAAACAGATTTTTCAGTACCATTACGAAGTGAACTAATTCAAAGAAAAAAATTGAAATATTTTAGTTGGAGAAATAGAGAAGATGCTCTTCTGTAGGTGATGTAATGCAGCAGTCGAAAGGTTCAGGCTTTAGACTGCAATAAAGGTTCACATGAAGAAAGCTAAGAACAATAACGAAGTGAACAATGGAAATTATTTTAGACAGCTACTTGGGCGTCTCAAAACCATTACAGCTACTATTCAATGTGGTGAGTCAGAAAAAAAACGAAGTGAACTACCATGAAAAACGAAGTAAACTGCCATGAAAAAAAACAGACGGCAAAAGAAACAAAAAAAAAACAGAACGCAGATCTGTGCTTGTGGGAGAAGAGTGCAGATCTGTGCTTGTGGGAGTTGCAACACAAAAAGGAGATCAAAAACGAACTGCCATGAAATAAACAAACAGACCTGAGAGGCGATCTGTGCTTGAGCAGCGATCTGAGCAGCGAGCAGCGCAGGCAGATTCGTGGTAGCAACACAGGCAGATTCGTGGGAGCAGCGCAGGCAGTGAGCAAGCAAAGAGGAGAGATCTGATTTGTTTTATTAGAAAGGGCAAATTAGTAATTTAAACTTTTGAAGGGAATTCCCTTCCCAAATCATACCTAAAGAGGTCTGATTTATTTTGGGGGGTTTGAAAGGAATTGGAATTCAATTCCTTTCCAATTCCTTCTTGAAAATTTCTACCAAAGGATGGAATTGAATTCCAATTTCCAAAGGAATTCCAATTCCTTCCTTTCCAAACAGGGTGTATACTAGGATAAAAATGATGCCCATAATTTATTTACCCATATCTTGTAGCATGGGGCCGACAATACTAGGCCTATTGGAGATAGTGATGTCACTTTTTACTCCAATAAATGGATAATTATCTGCCCCACGAGCGTAGCTAAGTTGGTACTCGAATGAAGAGTTATCATAATAGGTCTCGGATTTGAATCGTGGAGTTTATCTCGTGTTAGGCCCCCTCACCTAGGAGGTCGCTCGATTGACCGAATGGTTCTGTGATTTATTCCCTTCCAATATATTTGTGGCAGTCTTAGAAGGTCCCAAGATGAGGATTATCACATTTATGTCACAATAAATTGATAATTATCCGTCCCAGGGGCATGGTGAGATGGTCAACAACAAAGTGGGATAAATTCAGTAGTGAGGGTTGAATTCTCATGCAACGCATTTTTGCACACTTACAGTGCTCAAATAATTGGCGATGTTGGGTTGTCTGGCTGTGGACTATTGTACTTTTTAGATGTATTTGATGGATGGAATGTGTTGGATACAAGTAAATGAAAAAAGATGGAGTGAAAAGAAACTTCCGTGTAAATGAGACTTTAATCTCATGTTAGGAATTTCAAGACATGTTAATTGATTTATATTAATTTTTAATGTATGAATCATAAATATCAAATATATATAAGAATTCGATAATAGAATTGAGAAAGATTTTTTAGAAGAATCATATAGTATATTTTTGGAATCTACTATTAATTTTTAGTGCTAATACAGTTGGAATGAAAAAACATTGAATCTTATCAACAAATTTATTCATTAGCTTATCAAAATCTTAATGCTAATACAGTTGGCATAAAAAAACCTTGAATCTTATCAACAAATTTATTCATTAGCTTATCAAAATCTTAATTATCATTCTGTACGTCTATATTTTATTCAAATATAAAATATTATTTTATATTTTTATAATTTTAAATGATTTGAACCATGTTATAATTTAAAAATTAAGACATGTGAATTTAGAAAATTAGAAAAAAAAAGATTCGTGAGTAGAAGATATATAGACGAGAATAAAAAAACAATTCAAAACCTTCTCTAGTGATGGAGTTGAGCATCCCAAAGTGGATACGTGATATTAAAAAAATACGTGAGAGTCTACTAAATCTTAACATCGAGGTCGGGCTCCCGAGACTACCTCGAAAGAACATACACTTGATCTCAGACAAGGCAGTCAGACTCCCGAGACTATCCCGGGAGGACAGACGCCTAAGGTCATGCCGAGCTTTAGGCTCCCATGACCACCTCGAGAGGACAGACGCCCAAGGTTATGTCGAGCTGTAGGCTCCCGAGACCACCTCAGGAGAACAGACGCCCGAGATCATGTCGGGCTTTAGTTTCTCAAAACCCTCTTGGTAAAACAAATGAAGGTCCCAAGGTCAGCTTGGGAGATGAGCCCCGAGACCAACTCGGGAGAGTGGAGCCCAAGATCAATATATCATATAGCTCGACTTCAAGTAGTCGTTCCTCTTTCCGGAACAGGAAAGTCATCGGATAATTATTGTCCGCTACACGCGACAATTAAGGCCTTATTGATAGCAGCGACCGTTACCTAAAAGTTATCACGTAACCGATGATTAGAGAACGTGGAGACACGTGTGACCGAGCCTTCAGGTATATAAGGTGCTTCGGCATTCAGGTAAAGGGAGAAGCTTTCCGAACTTAATAAAATCCTGCTTCCTTGTTGTCCTCTTGAGAGAATTCTGATTCCTGACTTGAGCATCAGAGTGGGTTCCACCGGAAAACCTCCCGGCGCGTTCCCATTAATGTTCGTGTTAATCTTGCAGGGTGTGATCGGCTTCTCCTCGTCGTCATCCTCGTGGGCTGCTCTTTGGTGACTCGTCGTCCACATCGTTTCCTTCCGGAACAAGTTTGGATCTGTCTGTGAGAAACGTAATCAAAGCATCTGAAGGAGCACCGTGATGGCAGATTGATAAGTATCATTTTATTGATCATTTCATATGCTAAAATCCGTGTTTGACCCATATTTTACTTGCGTAATTGTGGATTTACCCTAGGTTTCTGGATTTATATTCATTTTGGACCTAATTGTAAATTTTGATATGTTTGAATTGTTTTGTCACTAAATTGTTGATCTACTTTTGTAGGCTTGGAAGGGTCATGGACCTAGGTCATGTTGGGTCAAAGTTGAGTCAAAAATGGACTGGATCAAGTGATCAAGTGTCGACTAATATGAACCATCCGTTGCAAATATGACAGATCTGAGCTACCCCGAGGATGATCCTGACCCTTGATCAAGATCTGGGAGGTTTGAGCCAAATCGGACGAAGATCAGCCGTTGGATGGAAGTGAAATGATCTCAGCCGTTCACTGGTTAACTACTTAAACAGCTTCCTCTGCTTCGGATCGGTGTCGTGTCTTCACAGCTTCTTCAAATTTTCTTCACTTGTTCTTCATTTCTTCGGCGATTTTTTCCATCTGAAGGTGTGGCCATCTCGATCACAACCTTGGAACACGATCTGGATCATTGGGAGAAGGTTTCCATTGAGATACTAGCTCGGATTTGCACCGGAACAGAGTGGATTGAGGGTTTCGTCCACTTCTGTGATCTGATCGATTCAATTGCGATCGCGTGCCATTTTCTTCCATCGACGCTTACTGGAGGGTCCTCTGGTATGTTTTGATCATCTCCAAATCATCTTCACACCTCGAAATTGCGAGATCGTGGAGATCGATTAGATTTTCCCAACTGAGTGCAGATTGTGAGCAGATTCGAAATTGAAGCCATTTTCCCATTGATTTGTGGAGCTGAATGGATTCTTGGCTTGCTCTTGTGTGACGGCAAGGAGGTCTTGAGACAAGGGAATGATCGAGGCTTAGTTCTTAATTCATTTCTGTTTTCTTTAGCTGTAATTTCAGTTTCAGCTGCAATTTCATTTCTGTTTTCGTATCTACTGCTGTAATTTTCATCTTTGAATTGTTTCAGCCTTAATTAGGTTTCATTCTGCAAGGTAATCAGTTAGGGAGGATGTTTAGTGAACAATAGCTGCAATTTCAATTCAATGCTTGTTTCATTTCGTGTGTATCAGCCAGTTTCAGCATAACAATTTCTCTACTGCGTATCAGTTTTGCCCTGCTGCGTATCATTTTATTTTCCTTGAGCTTTTCTGAATTTCGTATCAAGTTAGTTTAAGTTTTCTTGTCTGAATTTCCATTGTAGCTTGTTGCATCTCAAAAGGTTTAATTTCAATTCTGCAGTGGGATTTAGCTTGTGCGTTTCAGATTCAAATTCTGCAGGTTCGGTTTTGTTTCAGCAAGTAGTGGTTGATAGCTTCTGAATTTCTTGCCAAGCAATCTTTAGCTCATTTTAAGCTTACTGCATTTAGATTAGTGATTCAAATTTAGCTTGCAATTAGTAGTTTCAGTATTTGATCTGTAGTTATATTTCTGCACTCCATTTAGTAAGGTCTGCCCTCCATTTCTGCTAGTCAGTGTTATGTCTGCAGGTTAGCTGATAATTCCGAAGTTGTGCCAAGTAATTGGTGGTTCTTCTTCAAGTTTTTGCTGAACTGTAGATTAGAGCAATTTATTTCAGTTGGTTTGTTTGAGTTTGCATTTGGTTTGATGCTTCATTTCTGCTTTCATGTTCTGAATTCTCGCATTCGAATTCTGCACTTAAGTTCATTTCTGAATTTTGCTGCATTCATTTCTGATTTCCTGCCTTAATGCATGATTAGCTCTTCACTATTAGCTTTGTCTTCCAAATTGTAGTGATTAGTTTCAATTCGGGATTTTCAATTACAGCTTTGGTACTTAGTATCATTTTGGCACATATGTTTCTTTTATTCCGGGCGTATCAAGTGTTCTCTTATTTATTTGTTTAGCATATGTTTTGCATTTGAAATCAGACTTGTTTTCTGAAACTCGGTTAAGTTGCAATTGTTGATTAAGTTTTCCATTAGTTGAATTCATTAGCTGTCATTACCTTGGTTAGTTTCTTTAGTTAAGTTTACTCTCTTTGCATTGTGTTTTCATTTCTCATTACTAAACCAAAACCATTTCTTCTTTGAAACCCAAAAACGTTTGACGACACATAAACTCAAGCTCGAATCGAACCATCTCAACTAGCCCTAGGAAAAATACGACCTGTGGCCCCTTTACTACCTTTTTATTCTTAGATTGCAAAAGGGTTTCCAGCTTTATAAATATCTAAATTTGAGACCCACATTCGTGACAGCTCTTTTGGGTCCATCACAGATCCAGAGGGACAACCCATCATCCTGACAAGAGAGGAGTTGGATCGCCTAGTCGCCAACGTCGTCAAAGAAGCGTTGGAACAACACCAAATCGAGCAAGTCACCTCACGACGAGCGACTTCGGTGCAAGGCGAGATCCCAAAAATATCTACCTCCCCAATCGCAACCGAAGATCTGTCTCGCCCCAGGTGGGACCAGCAATGACAACTTCAACGCCCCGACGAGATTCCTTAGGAGACCTAGAGAGCAATGACAACTCCAATGCCCCGACGAGATTCCTTAGGAGACCTAGAGAGAGCACACTCTGTGGCCTCCAGCATTTTACGGCAGGAGGGAGGACCGGGAAAGAACGAGGGACCCAAAGCCCTCCTGAAAGCGCCCTCTACCCCTTTCTCCCTTGACATCGTAGAAGACCTCATGCCTAAGTAATTCCGTGGTCCAGGAATTGCTGACTACGATGAGAAAGCGGATCCAGAGGATCATATCTACAAGTTCTAGAACGCGGCTCTCTTACACCAGTACACAGATGGTGTGAAGTGCCGAGTGTTCTTGAACACTTTGTCAGGGGCCACCCAGAGATGGTTCCAGAGGCTGCCCCAAGGTTCAATAAACTCCTTCCTGGAGTTTAGAACCGCTTTCCTACACCACTTAGCCAGCAGTCGTCGATATTAGAAGACAACATTGAATTTGTTCGCCCTCAAGCAGAAGACGAAAGAACCACTGAAGGACTATATCCAACGGTTCAATCGGGTGGCGCAAGATGTGCCAACCGCTACTTCGGAGATCCTCGTCAGCACCTTTACGCAGGGACTCTCCGAAGGCGACTTCTTCCGATTACTGGTGAAGAAGGTGGTAACCAGTTTCGACGACTTACTGGGGTGCTCCATCAAGCACGACAACGTCGACGAGGTGTAGCACACTTGCCGCAAAAATCCAGCCGAAGCCCCTATGCAGATCTCGGTATGATCCGAGAGAAGAGAACCACCCGCACTAACCTGGGCGAAGGATCCTCGTTTTGGGAAGGACCACTGGGCTGGTAAAAAAGGCTGATGGAAACGGTCGACGCCGCAGAGCTTGAACCACCGAAGAAGTGTTGCGACTTTCACGGCAGTACAACTTGTTGGAACTTGGATGGCTAGAGAGGGGGGTGAATATAGCCAGACACAAACTTCAGTCGCTTGAGGGTTTCTCTGCACTTCACGGTTAGTAGCACAGCAGCGGAAACAATGGAAACAGAGAAATGCAGAAATGCAGAAAATAGAAACAAACTAAAACAACTAACAAGATCGCTAACAAGGACGGTTTACAAGGTTCGGGGATAACTTGCCCCTACTCCTTGGCGTGCCCTTAAGGTGGGTGATCCCTTGATCGTCGGCAGATCAAGCCCCGGTGAACACCGGATAAAATGCAACCTCCTTCTCGGTGGAGTAACCTCTCCACAGCGTTTCAACAGAGATATAGTTTTAAGCACAATGAAACACAAGAAAGATCTTACTTAGCACTTAGAACAGAAAAAAACACAAGCAAGCTTCTCCCGAGCTCCACCCAGCGCAAATCTCACGCAAGAACACCCTTCTTCGTGTCTTCTCGCTGATGAACTCAAGCTCCTTGTTCCTTCTTTCAAGTGCCCAAGTAACAGATGGTTGCTTCAAAGATCACAATTGCTTGCTCAAGAGATGATAGAAGTAATCACACAAGCACAGGAATGCAGTATGAAGAAGACGCAGTAAGTTCTAGCGAGAAGTCTCTTCCCAGAATTCTACTCTGCTCTTCTCTGCTACGCTCCTTTTGTTTCTCCACTGAACGTCAGGTGACACCATCTCACTGCAGCCTCCAGCTGCTCACCTGCCAACGCCAACTACCACTGAGCTCTCCCTGGACTCCCTGAGCTTCCCTCAGCCAAGCTCCAGTCAGCAGCTCCAGTCAGCAGTTCCAGCCGTTGCAACCTGAGATGGCAAATGGACAAACCTACTCCAAGGAAAGGCCTCCTTTGACTCTTCCTTGAGTGTTTGAATCCATCCCTGTCACCTGCAGCTTAATCAGAGCATTAGCACAGCATATCAATCAGAAAATCAAGTATCAGATGTTAAGCGCAGAGAATTAGATACGTTCAGACGCGATCAGAGCGTCTGACAATGCAATTTGAATTAAAGTGATCGGTCAACGGACTAATCAGAACTATCCCAGACCGATCAGGCTCCAACCTGATCGGTCCACAGTGAGAAACTTGGGATCGCAAGCTCGTATGATCGGTCACCTTGACCGGTCACCAAATCGGTCACCAAACCGATCCTGCAATCAGCTTGCCACAATCCCGCTCGGAATCCACTGGTTGATCGGTCACCAGACCAATCAGGCTGCTCCCAGACCGATCAGGCTCCAGCCTGATCGGTCAGGGTGAGAAACCTCGTGACAGTTGATCGTTCAGCTTGATCGGTCACAGTTTCTCCCTGATCGGTCACCAGACCGATTAGGAGCCGATCAGTAGGTTTGCCAAAAACCTACTGGATGCTCCCTGATCGGTCACCGGACCGATCAGGAGCAGATCAGCAGGGGAACTCAACTCACTGTGGGCTCCCTGATCGGTCACCAGACCGATCAGGAGCTGTGCAGTGGGTGAAACGCATACTCCCTGATCGGTCACCAGACCGATCGGTCATCGCTGGATCGGTCACCAGACCGATCCACGAAGGAGCACCGTGCCAATCTCCCTGATCGGTCACCAGACCGATCCAGGGGCTCCAACCTAGCCCTCCAAGTTAGGGTTTCATCCAACCTAGCCCTTCAAGCTAGGACCTGACCCTCCAAGCCAGGATTTTTCACCTAACCCTCCAGTTGGGACTTTTCACCTAACCCTCCAAGTTATGACTTTTCACCTAGCCCTCCAAGCTAGGACTTTTCACCCAACCTTCCGAGTTAGGACTTTTCCACACCTAGCCCTCCAAGCTAGGATTTTGCACACCTAACCCTCCAAGTTGGGACTTTTCACCTAGCCCTCCAAGCTAGGACTTTTCACCCAACCTTCCGAGTTAGGACTTTTCCACACCTAGCCCTTCAAGCTAGGATTTTTCACACCTAACCCTCCAGGTTAGGACTTCTCCACACCTAGCCCTCCAAGCTAGGATTTTATCAAACCTAGTCCCACTAGGTATGCCTAGTTCACGACCAAGACTTAAACCCAATCATAATCATAATCATCAACCTAAACTAAAATCGATGTCAACACCAAAATAATAATCAGGGTCAGACTGCATCAACAATCTCCCCCTTTTTGTTGTTTGACAATCCGATTTTAAGTTTAGGGATTCTCAATCAATTTCTTCAAATTTCAGAATCATAGGGGAATCAGGATCCTCCCCCTACAATATAATCATCCCAAACTTAACCAACTTCACTCTCCCCCTTTGTCGAACATCGAAAAGAGTCTAGAGGGCTGTTAAATTTAAACATACTCCCCCTCAACCCTAGGGGTATCCCAAAACAACAAAGGTATGATTTGATTTATGAAAGCATATGAAAACATATGACAAAGATAAGACATGACAAAACAAGCATATGTATCATATGAACATGGAGCATAGCATAATCATGCGCAATAAGGCATACATAATGATAGCAATATTTTGACCAAGCATACCGACCAACAATAACCATGGCAAAGCATCATCATAGAAATCATATAAGGCATGGCAAAGCATAATCATTGCAATCATATAAAGCATGGCAAAACATAATCATAGCAAAATCTAGTCATAGAAGGAAGGCCTATAACATAGCCTGAAAAGTCAACAAGACCAAATAAATAGACGTATATCAATGCATCACAGTCACCATCAAGCCATAACAGGCAAATAGTCAGGACGGACAGATCCGTCAAATAGTCAAATACCACAAAGTACAAGCAGAGGACAATCAATCGTCAGCGCGGGGGGGGGGGGGGGGGGGGGGGGTCAGCGTCCAGCATAGGGTCATCCACATCATCAGGGACAACAGACCCCGGTGCAGCACTGGCAGAGGGTGCACCTCCTGGGAATATGTGCTGGCGCCACTCATCGTACCACGTCTGCTGCAGCGCACGAACCTCGGAGACATCAGACTCCACCGCGGTCAGTCTGCGGTCGAAAGATCGGAACTCCGAACGGACCTCCTCTCGATAAAGCTCTCGCAGATGAAGATCATACTGGATCATCTGATCCAGCTCAGAAATCTGCCATCGTAGGTCCGACTCGGGCTCATAGTCGTAGTCGGCAGCAGCAGCGGGAGCCTCCTGAGGTGCAGCAACATCGACGTGTGCCTGAAAGTGTGGACCTCCCCTGGTAGATCACCAAGACCCCTCCCATCCTTCCAAACCAGTGCCCGATCGAGATCTCGAATAATGATACCAGACTTGGCGAATGCTCTCCGGCCAAGCCGACAATCCTATCTAACCATGGGCACTGTCCTGCCCTTGGTGACATCAACACCTACTGACATAAGTTAGTCGGTGATGACATGACCAAAAAGCATATAGACTGTGCGTCGGCTCAGCTCTCTATAGGATAGGATGGACTGAAAAATACTCTCCATGATGTCAAAGTCCATGCGTCAGTGCATACCATAGAGCATCAGGCAATGATAGGACGGATCTCGGTCAAGGGCTTTGAAGTGATCGGCAGGATACAGTTTGTGATTATCTTGAAGAGGATGTAATCGGTAGGAGAGAGACGGAGTGCAGCAAAAGTCAAAAAATCAGGACCCAATTCTTCAAGCCCGGCTAGGCGGGGATGTCCAAAGAAATGCTGATAAATGGTGTCGGGGGTAACATCGGCAAAAGGAGCTAACAAAGGATCTGGGAGCTCAGGATAAATAGAATACAGGTTAGGCGATCGTCGACCGCCAAGATACTCCGCTAGAATCTCATAAGAGAAATCGAGATTTCTCTTTGCTACGCGGGTGGTGAATTCAAAGCCTCCTTGAGGCCCTTGTTGAAGGTTGTTGTAAAACTCTGAGACAAGATCATAGTTATAGTCCACTCCAAGGAGAGGAGAAAGCCAAGGTTGTAGAAAGTGACTATCTCCATGATGGAGGGGCAGTGCTCGGATAGAAATGGAACATCAATCGATCGGCATGAGAGTAACTTGAAGGTGCGGGATTGAAATGCCTGTTCACAGGTAGCATTGGGAAAGTGAGAGCTTGAGGAAGGCTGAGGCCTTCGGGAGGGCGCGGAAGAAGAAGGGGCCTTGCCCTTCGAGCTGCCCTCTACGGGTTCTTTTCCCTTGGATGATCTTCTAATGAATTGGAATGATCAGGAGTAGGTTCAATCAGTAGAGTTAAAGTCAAGACAAGATCACGGCATGAAATGGGATTGATTAAATCATGATACAAGTTGATTATCATGGCACAAATTGAATCAGTGAAGTGAACACAAGTTTGATCATGTAATCAGAGACACAAGAGAAATCAAGTGAACACAAGGGTAAGGCATTGAGCAAAGATGATTAGATTTAATCAGTAACATGGCAAGGAAAGGTCACGGCAGAATTAGGGTAACAACACAAGACAGAAAACACATTATGATTAGCCCAAATCCATAACTGATGAAGTAATCTATAAGATAAAACGAAGCAAAAACTTACTTAGGTGCCATGTTGATTTGAGAAGATTCTGAAGGCTTGAAGGAGAGCTCGCGCAGGGGAAAAGTTCTCGGCGCAAGAAAGGAGCGCAAGACCTTGAGCTAGAAGGAAACTTGCAGCAGATAAGGAGGAGCTCGCAGGACAATCGCACGCACACAGGAGCTCACGCGAAAGAGGAACTCACGCACAAGGAAGAACGCGCGCAGGGAGGAGGAAGCACACGAAGAAGATCGCGTGGGGAGATGTTTCGGCGCTAGGGCTTGGGGAATAAGGGATTTTCGCGAAGTTATTAGGTTGGTGGATCGATCCATGATAAGTACCATTTTATTGATTATTTTAATTGCTAAAATCCATGTTTGACCTATGTTTTTATTGTTTAATTGTGAAATTGCCCTAGGTTTTAGAACTTACTCTTATTTTGGACTTAATTGTAAATTTACATAAAATTGGATTATTTGGCCACTAATTCTTGATCTATTTTTGTAGGCATAAAAGGTTCATGGATCTAGGGCATATTGGGTCAAACTTGAGTCGGAAGTGACCCGGATCGAGTTATCAAGATTATGATTAAATCTGGGCCGTCCGATTCAAAAGCGGCTAGATTTGAGCCATCCGGGACCATCTGAAGCAATCCAAGCTAGGGTTAGGGTTGATCAAGCACTCTGATCAAGATCTGAAGGTTTTATTCCAATCAGAGCTCAATCGACCGTTGGATCAAGCTCGGAGGACTCTAGATCGTCCATTCAAAGACTAAGTGATCTGGACCATCCGTTGCAAATCTGGAGGATCCGAGCTACCACGAGGTAGATCCTGACCTCAGATCATCACCATCAAAGTTTGGCTCAAATCAGAGCAAGATCAGCCATTGGATTTCATCCGATCAATCTGGGCCGTTCATTGCTAATGTATTTAATCAAAATTTCCCAGCCTTTCTCCTCGTCGCGTCTCCACCGCACTGTTCATCTTCTTCGTGTTCTTCATTCCTTTAGCTAGTTTTTTTTCAATCCAAGGGGTGCGACCCCTCAATTCTTCTACTAGATCAATTGCTAGGCTATTGGGAAGGTTCTCGGTGAATTTCCAGCTCCGAATTGGCCAAAACAGAGTTGTTGTGAGGTTTCCGCAGCTTTGTCATTTATTGCTTCAATCTCGGTTTTGCTCCATCCTTCATCCATCCGAGCAGTTCAGAGGGGTTCCCTGGAATGCTTGGTTCATCCCCACACCAACCGCGCAATTGGACAATGCCAGATTGAGGAAATCGATTCGGAATTCAGATTGGTTCAGAGTGTGAACTGGATTTGAATCGCAGAGCTGTTTTTCAATGGTTCGCTGAGTTTACGGGTTCGAGGCCAGCCCTTGCGGGACGAACAAAGAGTAATCGAGCTAGGGAAGGGTTGAGGAGTAGTTTAGCTAGCTAATTTTCATTGTTTAGCTGTAATTTCCATTTCTGAATGTTGTTTCAATTCTGATTTCGTTCAGTTGCTGTAGTTTTCCTTTTCACTTCGATTTTGTCTTAATTAGGTTCAATTCTTGCAGGTAGTCAGTTAGTGAACTTGTGTAGTGATAGATTGCGTTTAATTTCAGTTTATTTCTGTGTTTTATGCTTGCGTATCAGATCCTTGGTTGCGTGCCAACTTAATTCTGCGTATCATTCTTCTTTTCTGCAATTCTTTTTAGCTCTGAAACCTTTAGCTAATTTCGTATCTAGTATTTCAATTTAGTTGAACTCAGTTGTTCACTTTTAGCTTCAGTTCCTAGTTTTTGTTTAGCTCAGTGATTCTGCATTTCAGTTGGTATCCTGCGTATCAGTTTTCCATGTGCAAATGTTCAGTCCAAATTTCTGTCAACTTGCAGTTGTTGCTGCTGTAGTTTGAATCAAGTAAACCTTAGATTTTTATATCTTGTGCGAGCACTGTAATGTTCACTTGAATTCAGTTTGGCTTGTTGTGTTTATTCTGAATTTGAAGTGTTTTCTGGATTCCTGAAATTTCTTGCACATGTAGCAAAACAGTTTCAGATTGTGTATCAACCCCCAATCCTGCACTCTCCATTTTATTTCTGAAATTTCGACTTCAGCTCATCAATTTGCACTTTAATTGTTTGTTTCACATCCATTCACTTCACACCAGCTGCTGGGTTAATTTTGCAATCAATTTGTAGCTGTACTTCTGCCTCAAGGTTTTCTGAATTTCTGTAGTTTTATTTCTGCACGTTACAGATTTGGTTGTGCCAAATTCCTGCTAAATTCCTGAATTTACTAGTCTACTTACTGAGCTTTGGCTTGAGCCATCTGAGTTCCTTTCTGAACGTCGATTGTGTTAACTAGATCTTAATTTGTTTGTGAGTTCTGAGTACAGAGTTCCCTGTTTCAGTTTCCAGTTTAAGCCATTTGTTTTCATTCCTATATTTCGGCAGTAATGTCCTGAATTGAGTTAGCATTCGGTTTTCATTCTTCTTCATGTATTCATGCAAAACATTTCACTAATATTTTGCCTTCCCGATCTGAATTGACTAACTAATCTGAATTCCCAGTCACAGTTAAACACTTCCTCTTGGCTTACTAGATTTTCTTTGTATCAAGTCAAGCTCAATTTTGGCACTTTGTATCAAAGGGAGCTTGGGTACTGATTGGTATCAATTTAGAGGGTATTTTTAGTGTGCCATGGTGTTTGGTATCAACTAGTATAGCATTTAGCCTTTTCTGAATTCTCTCTGTATTGGTTGGCTCCCGCATGTGCAGTTAGCTTGTGCTGAATTGTTTGAAGGTTGATTGCTAAACTTTGGTGGCTAGCTTTAGTTGAAGCTTACTTGTTTGCGAAAATTTCCATGCACTGTTTTATTCCTTTGATTGGCATTTATTTTGCATTTACACTAGTTTAGTTTCCTCATTTTAACTGCTATTTCATTTCCAATTGCAATCCAAACCCAGATTCACATTCGAAACCCAAAAATTCACAAACGACACATAAACCAAGCTCGAATCAAACACGACAACTAGCCCCGAGAAAAATACGACCTGTGGCCCCTTTACTACGTTTTCATATTTTTGATTGCAAAAAGGGTTTTCAGCACATTTATAAATTCTAAATTTGAGACCCACATTCGTGACAGTCATTTTGGGCTTATCAGTCCACCAACCAAAATTTAATGTGATCGAACGGATCACCATTCGATCTGGTAGCGCCCAGACCGATCAGGATTCGGCCTGATCGGACTGGCCTGGTCCTGATCGGTCGGGTGACCGATCAGGCAGGCTCCTGATCGATCGGCTTGATCGATCAGGAAGCGAACAGTAGGTTCGAAGGGTATTCTGGAAGCCCCCCTGATCGATCTGTGGACCGATCACCACAGGGTGCCAGATCGGTCTGGGGACCGATCCAGGCGAGCACAGAATGTGTAGACAAAATTTCGCAAAGTCTCTGTGACCCCTCTGATCGGTCTGTGGACCGATCACCACAGAGGGCGCTAGATCGGTCCGGGGACCGATCAGCTCTACTCCTGATCGGTCCAATGACCGATCGGGGTTCCTGATATTCCCTGATACGATCTGAAACTTTCAGTTTCAGACTTCTCTTCGATTTCAGATAAGATCTGATGAAGAATATCGATCTTGGAAGTGATCCCTTGACTAAAATTGATCCCTGAACAAGGATCAAAGGTCCTTATGGGTTTAACAATCACTTTGCTCCACCCAAGTGGAGTCAAACTCAATCAACAAAACATTCAAGCAAATTTAACCAAGTTTGTATCAAATTCAAGTTTCCAATCAAGTTTCCTTGATTGGAATGTCCAAGTATGATCATGGAGCCAAGTACACATATGTTATGCATTGATTTTCTCCATACTTGGTCACCAAAGTGATTTTTATCTCGTCAACTTAATTTCTCAAGGGATGCATTGACATTTTGAGAAATTGAGTTGATCCTAACATCTCACCCCATTTCTAGCAAACAAAAACGTTTTGGTAAACCTTATAGTTTGTGTGAGATGTCCCTAAAGTTACCCAATTGTATCCTAACAATTAGAACTAATCATGAAGGGTTTTGAATGCATTTTGATGTCTATGAAGCGCGACACATTCCCAACTCCCTTCTTAAGAAACTAAATTCATTTTCGGGGAGTGGTTTAGTGAAAATGTCCGCTAAATTTGATTTGGACTATACATATGAGAGTACAACATCTCCTCTAGCAACATGATCTCTAATGAAGTGGTGACGCACTTCAATATGTTTAGTCCTAGAATGATAAACTGGATTCTTGGTTAGGTTAATTGTGCTAATGTTGTCACACAACACTTGCACACCCTTATAACTCAATCCATAGTCCTCTAGAGTATGAATCATCCACAACAATTGTGATATACTCTCTCCCATAGCAATATATTCTGCCTCGGTCGTGGAGAGAGCAACACAATGTTGCTTCTGACTTGACCAACTAAATAAAGATGATCCTAAAAATTGGCAGCCCCCACTTGTGCTTTTCCGATTCAACTTACATCCAGCGTAGTCGGAATCGGTATAGCCAATTAGGTCGAATGATTCGGTATGGGGAACCATAGACCAACATCAATTGTGCCTTTGAGGTATCTCAAAATTCGTTTAACCGCAATTAAGTGAGATTTCTTGGCACAAACTTGATACCTAGCGCACATACCCACAGCAAAAAGTATATCAGGTCGACTAGCTGTGAGGTATAGCAGACTACCTATCATACTCCGATATTGAGTCAAATCAACGGGTTTACCACTCTCATCATTGTCTAATCTTGTGTTTGTAGCCATGGGAGTGGTTACCTCTTTTGAATCACTCATATTGAATTCTCGAAGCATTTCTTGAGTATATTTCGATTGGTGCACATGGATTCCGTTGCGAGTTTGCTTGATTTCAAGTCCAAGGAAGAAAGTCAACTCTCCCACTAGACTCATTTCAAATTTGCTTTCCATGTGTCCAATGAACTCATTTAAATAGCCCTTGTTGTTTGAGCCACAAATTATGTCATCGACATATACTTGGGCTACAAATATATTGTCACCATTTCTCCGTAGAAATAGTGTAGGGTCTATTTGGCCTCTAACAAAGCCTTTTTCAATTAGGAATGTCGACAACCGCTCATACCAAGCTCGGGGTGCTTGTTTAAGGCCATAGAGTGCCTTTTTGAGCTTGAATACGTGGTTTGGAAATTCGGTACTCTCAAACCTCGGAGGTTGTTCAACATAGACCTCTTCTCTAATTAAACCATTTAGAAATGCTGATTTGACGTCCATTTGATATAGCTTGAAACCCCGATGTACTGCAAATGCAAGCATCAATCGGATGGACTCTAATCGTGCCACGGGAGCATAGGTCTCATCATAATCAAGGCTTTCAATTTGACTGTAGCCCTTGGCTACTAAGCGTGCCTTGTTTCTTATGATTTCTCCCTTATGGTTCAATTTATTTTTGAAGACCCATTTGGTTCCAATAATGGTGGTCTTCTTAGGTCTAGGGACTAGGTCCCAAACTTGACTTCTTTCGAATTGACCTAGTTCATCTTGCATCGCAATGATCCAATCGGGATCATTTAATGCTTCATCAACTTTTCTAGGTTCAATTTCGAAAATTAGAGCAACTTCATTAGCCTCATTCCGGAAGAATGATCTAGTCCTAACCCTATGATGGATGTCTCCAACAATTTGGTCTTGGGGATGACTAGAGGCTAATCTAGTTAGCCTAGGTGTTGGTGGTGCTTCTTGAATGGTTTCACTAGACACCAGCTCAGCCTCAGGATCCGGCAGATCTATGTGCTGTCTAGGCTCACCGTCATCGGACTCATCACCATCAACAACATTTGGAGTTTCATTCAAACTTAGTCTCCTAAGTTCGAGTTGAACTCCATCTACATTTTCTGATTGGTCATTTACTTTTGGAATTTCTTCAAAAACAACATTAGAAGACTCTTCAACCAGTCTAGATATCTTATTGTAGACTCGATAGGCTTTGCTAACTAGGGAGTACCCGACCAGTATCCCTTCATCAGCCTTAGCCGTGAACTTTCCAAGGTGGTCCTTGGTGTTTAGGATGAACACCTTACAACCAAACACCCTAAGGTGTTTAACTGTAGGTGGTTTTCCAAACCAAAGTTCATGGGGAGTCTTATCTAAGAACCTATGGACGAGGACTCGGTTTTGCACGTAGCAAGCTGTATTTACAGCTTCGGCCCATAAGTAACTCGGTAGTGAGTACTCATTGAGCATGCTTCGTGCAGCCTCTTGTAGAACACGGTTCTTCCTCTCTACAACACCATTTTGTTGTGGTGTTCTAGGTGTGGAGAACTCATGTCTATACCCTCTATCTTGACAAAACTCTAAAAATCGTTGGTTTTGAAATTCACCTCCATGATCACTTCTAATTGTCTTAATAGTTGATGATTTTTCCTTTTCAACTCTTCTACAAAAAGAAATGAAGACATCTAAGGTTTGATCCTTATATTTAAGAAAATAAGTCCATGTATATCTAGTAAAATCATCAATGATAACAAAGCAATATCTACTTCCATTCAAAGATATGATAGTGCTACAATCAAATAGATCCATGTGAAGTAAATCTAAAGCGGTAGATGTACTTACAACGCTTTTACCTTTATGTGCAGATTTTGTTTGCTTACCCATTTGACATGCATCACAAATCTTTTCTTTTTCATACTTGATGCTTGGTAAGCCACGAACTAATCCCTTGTTGGACAACTTCCGGATATTCTTCATGTTCACATGTGCTAGCCTCCGGTGCCAAAGGGTGGACTCCTCTTCTTTTGACATGAGACACTTAGCAAAAGCATTAATATCACTTTTAAAGGAAACTTGGTAAATGTTATCTACTCTAGTTCCTACTAGTACCGTGTCAACATTGTCATGGTGTCTAACTAGACATTGACTTGATTGGAAATCAATTGTGTAACCCGCATCACACAATTGACTGACACTTAGGAGATTAAATGTCATCCCCTTGACTAGAAGGACATTCTTAATTCTAAGACGTTCGGATATTTGAATGTCTCCTATTCCTATGACCTTAAGACTACCATTGTTACCAAATGAAACATTACCTCTACTTTTTCTTTGAAGTGTGGTAAACAATGATCTATCTCCGGTCATGTGTTTGGAGCATCCACTATCAACGAACCAAGTTGATAGATGCTCCCCCTCAATCATAATCTACACAATTCGAAAAATAGAAGTTTTAGGTACCCAAACTTGGGACCTAAAGCACTTACTAGACAAGACTTAGGCACCCATGCCTTGACAACTTTCTTTTGAACCTTGGGTGTCTTAAGTGGCCTAACACTAGTCCTAGACATTAAGGACACAAATGAAGGTTCTTTGGGTCGGTAACCAATACGGGCCCTATTGTAGACCGCCCTTTGGGCATTCAATATCATGTCTAGGGTCTTTGAGCTAGTTGAGAACTTCTCAAGAATATTCTTGAGTCTCTCAACTTCGCTCTTTAATGATTTATTTTCATCCTTTAACAATTCAACATGCAAATCATCTACATCCTCAACCCTAGAGGATTTCAAACGTTCAACCTCAATTTTCAAAGATTTAATCTCATCCTCTAACATTTCAACATGCAAATCATCTATGTTCTCATCCCTAGATGATTTCAATTGTTCAACTTCTAATTGCAATGATTTAACCCTATTTTTTGACTTTTTCAGCATATTGGTTAAGTATGCAATTGCTCTATAATATTTTTCAAGTTCGAGAGAGGTTACCTCTTCATCATCCGAAGATGATGAAGCCGCGTTTGAGGAGTTGGAGGATTCATCACTGCTTTCTTCTTCAAGAGCCATGAGTGCCACATGCCGTGTGCTCTTCTCCTCCTCGTCATCGGATGAACTTGAGGAGGATTCATCCCAAGAGGCCTTCAAGGCCTTCTTCTTCTTCTTTGATTTCTCCTATTTCTTCTTGGATTTCTCTTCCTTCTTCTTTAGCTTTGAGAATTCACTCTTGAAGTGCCCTTTCCTGCCACACTCATAACAAGAAGCATTAGACTTATCAACTTTAGCTTCACTAGGGTTACCTTTACCCTCGAAGCGTCAACCCCTTCTCATCATCCTTCTTACAAAATTTGCCATCTCGGAGGAAGAAGACCCGTTGCCATCTTCCTCGGAATCGGACTCGGATTCGGAAGAGGATGAAGATGAAGAGACTTCCTTCTCCTTCTTCTTCTTGTTTGATCGTTCCCCTACAACTAAGGCAATCCCCTTCTCCTTGGGGCCTTTGTTAGCCATTTCATGTAATTCCATTTCACAAAATAGATCATCTAGTTTAACAATTGATAAATCCTTGGAGACTTTGTAGGCATCCACCATGGATGACCACAAAGCATTCCTTGGAAATGCTTTTAACACGTACCTCACAAGGTCACGGTTTTCGACCTTTTCATCTATGGAATGAAGACCGTTGAGGACTTCCTTGAACCGGCTATGTAACTCACTTACGGTTTCATTCTCCTTCATGGAGAGGTTTTGGAGTTGGTTGAGGAACAAATCCCTCTTGGCAATTCTTGAGTTACGGGTGCCCTCGTGGAGTTCTATGAGCTTGTTCCACAGATCTTTTACACTTGAAAATGGACCAACCTTGATGAGTTGGTCTTTGTTCATGCCACATTGTAGGGTCACCACCGCCTTCGCGTCAGCTTCACTCTTTCGGGTTTGTTCAGCCGACCAACGCCATGATTCGAGTTCTTTGCCTTCATCATCCTTTGGAGGGATAAACCACTCCTTCACAGCGAACCAAGTGTTGATATCCATCTTAAGATAGTACTCCATCTTCGATCTCCAATATTGGAAATCTGCTCCATCGAAGAAGGGTGGACGGGTGGTGGAAAATCCTTCTCTCAAAGCCATTGATTATAGCTCTCGGTTGTTAATCCGCTTGTACAGAGCCCCAAGCTCTGATACCACTTGTTGGAACTTGGATGGCTAGAGAGGGGGGTGAATATAGCCAGATACAAACTTCTTTCGCTTGAGGGTTTCTCTGCACTTCACGGTTAGTAGCACAGCAGCGGAAACAATGGAAACAGAGAAGTGCAGAAATGCAAAAAACAGAAACAAACTAAAACAACTAACAAGATCGCTAACAAGGAGGGTTTACAAGGTTCAGGGATAACTTGCCTCTACTCCTTGGCGTGCCCTTAAGGTGGGCGATCCCTTGATCGTCGGCAGATCAAGCCCCGGTGAACACCGGATAAAATGAAACCTCCTTCTCGGTGGAGTAACCTCTCCACAGCGTTTCAACAGAGATATAGTTTTAAGCACAATGAAACACAAGAAAGATCTTACTTAGCACTTAGAACAGAAAAGAACACAAGCAAACTGCTCCCGAGCTCCACCCAGCGCAGATCTCATGCAAGAACACCCTTATTCGTGTCTTCTCGCTGATGAACTCAAGCTCCTTGTTCCTTCTTTCAAGTGCCCAAGTAACAGATGGTTGCTTCAAAGATCACAATTGCTTGCTCAAGAGATGATGGAAGTAATCGCACAAGTACAGGAATGCAGTATGAAGAAGACGCAGTAAGCTCTAGCGAGAAGTCTCTTCCCAGAACTCTACTCTGCTCTTCTCCACTACGCTCCTTTTGTTTCTCCACTGAACGTCAGGTGACACCATCTCATTGCAGCCTCCAGCTGCTCACCTGCCAACGCCAGCTACCACTGAGCTCTCCCTGGACTCCCTGAGCTTCCCTCAGTCAAGCTCCAGTCAGCAGCTCCAGTCAGCAGCTCCAGCCGTTGCAACCTGAGATGGCAAATGGACAAACCTACTCTAAGGAAAGGCCTCCTTTGACTCTTCCTTGAGTGTTTGAATCCATCCCTGTCACCTGCAGCTTAATCAGAGCATTAGCACAGCATATCAATCAGAAAATCAAGTATCAGATGTTAAGCGCAGAGAATCAGATACGTTCAGACGCGATCAGAGTGTCTGACAATGCAATTTGAATTAAAGTGATGATCACCGGACTTATCAGAACTATCCCAGACCGATCAGGCTCCAACCTGATCGGTCCACAGTGAGAAACTTAGGATCGCAAGCTCGTATGATCGGTCACCCTGACCGGTCACCAGATCGGTCACCAAACCGATCCTGCAATCAGCTTGCCACAATCCCGCTCGGAATCCTCTGGTTGATCGGTCACCAGACCGATCGGGCTGCCCCCAGACCGATCAGGCTCCAGCCTGATCGGTCAGGGTGAGAAACGTCGCGACAGTTGATCGTTCAGCTTGATCGGTCACAGTTTCTCCCTGATCGGTCACCAGACCGATCAGGAGCCGATCAGTAGGTTTGCCAAAAACCTACTGGATGCTCCCTGATCGGTCACCAAACCGATTAGGAGCAGATCAGCAGGAGAACTCAACTCACTGTGGCCTCCCTGATCAGTCACCAGACCGATCAGGAGCTGTGCAGTGGGTGAAACGCATACTCCCTGATCGGTCACCAGACCGATCAGTCATCGCTGGATCGGTCACCAGACCGATCCATGAAGGACCACCGTGTCAATCTCCCTGATCGGTCACCAGACCGATCCAGGGGCTCCAACCTAGCCCTCCAAGCTAGGGTTTCATCCAACCTAGCCCTTCAAGCTAGGACCTGACCCTCCAAGCCAGGATTTTTCACCTAACCCTCCAGTTTGGACTTTTCACCTAACCCTCCAAGTTAGGACTTTTCACCTAGCCCTCCAAGCTAGGACTTTTCACCCAACCTTCCGAGTTAGGACTTTTCCACACCTAGTCCTCCAAGCTAGGATTTTTCACACCTAACCCTTCAAGTTGGGACTTTTCACCTAACCCTCCAAGTTAGGACTTTTCACCTAGCCCTCCAAGCTAGGACTTTTCACCCAACCTTCCGAGTTAGGACTTTTCCACACCTAGCCCTTCAAGCTAGGATTTTTCACACCTAACCCTCCAGGTTAGGACTACTCCACACCTAGCCCTCCAAGCTAGGATTTTATCAAACCTAGTCCCACTAGGTATGCCTAGTCCATGACCAGGACTTAAACCTAATCATAATCATAATCATCAACCTAAATTAAAATCGATGTCAACACCAAAATAATAATCAGGGTCAGACTGCATCAACACAACGCACTCTACAGAGGAGTGCTTCGCCCTGAAGAAAAGGAGATCTCAGGATGCAGACACCAAGCCTCGCAAGCGGGGGAATAAAGCGGGGCACCGAGAGCGATCCCCTCGGCGAAGTCTTTCCCCTCGTCGACAGCCATCAGGGGATGATAGAGCCGGACGTTGATCCCGGTCGCACTCGAGAGGATGGAGTCGGGAGATAGTGTCACGCCAATCTATCTCCCCTGAATGAGATCCCAAGAAGGGAAAAGCTTCGGCGTGCGGGGCTCCATCGGGCCATGTGGGAGTGATCTCCACAGGACCTATTGGAGGAGATTCTCATTGGGCAAGAAAGACCCATACCCGTCGGCTAGATAACTACGTTATCGGAACCAGCAGCGATAAGCGCCAGGGCCCAGTTATTTCGTTCAACCCCGATGATCTGGAGGATGTGGAAGCTCCATATGAAGATGCACTGGTAATCCTCGCACGCATAGCTAACTACGAGGTTAAGCGCGTCTTTGTGGATACAGGTAGTTCCGTCAATATCCTGTATAAGGCGACTCTGGACCAGATGCAAATCGACGAGGATGAGCTGCATCTGATCTCCACCCCTCTCTTTGACTTCATCGGATACCGAGTGCAGCTGATAGGGCATATCTCCCTATCCCTGTCACTGGGAGACGATACGCTGGAGAGGACGAGGAAGACTCCCTTCATGATCGTGGATGCCCCGTCGTCCTACAACGTCATCCTGGGGCGTCCAACGCTCAGCCTATTCTAGGCGGTGGTCTCGGTCTACCACCAGAAGATCAAGTTCTTGGTGGGTGAGCAGAAGGCCGAGGTCAAAGGGGACCAGCTAGCTTCCCGGCGATGCTACAACGGGGGAGGTCAAGACCGAAGCCCAAAAGAACCCGAGGATGCATGAGGCGCTACAAATCGACCTCGCCAACCCTCGAGAAGAAGAGGGACCCAAAGAAGAACGTAGGGAGGTCGAAAGCGAGGAGGTCCAGATTTATCCTCAACAAACATGGGGGATCACAAGGATTGCGGCTGACCTTACACCCGAGCTGAGAAGTCGTTTGATTAGCTACTTGAAGGACCATCGGGACATATTTGCGTGGGCTACCGAAGAGATCAAGGGAGTCCTCCCTACTTTAGCCACACATCGCCTACACATAACCCTGAGAGCCTGGCCGGTGAAACAAAGGCGGAGACATTTCACCCCTGAGCAGGACAAGATCGTCAAAGAAGAAGTTGCTAGGTTGTTGAAGGTCGGACATATAAGAGAAGTTCAATTCCCGACTTGGCTGACTAATATAGTACTTATCCCTAAGCCCGGGGGTAAATGACAAGTCTATATTGATTTTAGAGATTTAAATAAAGTTTGTCCTAAATATTGCTACCCCTTGCCTCGAATTGATCGGCTAGTGGATTCTACCTCTAGCTACGATTTCATCTCAATGTTGGATGTTTACCAGGGATACCATCAAGTTCCTCTCACTCATGAAGACCAAGAAAAGGTCAATTTTTTTACAGCAGATGGTTCCTACTGCTACAACGTCCTGCCATTTGGGTTGCGGAATGCAGGGGCAACCTATCAACGGATGATGGATAAGGTCTTCCGGCACCAGATAGGGAGGAACATTAAAGTATATATGGATGACATCCTAGTCAAAACGGACAAGGGGAAAGACATGATAGCCGACTTGGAAGAAACGTTCGCCACCTTGAGGTCCAACAAGCTGAAGCTGAACCTCGCTAAATGTCTGTTCGGGGTGAAGAGTGGTTGGTTCCTTGGGTACATGATGACGGAAAGGAGGATTGAAGCTAACTCAGAAAAAGTGCAAGTCATCCTCAACATGTCATCTCCTCGCAACTTCAAGAATGTACAACGATTGAATAGCAGAATTACAACCATGTCCATGTTCATCTCCAAATCTGCTGACAGGACCCTGCTGTTCTTTAAGATTCTGAGAAAGACAGTCAAGTTAGATTGGGACGACCAATACGAGAAGGCTTTCACAGATCTAAAAGCATACCTCGCCGAGCTCCCCATCATTTATAAGCCACTAGAGGGAGAGACATTGTTCGTCTACCTGTCTGCGGCTGAACAAGCTATGGGTTCTGCGCTCATTCGAGAAGAAGGTATTGTTCAGTACCCAGTCTACTTCTTCGGACATCTCCTGAAGGATGCAGAGACCCGGTATACTACTATGGAGAAGCTGACCTATGCTTTGGTATTAATGGCCCGAAGACTCAGACCATATTTCTTAGCACATCCCATTGTGGTGCTCACCAATAGCCCGCTTGGGCGCGTCCTCATCAATCCAGAAGCTTCGGGTCGGCTAATCAAGTAGACAACAAAGTTGAGCGAGTATGGGATTGAGTACCACCCCTGTACTGCCATCAAGGTACAGACCCTTGCTGATTTCATGCTCGAAGCTGTCCCCGAGCCTGAAGCCGATGGACTATAGAAGATCTATGTTGATGGTTCCTCCAACAACAAGCACAGCGGGGTCGGAGTTCTGATGGTTTCCCCCAGGGGAGATACATTGCATTTATCCATCCGACTCCACTTCCGGGCCACCAACAACGAAGCTGAGTACGAGGTGATTCTAGCCGGGTTACAAGCGGCGAAGCAAGTAGGAGCTACTTGGGTAGGTCATCTTGCACTCGGACTCTCAGCTCATCGCCCAGCAAATAAAAGGCAAATTTGAAATAAAAAATTAGCGCTTGCAAAAGTATGTGGTCATCTATGAACAACTGAGGTTCTCTTTCACCGAGGTAGTTCTACAGAAGATCTCCCGAGTTGACAATAAAAAGGCAGACGAGCTAGCCAAGTTGGCCAGCTCCATTACCTCTTGGACATTGGATGAGCCCAGCGCTACAAAAGAAATGGTGGCTCAGATCGAAGAGGAGGTCGCTAACGTTGCATTACCCGACTGGAGAAAGTCATATGTGGAATTCTTACGAAGCGGAGCTACACCGACTGGCGGTAAAGAAGTTCGACTTTTCCGCCACCGGGCTTCCAGGTTCACGCTGGTCGGGGAGCAGCTATACAAAAGAACATTTGCCTCTACTCAAGTGTGTCGGTCCAGAGGAAGCCGACTACATCATGCGAGAGATACACAAAGGCATTTGCGGGAGCCATATTGGGGGAAGATCCCTGACTAAGAAGATTATCCTGGTTGAATACTTTTGGCCAACACCGCAAGCAGATGTCATCAAATTCGTCGCTTCATGCGAGGCATGTCAAAAACACCAGCATATCACTCATCGCCTAACTGAGCTACTTCGAGCCTCCACTATTTCCTGCCCCTTCGATCAATGGGGGATGGACATTATGGGCCCTTTTCCCAACGGGCCTCAGCAGAAGAAGTTTTTGCTAGTGCTGGTTGACTACTTCTCCTAATGGGTTGAGGCTGAACCTCTCGTGCACATCACGGAGGTTGCCATGACGAAGATCCTCTGGAGGGATATAGTGTGTAGGTACGACATTCCTTACAAATTGGTGTCAGATAATGGCAGACAATTTGCAGGGCGCAAACTCAAAGAATGGTGTGAGGGACTGGGTATTCACCAAACCTTCACTTTAGTCGCATATCCACAAGGCAATGCCCAAGCAGAAGTCATCAACCGGGAGATCATTAGGAGAGTCAAGATAAATCTTGATCATGTCGGGGCAGCTGGGTCGATGAGCTCCCCAGCATTCTATGGTCGTACCGTACCACTCCTAGGGAAGGAACAGACCAGAGTCCTTTCAATTTGGTATATGGAGCGGAGGTAGTAATTCTAGTGCAAGTTGACGAAGAATTCGTCCGGCGGCAACACTACAATCAAGAAGATAATGATCAAGAACGGTTGATTGACCTGGACCTGGTGGCCGAGGTACGGGACAAGGCAGCTACCCGATTAATGACGTATAGGCAGTGTATGCAACAAGCATACAATCGCCGAGTAATCGCCCGAACTTTCCAAGTCGGAGACAATGTTTGGAAGAGAATCAAGCTGGTCGGCGACCCCGGAAAGCTCGAGCTACAGTGGAGTGGACCTTATACTATTGTCAAGAAGCTCACCGGAGGTAGCTATTACCTACAAGATGACAAGGCAAAAAGCTGGATAGGCTATGACATGCAAATCACCTCCAGCCCTACCGTACTCGGTGAGATTTATGAGATACCATATGTATGTGTATGCATGTTTGTACTATCTTGCAGTTTCAATATGAAAGAAGCAAGCGAATTGTCTCACCAAGATCGAACGCCATTGCTTAAATATCCTACCATCTTGTGGTGTTGCGAATGCCCGAGATGAATAGGCCTGGTCGTGGTGCTGCGGATGCCCGATCAGGAAGAGCACAAACTCCTACCATCTCGTGGTGCTGCAGATTCCTGAGATGAGTGAGCCTGGTCGTGGTGCTGCGGACGCCGACCAGGAGGTGCAAAAGCCCAACCATCTCGTGGTACTGCGGATGCCCGAGATGAGTAAGCCTGATCGTGGTGTTGCGGATGCCGGATCGGGAGGAGCACAAACTCCTACCATCTCGTTGTGCTGTGGATGCTCGAGATGAGAGGGTCTAGTCGTGGTGCTCCGGACGCCCAACCAGGAGGTGCAAAAGCCCTACCATCTCGTGGTACCGCGGATGCCCGAGATGAGTAAGCTTGGTCGTGGTGCTGCGGATGCCCGAGATGAGTAGGCCTGGTCGTGTTGCTGCGGATGTACGATCAGGAAGAGCATAAACTCCTACTATCTCATGGTGCTACGGATGCCCGAGATGAATAGGTCTGGTCGTGGTGCTGCGGGCGCCCGACCAGGAGAAGCAGAAATCTTACGTGTGAGGAAGAAGCCCTAGTGAAAGAAGATGATAGTTGGCGGGAACGGAGTGCACAAACCCTGCTAATCGACGATGTAAGAAGGCGAACGAACGCTTTTGCCTTCCCTTTTTTATAGGGAAAAAGCCGCCCTCGTGCGGACAATGGGGGCGCGACACGTGGACGGTGATGACCGCCCATCTCGAGGCGTCGCTCCTCTTTAGGACCGTCGTTTGGTATGACCCTGCGACGCATATCAGCAGGAGATCGCGAAGAAAAGATCTGAACACGTGGCAAGCCTACATTCGCTGAGATATTTTATCGCCATTAAGAGACCTCATGCGCTTTTAATGAGTGATAAACAGTTATCATTGTCATGCCTCGGAACTCGCAGAGATTTTTTGGACTAATTCAAAAGATTGCCTCGGGCCAAGGGACGAATGTTTCGATTCCTCAGACCTGACAAGCCACCAAAAGAAAAGTAATGGATATATGGATCCACAGACACGTAGCTTCCCTTTGGTGTACCACCAGTTTAATCAGTCAGTCACACTTCCTTCGATTAGACTTGAAGGGAGGGACTTGTGATGGGGTTGAGCATCCCAGGGTGGACACGTGGCGCAGGGAAGCTACGTGTCAGGGTCCACTTAACCTTAGCGTCGAAGTTAGGCTCCCGAGACCACCTCGAGAGGACAGACGCCCGAGGTCAAACCAGGCAGTCAGACTCCTGAGACTACCCTGGGAGGACAGACGCCCGAGGTCATACTGGGTTTTAGGTTCCCGAGACCACCTTGGGAGGACAAATGCCCGAGGTCATGCCGGGTTGTAGGCTCTCAAGACCAACTCGGGAGGACAGACATCCGAGGTCAGACCTGACAGTCAGACTCCCGAGACTACCCCGGGAGGACAGACGCCCGAGGTCATGCTGGGTTTTAAGTTCTCAAAACCTTTTTGGTAAAACAAATGAAGACCCTGAGGTCAGCTCGGGAGATGAGCCCCGAGACCAACTCGGGAGAGTGGAGCCCAAATATCAATATATCATATAGTCCCGACCTCAAGTAGTCGTTCCTCTTTCCGGAACAAGAAAGTCATCGGATAATTATTGTCTGCTACACACGACAATTAAAGCATTAATGATCACAGTTGTCATTACCTAAAAGTTATCATGTAACTGATGATTAGGGAACGTGGAGGAGAACGTGGAGACACGTGTGACCAAGCCCTAAGGTATATAAGGTGCTTCTGCATCCAGGTAAGGGGAGTAGCTTTCTGAACTTAATAAAATCCTGCTTCCTCGTTGTTCTCCTGAGGGAATTTTGATTTCTGACTTGAGTATCGGAGTGGGCTCCGCTAGAAAACCTCCCGGTGTGTTCCCATTAACGCTCGTGTTAATCTCACAAGACGTGATCGTCTTCTCCTCATGGGCTGCTCTTTGATGACTTATCATCCGCGTCATTTTCTTCCGAAATATCTACCATTACATTATATTATATCACATCAGATTTAAAATCTCTCTCTATTGTCACGTCATTTGATGGCAAAAATAAAATGAAATCATCATCTTAGCCATCCCTTCACGATGACATCATACACCTAAAAGAAAATAAATTATGAGAATTTATTCAATCGTGGGGATGACATCATACATTCTAAAAGAAAATAAATTATAAAAATTTATTCAATCGTAATCGAGATAATTTAAAATAATATTTATAATATCAAAAATCGAATCATAATTCATTAATGATAAATCTTATCGGAATACTAACTCACTAGACTGTACACTATTTTACATGTCTACTCGCCTCGTTCCAATTCCACGATGCTGGTCACGCACGGCGAAGCGCGTGAGACGCGGTTGGAATTCTTTGAACTTTTGATTTCAACCGGCACACACTTGCAAGTTCCACTCTCAGCCAATCCAACCAGAAACGGACAGATTGGAGTGGGGCCCGACACTAAGAATCCATGCTAGATTTGATCGATCGGGCGAGTCTTAATGGACCCACGCCGACCCATTCAACGTGGTCCCCGTCCTGCATGCGTCAGTACTTGCACACGTATAACAGGAGCACGTGAATCACGATCGAGAGTAAGATGCCCAATTCAAGTCCTATATAAACCAATAGTTGCCGCCCCTCGTCACGCATCCAAGGCTGTGATCGCTTAGGTAATCGCCAAGGATCAGGTTCATGGAGCGCCCATGCACAAGGGAATGCAGGATGCCGCCGAAGCGAGGCCAGGTGAAACCTCAGGCGTTGAAGGTCATCATTCGGCCGATAATAAACCGGATTGCCTCCAAGAAAGGAGGAGATCGTCGTAGCGGCGAGGCACATGGTGGAGACGGCTCAACTTACGTCTCCGGTTGGGCCAACGGAGGAAGACACAAATAAGGGGATTGTTTTCGTGTATGCGTGCGTGCGTGCGTGCTTGTTATTAGCTGAAATGGTGTTGGTACGTATGTAGGAGCTTGAGAGTATTTTGTTTAATGTGTGTTAATTCCGTGCGTGCATCCTCTTCTAATGTTAATTTGGGCCAACGGTTTGAAGTATTATCTTGAGTTTTTCGGTATCAGTTACAGATTTGGCGATTTGTGATCAAAATACTATTATTGAAAATCTATCCTGATTGAAAAAAAGCATATTATTCATTTGGTTTATTTATTTTAAAATTGATGAGATAGATCGCGCGATCCATTCAATCGATCAGTTAGCCCAATGATCAAAAATCAATTAAAATAATACAAAGTATTTTTCTTTTTGTTGAAAAGCGGATTTAAAAAATGATTAATTAGGTTTTTTTCAACCTCGGACGACCGATCTGACCTTACGAAAAATTTCCATCTGCTGTCGGGGTAAATCGGGAAGTGCTCGCAGTGGACGGTCTAGAAGTCCAGTGTCACAGGATTTACGCCCCATTTGGAGGAAAAATTTCTACAAATACGTCATAGCTGGGGATCAAACCTCATTGAAAAACAGATTTAGAATGCTAGTCGTATGATTTTTCGTATCCTGATTTAAAGATTAATCAATCTGAAAAATTAAATACCAATACCAATTTTAAAAAATCTATAAAATTAATGAAACATAATAGTTCAATTGAAAAAAAAAATTGAATCGATCAAACTTTTGATCCCTCTTAGTTGAAGGATCTAGCTAGCCCTGATCATAATAATTGGTTTGAACAATCATCTGAGAATGTGGTTCTGTTTTTTTCCCTTTAACTAACATTCGTATTCATATTCTGATATCATATCATATATCACTATATTTTTACTGTGAGGAATGAGAAAAGCAAGGAGAAAAACCTGGTGCGCTGAAGGAAGATTCGTTACTGGTGGAGAACAAGAGGAATATCATAAAGTTTATGAAAAAATTAATCACTAGAGCATTTATTTTCACACAATGTAATGATTTCATCAAGCAGAGGAGTGCATTGGTGTGCCCCAGGAGAGTGACAGGAAGTTTTTTTTAAATTTTCTGAGATTTAAAATTAAGTCTCGATAATTTTTTTTAATGGACTGATAAATGAATTACTGTAATTATTTTTCGATTTATCCATATGACTGATGTGATCATCTCAGACTAATCCACGTCAACTTAATATTTGATATTAATTAAAAATAAAAATAATGAATTGAAAGGGGTAAAAGGCGATTCACTCGTCTCTGCGCCCCCATTAATTCATCTCATGATCAATACAGAAGAGGTAATTACGAGACTACTAGTCCGAATGTTATGACTAGCGTGTGGGGATGATGAACAGACTGACTTTTGTCAAATCCTAGACAAGAATAGTGAATTGAAGATTTGGTCAAATTTTATCTCTAGGTAATTTTAGTTTTTTTTTTAATTTTAGAGTTTTTTATATTGAGTCGGTAAGTATCCCAGGATAGTTTTGATGTGATCAAATAAGTCAAATTAGGTTTTGATTGTATTTAATCCCTGTGTCTAAGTGTGCATGACCTTAGGAGCATAGAAAGTTGAGCGGAAGACGCAACAGACGAGAAGAATTACATAAGAAGGGAGTCGACGGGCTCGGTACATCCGAGAGATGCGAAGACTGCAGAAGAGTACATCGATAGACGAGAAGGACGTGCACGACGTCCAAGAGACGAGAAGTCGATGAGAAAGGTCGTTCGAGGAGAATGCCAAAGTCGAATTCGGATAAGCTTAACATTGGATAGCCGGAAATCACACAAGCATACGAAAGATGGAAAAGTCAACACAGCCATTAACTTTGACCTACTGGTCAACTGAGGCCTTGGGAGGCACTTGAAAGCATCAACTCTGCGCAAAAGCAGAACTACGACGTCTCAGGTTGAACCTAAGGCGCCTCAGATAAGAACTGAGGAGCCTTCAGTGGAATTGATGTGCCTCAGAACATATCTTATCAACAGATTGTCATTGGTACCCGTGGATAAAACTTTATCCATTAGAGATGCTTCAGGTCCACGTCAGCACAACGGTAAAGTGGGTTTTCGGACTATAATAGCCCCTAAAGCTAGAATTAAGTATCAAGAACTATAATTCATTTTCCTAGTCATTCTGTGAGTTGTTCAAAGTCTGTAAGAGACTACTCCGCCTACAACGAAGGAGTTTTTTATTAGTGAAGTTTTTCAATGCCTCGGATTAGCAACCACTCGGGTTGTAACCAAGTAACCTTGCTTGTCTCTTACTAGCTTTTATAGTAATTGATTTATATATGTTTAGTTTAATTGCTTAATTAACATGTTCATCTTTGCAAAAGCGTTAGCAAAAGATTAAGGTTTTATTTGTAGGGCAATTCACCCCCTTTTGCCGGCCTACAACGGATCTACAAGTGATATCAAAGTCCAACCACTTCAGGAGGACTAACCGTCACCTAAAGTAGGAAGATGATGGCCGGAACTAGCATTCACCCATCAATGTTTGAGAGGGAGTTCACGATATAGAAGCGAAAACTGGAAGTATTCTTTAGAACCGATTTTGAAATTTTATTAACAATAAAAAAATGGTTTTGAAATTTCCATAGATGAGAATGACAAGATAAAAGAAGTGCATCTCTAGAGTAAACAACAGTCATACTCTATAGCCATGCCAAGACAGAGTTCCACCTACTGACAGTATTACCAACTTAAGAAGTCAACTGCATCAGCAGCTATCACTTGGCAAAAGAACTCTAGAAGAAGTTCTTGGAGCTTCACGAAGGCACATCGGGGCGAAGCTAGCACGATGGATCTGCTTCGGAACCAGCTAACCAACATTCGCATAGAAGAAGGAGAGATGATAGCTCAACTGCACACGAAGATCAAAGAGTTACTCATCGAACTCACGATCTCGGAGAATCGGGAAATAACCGAGATTCGTTAAGATATGCTTCAAGCTTTCGAGAACCTAGGAGTGGACATCGATAGTGGATGTCTACTACATCTCAAAAGACCTAGAAGTAAGTACACTAGAAAAGTTATTTTTTACATTTGAATTACATGAATCTTGATGTACAAATCTAGAAAAGAAAAGACGGACAATATCACCCTAAACACGAGGAGGATCAAACCAGATTCAAAGTCTTCGGCAGACGAAAAGGAAACAACATTTATGGTAAGGAAACTAAATAAAATATTTAAATCTAACAAGTTTTCTAATAGGGCAATAAACGTTCTCCAAGAAAGAGAAAAGTCAAATGTTATCATTGTGACGAAGAAGGTCACATCAAATATCAATGCCCAAAATTGAAGAACAAAAAGAAGGAGAATAAGCCTAAGTAGAAGAGCTTGAAAACGACATGAGACGATACATCATCAAATGAATCTGAGATCGAAGCCTACGCCGGACTTACACTTATGACAAATCATCAAGAGGACGACAAAACAACTACATCCGAAATGAACATCGATGAAGGGGGAGATTCGACAAAAGAGAGCAGCAATGAAGGGGGAGCATCCAGTTTCAGATCCGACGATATGATAAGTGAGGTATGCAAACTTCCTTATATTTTGGTATAAGATCCATGCTTAGGAGTTTATGTAAATTAAGGACAAAAAGTATAGATTTGAAAAAAAAAAGTTAACATTTTCATGTATTAAAAATTGAAAATGCAAAACTAAAAGAATAAATAGAGAAACTAGAAAAAAATTTTGCACGCTCAAATATTTTTTCTCCGAAAAAGAATATTAGATATTTTAGAGGACTAAAATAATACTTGAGAAACCATAGGACGAAATTATAAAAGTGTCCAAGAATTACATTCCATCAAAATTCTTGATCAACTCTGTAGGTAGGAGTTTATATTGGATTCCAAAATCAATTTTAAACCGTTAAATATCTTTTATTTTGTTGAATAAATTACTCTTAACATTTTCTGATTATTAGTAAAATGAAAATCATTGGGTAATTTTTGGATTTAATTGATTTTCGAATTTTTCTATGATAGATAAAGACTTCATCTACTAACTGATTTTTTTTTGAAATGTTAAAATATTCGATAAATTTTCATGAATTTCTTTTGAAAATTGACTTTTTAATTCTAAAAATACTTCGATAATTATTTTTTCAAAAAATCTACTTTTTTGAGGATCTAAACGTTGTATGTTGACTATGACAAAAAAAAATATCAAAATTATCTAAAGTATAAATCAAAATTTAAAAAATATTTTCCAACTGTGTTTCAAATCGAATTTTAAAAATTTTTGTTTTTCAAATTTTTCTACAAATATATTTTTTATCCCATTTTTTGATGTGATCCAAGGGGAGAGTAATTAAGATAAGTTAAGGGGAGGTAAAAGTTCAATGTTAAAATTTAGTTACATAATTTATTGTATAAATTGTAATATTTGTTTCATTATTTTTATAAACAATGATTTTATAAACAAATTATTATTATATTATTTGTGTTTACCCTAACTTAACTTGGGTTGATGCATATCAAAAAGGGAAGATTGTAAGTATCCTGGGATAGTGTTGATGTAATCAACCAAGTTAAGTTATGTCCTAGTTCTGTTTGATTCCTGTGTCTAAGTGTGTGGTTTAGGAGTACAAGAAGTCGATCTGAAGACGCTGCAGACGAGAAGGATGTCACGGAAGGGAGTCGACGGGCTCGGTGCATCCGAGGGACGCGAAGACTGCGGAAGAGTACACCGGTGGACGAGAAGGACATGCGCGATACCGAAGACAAGAAGCCGGGGAGGAAGGTCGTTCGAGGAGAAGACCAGAGTCGGGTTCGGATGAGTCTAACTCTGAATAGCCGAAAATCACCTAAGTGGACGAAAGATGGAAAAGTCAATGCGAACGTTGACTTTGACCTACTGGACAACTGAGGCATCTCAGTTGCCTTGGGAGGCGCCTTAGCTAAAAGCATCAGCTTTGCGCAAAAGCAGAACTGAGGTGCCTCAGGTTGAACCCAAGGGGCCTCAGATAAGAACTGAGGTGCCTTCGGTGGAATTGAGGCACCTCAGAATAGATCTTATCAACAGATTGTCGTTGGCGCCCGTGGATAAAACTTTATCCATCTGAGGCACCTCAGGTCCATGTCAGCACAACGGTAAAGTGAGTTTTTGGACTATAAATTGCCCCTAAAACTATGATTAAGTATGAAGAATTGTAATTCATTTTCCTAGTCATTCTATGAACTATTCAAAGTCTGTAAGAGGTTACTCTGCCTACAACGAAAAAGTTTTTCATTAGTAGAGCTTTTCAACGTCTTAGATTAGCAACCACCTGGTTATAACCAATTAACCTGCTTGTCTCTTACTAGCTTTTATAGTGATTGATTTATTTATGTTTAGTTTAACTGCTTAACTAATCTGTTCATTTTACAAAAGAGTTTACAAAAGATTAAGGTTTTATTTGTAGGGCAATTTACTTCCCTCTTGCCGACCTCCAACAGACCTACAGAGTCACGGTTCGACTAATTAATGGATGAATTTTTCTTAATAGACGATTGACCTAACAATAAAAAAATAATTATTTAGGGACGAAAGTTTGCGACTAAAATTTTTCATCGTAAATTTATGACAAATTATATGATTAAAAGTTAAATTGTCATGAGCTGACGAGTCATCCACTATGATCATTTTTTAATTTATTCTGATAACTGATATAAAATTTTCATAAGATCAAATTGATCATCACATAATTAATCGATATTAATTAAATACTCGATATCAATTAAAAATAAGAATAGGGTATTGATGATTTACTAGTCAAATTTTATCTTAGGGTAGTTTTTAAAATGCCTTTTAAATTTAAATTTAAAATATTAAAAAAGAAAAGAAAAAAAATCATTTCATAAAAACATCAAAAAATAATTGGTTTGAACCGTCACTATTGGGATAAGAATACGTTTTTTTTAAATAACATCATATATTCATATTCATATCATCGCTAGATTCTTACGGGAAGGAATTGTGCTTAAAGGAAGATTCGTCACTAATGGAGAACAAGAGGAATATCATAAAGATTATGAAAATTTTAATTACTATGTTATTTGCACATCGGTGGACCAACATGAATGAGATAAATCACGAGAATTATTAGCCTCGATAAATATTGATCCTTTGTCAAATTTTGATCTTTAAACTTCAAGATAACAACACCGCATGTGTTAGCCATCAATCCATTCCGTGAGAACATATAATGACTTTATTTTTCCACATTCTCTCTATATTTTCTATATCACTTACAATTTTTACCTTTTTTTATCATATTTTATTTCTCTACGTATTTTTTATTTCCTTTTTTTTACTTTTATCTCTTATTTTCTCTCGACCTCTCTCATCTTATTTTCTCTCTCTATTTTTTAATAATTTTTTACTCTATTTTTTATCATATTTTTCCTCTCTAGCTATCTTATCTCACTTCTCTCTTTACCTTTAGTTTTCATTTTCTCTATCATTATATTTTCTTTTATTTTTTCTTCTAATTTTTTTTCTTACCTATCTCCTCGTAATTTCTCTTTTTATATTTTCTACTTTATCTCTAAACCATTTTATTTCACTTATATTAATTTTGTAGTAATTTTATTATTTTAGGTAACTGATAGGGTTGAATGAGCCCTAGCCAGAACGAGGGATGAAGAAGCTACGGGGCACAATACGCCGGGTCGAGATAACCCTCCATCCCGGGCCCCGGGACTCACCACGAGCGAATCTCCCGGGAAGGCCGACTAGAAGATCCCTCTCGGGAACACCCTAGGAAATTAGGCCCCGAGAGCACCTCGGGAGTTATAGCACCGAATGCCCCCGAGCTCACCTAGGGAGGCGGAGTCTTCGCAATAACCAACCTCAGATACTGACCCCCCCCCTCTCGGTACGGATAAGCATTCCCGCCAGAAGGGGTCCACACAACCCTCAAAAGTCGCAACAGGTGGACACGTGATAACGGCGCAGACCGTTTCAAAGGATATCCCGCTACCGTCGAAATAGGAGGGGCGTGACTTACGTATCAGAGACGTGGCACCGATCGAGGGGCACGTCTAATCTGTCGACACCAGTATAAAAGGTAGTCCAACCCCTCCGGTAAGGGGGGATGCTCTCTCAACTATCGTCATCTTCTATATTTTCCGCAACCTTTTCTTTTCGACAGACACTGACTTGAGCGTCAGAGCGGACTCCGTCGGACCCCCGCCGGCGTGTCCCCTAACGCTCGTGTTAACCTCGCAGGAGCCTAAGTTCCTCTCTGACGCAACAACTTCCACTTGGGCGGAACCTCGGGGACTGGTCATCGTTGTCGACTCCTTCCGGAACAATTTTGGCGCTGTCTGTGGGAATCTAGCAAAGCACCTGAAGGAGCACCGATGGCAGGATCGGAGGGACAACCCCTTACCCTCACAAGAGAGGAACTTGACTGCCTAGTGGCTAACGCTATCAAGGAAGCGCTGGAACAGCACCAAGTCGAACAGGCTGCTCCACAACCAGGGGGTCCGACGAGGGAGGAGATCCCCGAGTCTTCATCTCGCATTCACGAAGATCCGTCACCCCGGTGGGACGACAGGACGGAGCAACCCAGGGCCCTTAGAGAGAATCCCCTGGAGATATTGAGAAGACCCACTCGGTGGCCTCCAGCGCCCAGAGGCACGAAGAGGGACCGGGGAAGAGGGATGGACCCAAGACCTCCCATAAGGTCCCCTCTACCCCTTTTTCGTCCGAGATTGTCGAGGACTCTATGCCAAAGCAGTTCCGCGGGCCTGGGATCCCTGATTATGATGGGAAGACGGATCCGGAGGATCACGTCTGTAAATTCGAGAATGCGGCACTCCTGCACCAGTATACTGACGGTGTGAAGTGCTGAGTATTCTTGAATACCCTATCCGGAGCAGCTCAGCTATGGTTCTAGAGGCTGCCACAAGGTTCCATCAACTCCTTCGCGGAGTTCAAGACAGCCTTCCTCCACCATTTCGCGAGTAGCCGTCACTACTAGAAGACGACACCTAACCTGTTCGCCCTCAAGTAGAAGCCTAAGGAACCACTCAAGGAGTACATCCAGAGGTTCAACCGGGTGGCGCAGGACGTGTCTAGTGCAACATCAGAGATACTTGTCAGTGCTTGTACCTAGGGGTTCGCTGAAGGGGACTTCTTCCGGTCCTTGGTGAGGAAACCCCCGCCAGTTTTGATGATTTGCTGGGGCGCTCCGTCAAGCATATTAATGTGGAAGAAGTACAGTACGCCCGTCGCAAGGATCCAATCGGAGCCCCACCTCCGGCGGCCCCCCGATCAGACAGAAGGGAGTCCCCAGCCCCGACACAGGGAAAAGACCTTCCTCCCAGGATGGACCAGTGGACTGGTAGGCACCGACTGGTGGAGACGGTGGACACTGAGCAACCGGAGTCATTGCTAAAATACTGCAATTATCATGGCAGCTCGACTCATTCCACGAAGGAGTGTCACACCCTGAAGAAGAAGTTCAGCGAGGAGGCGGACACTAAACCCCGAAGAAAATGGAATAAGTCGGGGTATCACAAAAGGTCGCCAAGACGAAGCTTTTCTCCTCGACGACGACCTGCTGGGGAGAACGAGGTCCGACCTCGATCCCGGTCACGATCGAGAGGTAGGAGTCGGGCCCCGTACCCCGAAAATCCCTCTCCTTAGAGAGAGATCCTCAGAAAGGCAAAACCCCTATGTGTGGTCCGCCTTCGGGCCATGTAGGGATCATCTCCGGAGGACCTACTGGAGGGGACTCTAATCGGGCAAGGAAATCTTACACCCGGTGGTTGGAAAACTACTCCATCGGGACAAGCCGAAGTCGGGAGCCAGGCCCTACAATCTCTTTTGGGCCATCCGACCTCGAAGAAGTGGAAGCGCCCCACGAGGACGCCATAGTGATCGTAGCTCGCATCGCCAATTATGAGGTGAAGCGCATTTTCGTGGACACAGGGAGTTTCGTAAACATCCTGTACAAGGCAGCTTGGAAATAAATGCAGATAGATAAGGATGAGCTGCTCCCGGTCTCGACCCCACTATTTGATTTCATGGGGTATCGAGTACAGCCGATGGGGCAAATCACCTTGTCACTCTCGTTGGGCAGCGACAGGTTCGAAAGAACCCGGAGGACTCCTTTCTTAATCGTGGATGCCCCCTCCTCCTACAATGCCATCCTGGGCCGCCCCGTGCTCAGCACTTTCCAGGCTATGGTCTCTGTTTACTACCAGAATATCAAGTTCCTGGTGGGCGACCGGGTGGTGGAAGTCCGAGGGGATCAGCTAGTGTCTCGGCGGTGCTATAGCAGGGAGGTCAGAACAGAATCTCGGAAGAACCTGCAAGGCCTGGAGGATTAGCTGTAGAAGAAAGGCAGAAACGCAGGAGGTCCTGGCCCGACTGCAGTCTCAGACCCTTCTGGCCTTGGTAAGATTCGCATTTTATTTAGAGTGTCTGTCTGTGTATCTCTGTGCTCTTGCAGAAAAATAAAAGTAATAAAGAGAGATACTTCCCCCCCAAGATAGCAACGCACTACCGAGGAGTCAAAAACCCTAATATCCTGCGGTGCAACCGACACCCGGGGTACTTAGGCTTGGTTTGGGACCTACGCGCCTGACCAAGTATCCAAAACCCTAATACCCCGCGGTACAGCCGACGCCCGGGGTACTTAGGCTTGGTTTGAGACCTACGCGCCCGACCAAGTACCCAAAACCCTAATACCCTGCGGTGCAGCCGACACCCGGGGTACTTAGGCTTGGTTTGGGACATACACGCCCGACCAAATAACCAAAACCCTAATGCCCCGTGGTACAGTCGACGCCCGAGTTACTTAGGCTTGGTCTGAGACATATGCACCCGACCAAGTAACCAAAACCTTAATGTCCCGCGGTACAGCCGACGCCCCGGGTACTTAGGCTTGGTCTGGGACATACGCGCCCGACCAAGTAACCAAAACCCTAATGCCCTGCGGTACAACCGACACCCGGGATACTTAGGCTTGGTCTGGGACATACGCGCTCGACCAAGTAACCAAAACCCTAATATCCCGCGGTACAGCCGACGCCCGGGATACTTAGGCTTGGTCTGGGACATACGCGCCCAACCAAGTAACCAAAACCCTAATACCCCGCGATACAGTCGACGCCCGAGGTACTTAGGCTTGGTCTGGGACATTTGTGCCCGACCAAATGACCAAAACTCTAATACCCCGCGGTACAGCCGATGCCAGGGGTACTTAGGCTTGGTCTGGGATATACGCGCCTGACCAGGTAACCAAAACCCTAATACCCCGCGGTACAGCCGACGCCCGGGGTACTTAGGCTTGATCTGGGATATACGCGCCCGACCAAGTAACCAAAACCCTAATACCCTGCGGTACAGCCGACGCCCGAGGTACTTAGGCTTGGTCTGGGACATACTCGCCCGACCAAGTAACCAAAACCCTAATGCCCCGAGGTACAGCCGACGCTCGGGGTACTTAGGTTTGGTTTGGAACATACGCACCATACCAAGTATTAAAAACCCTAATACCTTGCGTTATAACTGACACTCGGGGTACTTAGGCCTGGTCTGGGTTGTTCTAAACTCCCCACGAAGGACGCAAACGAAGGTGCCTCACAATCTCCCGAACTCCCAGGATGGGTGAAAGCTGCGGAAGCAAGGACAAAGTTGCATGCCCGACCAGGGGAACGTAAGCAGAACATCGAAAAGAATAACCCAGTCATACACATACACAGGGTAACAAAAATATTATTTTATTCATGAAAAATACAGTGAAAACAACATCTTAGAAAACTATCAAGGTACAATTGGATGAGAGAATGCGCTCTCCTACTTGAGCCGTTCGCCTCTAAAGCTCCATGCCTTTGCGAACCGCCTTCAAAGCACACAGTGCGTGGAAGCACGTCAACAGGGCCCGAAATCTTTTTCCAACTTCTGGGTTCTCCCTCCGAGTAGTCAGGGACGGGGATGGATGCCTGAGGTAACACATGAGTAGCCCGACCCCATCAGGACACCCCTTCTCTTTTTTCATAAAGATGCGACCGAATACAACATTCACAAGGCAGAAAAAAGAGGAGGGGGAGTAGTGACTGCAATTTCTCTCCGGAGCATGTAAAGGCGCAACTCCAGGTCGCAGCAACCGCAATTCTCCTCTAGGTCGAGAAAAGACACAAGGAAGAATCATCCTAAACAGAGGAGAGGGAACATCAACCGAATATTCTCCATGAAAAGAAGAAAGAGAAAAACCAGCGGCTGTAGCCCCTCCCCTCTTGGTGACGACGTACCTCATAGACACCTTCCTCTGCCCGAAGCTTGGAGGAAATGAGTAGCCGATGGTGAGTGGGGGACACCGCCACGAGCCGACCAAAGGTTTGGTGATCAACAGGATGAGTCATCTCCTCCATGCCCCGTGGCGGACCACATAAGGTCTTTTCTGGACTCCTCAGATAACCCGGGAGTCCCGCATCCTCCAGGGACTTCAGCGAGACCCTGGACCTCATCTCCACCATGCTCCCCGGCAAAGGGTTCAACACCAAGGCCTCTGCCTTTGTCAGGTCCCTCAGCCAAGAACACTGCCTCACCTCCGGTGGCAGGCATAGTGGACGGCAATGAAGGGGAAAGGAAAAGCAAGCGATGACGTCCTACTATTAAAGAAGCAAGCTGATAGGAGGGATGAAGAAGATGGTGCCCCCTCTCCCCCTATTTATACTGATAACTGCGGCTTCATGCAGTTAATGCAAGGAGGATGCAATAACGCCAACAGGCGCTGAAGCGTCGTTTCGACTGGCGTACCCATACTGTGCCTAGGAACCCGCGACTCTTAATGAGTCTAATCAATAAGATCGCGAATAATACGGAGGTGACGGTTCGGAAATCATCCGCGCACTCCAGCAGGAAAGATCAACGAGGACCTGCCACAAACATAAATGTAGGGCACGAAGATTTGACTTATAAAATTATCAAATGGGATCCACCACAAGAATCAACCTCGAAGACAATCAACTGTTGGTTAGGTATACACATAAAGGCAAAAGGCACATCTCGCAAGGGCGCATGCACAAGGAACAAGGAAAATGATTACACTAAGTCAAAATCGCTATAATAGGACTTGTCCCTCGGGCAAACATCAGGCCCTGTAAGCGCAAAGCCTCGGGAGAAGACCTCTACCTAGCCCGGAGGGTATCTACAACCGCGGGTCAGCGTCAGAAGGCAGGAGTTGCTCCTTCTCCAGCTTATCGATGGCCCCATGGAAGTCCTGTTGTAAACGCTGCATTACCTGGTCGGCTATAATGATTCAGAACTCATCCGACTCTAGGAACTTTGCCTTGAAACTCATCTCAGCCTCCTTAGAGTCAAAAGCTTTGGTTGCCCGAAGGGTCAGGAGCTCGGCCTCAGCGGACTCATAAGAACGTCTCAGCCATGCCAACTCGGCAGCCATCTCCACTTGCTCGGACAGAGCCTCCCTGAGCCTCTCGGAGGTGGCCAGCTCATCTGACCTATTGATGCAGTCTGGCCCGATTGTTGTTTTGGTGTTGACAACGATTTAAGTTTGGTTGAGTGAATTCAGATTAAGTCCTGGTCGGGGACTGGGCACGAAATCCTAGTGAGTGAAGCTAGGTTGAAATCTCGGTGAGTGAAGCCAGGTCCTGGTGAGTGAAGCCAGGTTGAAATCCCGATGAGTGAAGCTGGGTCCTGGTGAGTGAAGCCAGGTTAAAATCCTAGAGAGTGAAGCTAGGTTGAAATCCCGGTGAGTGAAGCCAAGTGACCGAAACCCTGGTGAGTGAAGCCAGGTCCTAGTGAGTGAAGCTAGGTTGAATGAAATCCAGATGAGTGAAGCTGGGCACGGAGTCTTGGTCCGAGGGACTGAGCACGAGTTAGAGAAGGGTAGGGAGCCCGTTCTCTTGACTTAGAGTTGAATTGGGAGTCGCTGGATCGGTCTGGTGACCGATCAGGGAGATTGGCACGAACTCCTATTGTGGATCGGTCTGGTGACCGATCCAGAGAAGGCTGATCGGTCTGGTGACCGATCAGGGAGAGAACAGAAAGGTTTCTGTTGAGCTTCTGATCGTTCTGGTGAACGATCAGAGAGAGGTCAGTAGCCTTGGGGAGAAACTCTTGATCGGTCTGCTGGACCGATCAAATATCGTGAGTTCCTCATCCTGACCGATCAGGATGGATCCTGATCGGCGAGGGAGTGACCTGATCGGTCACCAGACCGATCAAGGCACAACTTGATCGGTCAGGTGACCGATCAGGGGTTGTGGCTGAGGAAGCTGGAGGAAACCCAGCTAAGTGCTGGATCGATCCGGTGACTGATCCACGATCTGTGATCAGTCAGGGTGACCGATCACAAAAGGTCCGCGATTTCTGGTTTCTCACTGTGGATCGATCAGGCTGGAGCCTGATCGGTCAGGGCTTACCCTGATCGGTCTGGTGATCGATCAGGGTCCTCTCTGGTCGGTCTGGTGACCGATCAATAGCTGTAACTTTAATTTGAAATCGATGTCAGACGTTCTGATCGCATCTATTTTCTCTGTGCTTTCTCTGATACACTGCTGATTTCATTTGATATGCTGTGCTAATCTTCTGTTGGAATGTGCAGACATTACAGGGATGATTCAAGCCAAGGGGGAGAGTCAACTGAAGACTTTACTTGGTGCAGGTTAGTATGTATTCAGTTTTCAGGTCTCAACGGGCGTCTGGCGCGGCTGGCGACTGACGGAGGCTCAGCTAAAGAGGTCTTCAGTGGACTGAGTGCTCAGGGAGTCAGGGGGTCAGGCTGTGGATGCTGTTGGAGAGCCTGGTGATGGGAGCAGGAGCTTAAGACGAAGCTGGAAGCAGAGGAGCAACAAGGATGAACACACAGAAAACTTGAGGAGTTTGGCTGGGCTGTGTTTGTGCTCTCTGTTGTTTCGTGCTTGAGTGTTCTTGCCAAATCCTTGTGAGCGTTCCTTCTTAGTGTCTCGTGAGCTTATCTTGTATCTTCTTGAGACCGCCTGTAGAGAGGTTTCTCCACCGAGAAGGAGGCGCTGTTATATCCGGGTTCACCGGGGCTTGATCTACCGACGATCAAGGGATCGCCCACCTTACAGGCACGCCAAGGAGTAGGGGCAAGTTATCCCCGAAGCTTGTACATCGCCGTGTTAGCGATTTGGTTTGCTTTTCATTTTTGCATATTTTTGTTGTGTTGTTTGTTTCCGTTGCTGCTAACTCTTAAGTGCAGAAGATTTTAAAGAGCAAGAGTTTTGTGTCTGGCTACATTCACCCCCCCTCTCTAGCCATCCAAGCACCAACACGATCGAGCCTGAATCAGGTCATCCTCTAGGACAGATGTGCGGTCAGTGGCCATCAGGAGGTCAGACTCCATCTAGCCCGACAACTTCTTCTCTCTCGCATGGAGCTGATCTCTCTCCTGCGTCACTTGGAGAAGGTCCTCGGTAGCCGACACGACCTTCTCGGACGCCAAACGTTCTCTATGCCGGGAACTCTGAAGAGCCTGCTCCTTGTCCTGCAGGAGCTTCCTCAGGTGCTCGACCTCTTCGCGAAGAGCTCTGCTGACACTTGCCTGTATCACTCCTACCCGATGCTCATGGTCAGCTGCAGCTTCCGCCCGTAAGGATCGATGGAGTAAGGCCTCCACTTGGGGCCCGGAATACAGGCCCCGGCCAACTACTATGCAATGCTCGTCTGCCTGCCATCGCACCGAAAGGTTAGCAGGCGGGCAAGAGAACATCCAAGGCAATAACAATTCACACCTTCAGGAGCATCTCCCGAAGACTAGCTAGTGGGCCAGCTGAGGCTCGCACGACTACCCCTTCAAAGGTGCTGGGTATGTCGCCTCGCTCCTCGGGTAGCGGTGAACTCGGGCGAAAAGGAAGTCGGTGGATGACGGAAACCTCAAGGGGCACGCTGGAGGGGTTGGAGGCATCCTCTTCGGAACTAGAAGTCCCCTCCGACAAAAGCCCCTCAGTTGGAGTGGCCTTTAATTGCGCCGGAGGGACAGATTGCATGGAGGCCTCCAACGCTGCATCTAACCTCTCCCTTAGCCGATCTAGTTTCATCCGGTATTGAGTACGCAATATCTCCTTACCCGTGGGAGAGGTGGCTGGGTGAAGGGAGCTGGAGGGAGGCACAGGGATGACTGCCTCCGGAGCAGAGACCGGCGGGGCATGTGTAGGAGCTGCTCCCTCGGAGGATGGCGCCGCTTCCTCGGGCACCGGGGAAAGAGTGGAGGAGCTGGCAGAATGTTGTTTTTTCCTTCTAGGGCCCAAGCCCTTAGGAAGTCGTCTCTTTTGCTGACCAACGGACTGGTTGGCAGGAGGAACAATAGGAAGGGTGGTCCCCTCGAGACGGACGGTCCTCGAGGGAGAACCATCCCAAGAAGAAGGGTCTGTGATAACGACGCGTGTCGTACCGCGCGTATCAAATACAATTGAAGTATCGAACTCCTCTACACTAATGTAGCATAGAGTAACTCGAGTTGTCTCCCAACGAATATAGTTAATACATGATAAATCTCAGGATCGTATGTTATTGCTTTTGGGTTTTGGATATGAAACTGGGTTTTGGATTTGAACGTTAATACTACGAAAAGAAATAGCAAAGCAGGTATGAAATCTAGTTCTAATTAAGGAAAGACAATGCAGGTAAGGAAATCTAATTTAACCTAACTATAATTGCAGAAAAGAAAATGACAACTTGAAATTAAGCATAAACAAAACTAAACATGGAACAAAAACCTACAGCATTAAAGAAATCTAATCTCCTAACTTAATTGCATGTAAATGAAGACATGAAACTTAAAGCAATGGGAAAAGCAATACAAAATAGAAGTTAAGCAACTAAGAAACATCACAATTGAAAGTTTTGTTCTAAAAAGCATTTAACCAAACACAAGATAGGCATGCTCTAAATTGCTTCAAGTACGTGCAATTTGAAATGGGAAAGATCCATCAAATACACACATTCACTCAAAAACACATAACAACTCAAACATTATCAACTATCAAAACAATCACTAACCAATTCAAGTTGAAACACACATAACAACTCAAACATTATCAATTATCAAAACAATCAATAACCGAATCAAGTTGAAACACACAAATTGACCCAAGAAACTGAATTGCTCTGTAGGAACTGCTGTGAAAGGTGGCTGCCTGATCTGATGAACTGCTGCCGGGTTGGATGAAGAAGCTATGAAGAAGGAAACAAAACTGCTGGAAATGGAAGGCTGTGAAATCTACTGGATCTGCTGGAAATACTGTGAAGAAAATGAAACTACTGGAATTCTGTGAAGAAAAATTTGCTGAAAACAAACTGCTGGAAGAGCTTTGCTGGAAGAAATATATTGGATCGAATGAAGGTGGATTGTCGCTTCCCTCAACCCGAGAGAAGCTGGCGAAGGAGATGGGTGATCGCTTCTCTCAACCCGAGAGAAAGCTGCGGAAGAAGGTCGACTAGGGTTCGGACCCGAGCCCTAGCTTGTGGTCGGCGGCGAGATGGAAAGGTGGAGACGATGGTGATCCCCCTCGATGAGAACCCTCCTCGATGATAACCCTCTCGTGTTTGCAATGGCGTGATGGTGGAGAGTGGATGGAGCTCCGGTCGGCGGCGAGATGGAGATAGATCGCCGGCCCTTGGTGGAGGTGGATGATCTGAGTCAGGAACCCCCCGTCTGCCTCGTCTGTGTGTCGCCTCTGCCCTTTTGTTTGTTTGGCCCAGCATTTGGGTTCAGACCAGACTTGGGTTCGGTCCAGTCAAGCCAGCAGTTGGGTTCAATCAGCCAAGCCCAGCAATTGGGTTCACAGCTTAATCAGAACAAGCCCTATCAGCCCAGCTCATGTTTAACCCAGCATTTGGGTTCAGACCAGACTTGGGTTCGGTCCAGTCAGCCAAGCCAGAGCTCACAGCTCAGAAGAAAATTAGCAACGGACGGCTGAGATTGATTTGGCTTCATCCGATGGTCGGATCTCTTCAGATCTGAACCAAACTCCACAGATCCCAATCAATGGTCCTGATTTACCTATTCCCAGCTCGGATTAACCAGATCAGTGGTGGATGGTCCAGATCTTCCCTTTTCTTGAATGGATGGTCTAGAACATCTTGAGCTTGATCCAACAGACAGATTACTTCTGATTTGGATGAAATTTTCAGATCTTGATCTATGGTCATGATTGATTCTATCTTAAACTCGGATTGACCAGCAGTTGACCGATGGCTCAGATCTAGCCGTTCTCTGGAATGGACGGCTCCTATTAATCCAATGCTTGATCCCTTTGATCTGGATCCAATGCTGACTCAAGTCTGACCCGATTTGATCGAGATCCATGATCATTTGAAGCCTACAAAATGATATTCAAATTTAGTACCAAAAAATATCCAAAATATACAAAGATTTGAATTAAAAGCCAAAATAGAGGAAATACATGAAACCTAATACAATTGCAAACTTAAGCATATAAAATGTGGATCAAACATGAATTTTAGAGCCGAAAATAATCAACAAAATGGTGGTTATCAGTCTGCCACGGGGTCCACCCAGTAAACGGAAGACCCTTGGTTCACCACAGAGGGGGATGTAACAGTGGTTTTCTACCCCCTCGGGTGAAGCCATCCCCCCAGGGCGAGACCTCGTCCCCCCCGAGGACCCAACAGGTGCAGGAGGTACGTCAGAAGTGATCGAAGGAGGATTCAACGCCTCCTTGTTGGTCTCCTCCCACTTGATGAGCCGGCTCATCACCTTGGCGAACATGACTTCCTCTGTAGACGCCAGATAGAGAGAGTATCAGTCAGAACTAATGTGCATGGAAGAAAAAGGCGAACATACCTAGGGTGGAGCTGATCCGCGTTACTTTAGGGCTAAGGCCCGCCAGATACATAAGTTCTTCACTCTGCACCAGCCCCGGGCCACTGAACTCCATACCAGAAAGTACCCCCTAGCACGCTGGTACACCGCGCTGTGGAGAAAGTTCCCTAGAATAGGAGGGGGTGGCAAATCCTCTATCCAACACAGGGGACTGAAGGGCAAGGATGACAAGCGGACGTAGAAAAATTTCTCCTTCCACCCTTTATGCGAGGAGGGAAACCCTCCTAAAAACCTATGACCCGATCGGGCCGCGAAGCTAAAGACCCTTCTAGACCTTATCGGGATGAAGAAAGAATGAAAGAGAGGAGAGGTCAGTGGAAGATCAAAAAGCTTGAAGATAATGTATGCCCCTCTCATCTGAGCGAAGACATTAGGAGTCATCTGGTGAAGAGGGATGTTAAAATAGGAGGCTATGTTAGTGTAGAAGGGGGGGATAGGGAAACGAAGCCCTAACTCCATTTGCCCTAAGAAAAAGGTCAACATGCCTGCAGGGGGTTCCACAGGCGTCTGATCCACTTTGGGAATGACCATCGCCATCTCGGTCGTGACGCCGTAGGCCTCGGTGGCCGCTTGTAAGGCCTCCAGTCTCACTCTCGAGGAGGCGGACTCATACCATTCTGCCCGATAGTCCTCCATGACCCCTAAGAAAGAAGACAAGAAGGAGACAAACTACTCACGCGCAGAAGAAGCTTTACAAGGGAGGAAGACGAAGTACACCCAGTCGCTGAATCAGAAATGGAGGGCAACGTTTGCCTTTTCCCCCCTTATACCCAGGCAGCCACTTGCCTAGGCACAATGGGGAAGTGACACATGGAAAGCAAGAAACCACCTCGCCCGGATAGTCGATTGTCGCGAGCCAGCCATACCGACGCATGATCGTAAGGACTCGTGGAGATGGTCATTAGGACACAGGGCAATAAGGCATTCACGCGAGCACCTTGTTGCCCTCAAAAAAAGGGGTCACGCGCCTTTATAACGAGGGGATAGACATCATTATAAGCCTTCGAGAGTCGGAGCAGTCTTTTTGAAAAAGAAGAAATCACAAAAGGGGATTTCTAGGAACGCAGGATGAAGATGATACGATCTAAGAGCCCTCCACAATTACTACAGGAATAGTCATGAAGGCGGAGGCCCGCGAGAGCTCAGCTTTTTCATCCTGACACTAGTCTGATCAATCAGCCACACTTCCTTCGATCAGACTTGAAGGGGGGACTTGTGATAGGGTTGAATGAGCCCTGGCCAGAATGAGGGATGAAGAAGCTGCGGGACACAATACGCCAGGTCGAGATAACCCTCCTTCCCGGGCCCCGGGACTCACCGCGAGCGAATCGCCCGGGAATGCCGGCTAGAAGATCCCTCTCGGGAACACCCCAGGAAATTAGGCCCCGAGAGCACCTCGGGAGTTATAGCACCGAATGCCCCCGAGCTCACCTCGGGAGGCGGAGTCCTTGCAATAACCAACCTCAGGTACTGACCTCCCCCCCCCCCCCTCTCGGTACGGATAAGCATTCCCGCCAGAAGGGGTCCACACGACCCTCAAAAGTCGCAACAGGTGGACACGTGATAACAGCACAGATCGTTTCAAAGGATATCCCGCTACCATCGAAATAGGGGGGCGTGACTTACGTATCAGAGACGTGACACCAATCGAGGGGCACGTCTAATCTGTCGACACCAGTATAAAAGGTAGTTCAACCCTTCCGATAAGGGGGGATGCTCTCTCAACTCTCGCCATCTTCTCTATTTTCCGCAACCTTTTCTTTTCGACAGACACTGACTTGAGCGTCAGAGTGAACTATGCCAGACCTCCGCCGGCGTGTCCCCTAACGCTCTCGTAGGAGCCTAAGTTCCTGTCTGACGCAACAACTTCCACTTGGGCGGAACCTCAAGGACTGGCTATCGTCGTCGACTCCTTCCGGAACAGTAACTTTAAAATTTTTATAGATTTACATTACTAAAGCTGCATGAATAACAATAATTTCCATATCAAGATTTGAACTAAATACTACTAATATAATCATGATTTTTATTACCATTGATCTCATTACTATTCAGATGGATAAATTTGAACCAACTGCCCATTAGTTTGTTTAGATATTTAAAAATTAAAATTTAATTTTAATCAATTAAGGAATTTGTTTTAATAAATGATTGACATAATAACGCTAAACTAATGAATGGTCCGTTAAAAATATTTTTCGATTCATAAAAAAATTAATCATTTCAGAAAAGAAATTAAAGGTTTTTATTATAAATTATCTAAAAGAGATTTCACCACAAAATGAAAATATTCAATTAATTTTGCAAATTTTTATGAAAAAATATTTATATTTAGCAAAGATTAATTAACCGCCTTCACTCCGTGTTTATTTTCCCCGCCCATTTTTAAACAAAAATCAAAAATAGGCAACGGCTTCTCGCCCGATCATCTTCATCACCATCGTCTTCCGCCGCAAAATTTGGATCGACGTCCGCCCTCCGGAACACTTCGAGTATGCCCTCGACTCCCACCCGTCCCTTCCCAACGAGCCACCGGCCGCCGTTGCGCCCTCAAAAGCACCCTCCCACTTTCTTGGCATTTAACCGCCGCCGAAAAGATCTGTTTCGTGAGCCGATTAACGTCTGCAGGCAGAGCTCGACCTTCTTCGTTTCTCCCCTCGAATTCGAGAAAAGCTTTCTTGTGTCGCTGATCTAGTTGTGGGGCTTCCTGGGTTAGGTGAAATTTCAAATTGCGTCGAAAGTTTTAATCTTGCCAAGGATTTCTCGCCTGCTAGCCTGACGATTCTGAAATTTTTTGGGCGAATCTGCCTTCATACTGTTTGAGGAATTGTCTGACTTGAAAATCGTAGGAAAGTTGGGGAGACTTGAGATTGGCAGGAACATAGAGAGTGGGAGGCGATTCTAAGCGTCGGATTGAGAAATGAGTTGCTTTCCTTGTTTCTCGTGGAAAAGCATCCCGGAGGAGGAACAATCTCCCATTGTAAGCACGACAAATGACAATGAGCTCAGAAAAAAGCCAGGTGAGTTCCCCTTGATTCACTACTGATTAATATATCATAAGGTAGCTGAACTAAGTTAGACTTTCTAAAATAAATTATTCATAAGGGTGTATGTTCATATCACTTTGATTGTGTATAATTTTGTCAGTGCACGCCACACAAAAATCCTCCAATGAGGCAGCAACTCCAAAAGATGCTGGAAATGGCAGAATTGCATCACAGAGTTTCACAGAATCAAGATCAAAAAATGCTGCAAATGGCAATATTGAAGCTCGATATTTCACATTTCGTGAGCTTGCTGCAGCTACCAAGAATTTTCGGTCTGAGTGTCTTTTGGGTGAAGGTGGGTTTGGTAGAGTTTACAAGGGTCGCCTTGAGAACCTTGGACAGGTAATGGGTAATTATCATTCTCTGATTGTTCCTTGAACAACTCTTAAATTGTGTATGGTTTGTTCATGATTGTCTAAATTCTCTTGGTTTAGGTGGTAGCTGTTAAGCAGCTTGACAGGACTGGATTCCAAGGAAACAAGGAATTCATCGTCGAAGTAATGATGCTTAGTCTCCTTCATCATGAAAATCTAGTCAAGCTTATTGGCTACTGTGCCGATGGTGCTCAAAGACTTTTGGTGTATGAATACATGCCCCTGGGCTCCTTAGAAGACCATCTGCTCGGTAATAATCTTCTTCATCAATGATTATTTGTCCTGGATGCAAGTAAACTCAAATATGAAACTCTGTGATTTACTTGATGACATTGTTTCTATTTTCAGATATCCAGCCTGAGCAGAAACCTCTAAGATGGTACACAAGGATGAAAATAGCATATGATGCCGCCCGAGGCCTAGAGTATTTGCACGAGAAGGCCAACCCGCCTGTGATCTACCGCGATCTCAAATCGTCCAATATCCTACTTAATGAAGGTTTCAATGCAAAACTGTCTGATTTTGGTCTGGCAAAGCTCGACCCGATGGGGGATGAAATCCATGTCTCTTCTAAGGTGATGGGCACTTATGGCTACTGTGCTCCTGAGTATGCCAGCACAGGCGAACTTACAGTGAAGGCAGACGTATACAGTTTTGGAGTAGTGTTGCTCGAGCTAATCACTGGGAGGAGCGCAATCGACATATCGAAGCCAGCAAGCGAACAGAATCTTGTCTCTTGGGTATGCTTTCCTCAAACCATGTCTTGTAGGATCACAACAAACTGTACTTCCTCAACGACTCCTATAACTAGCTCTGATTTGCTGTTCCAACAGGCAATGCCGAAGTTCAAAAATCAGAAGAGGTTCGAAGAGCTAGTCGACCCGCTTTTGAGAGAAGACTATCCTGCAAGTGGATTGAAGCAAGCGGTTGCTGTTGCTGCATTATGTCTTCAAGAAGAAGCTGCACCTCGCCCAGTTATGGCTGATGTCGTCACGGCGCTAAGTGTTCTCATAGACGCTTCAATTGTGGATTAGTATTGTTCGAACTAACAATAATAGCAAAGAGGAATGAACAAAATCATACATTGAATATTGGAAGTTATCTCTTGAATGGAATTGTAATTTCTCAGGTTAGAATGAAACAAGTAAAGTCTTGCACCAAATCATTAGCTCCCTCTTCGAGCAGCAGCATGATGAAAAACCTAATGAACTTGTCGGAAAACTCAAGTGTGTAGTGCATTGGAGAAGGGAATAGATGAAGCTGTTAAATCATTGTTCCTTTTTATCATCAACAAAACCAGAGCACGCCCTGCAGACAACCAAATAGATATCATTATTCCTTGTGGGTCATAATCATGTTGCATTGCATGTGAGGAAAAAAAAAAGGCATTCAAAGGTGAAGAAAAATAAAAGCTAAAACGAAGCATGCAACATGATCACCATTAATTTTCATTTGTACCAATATCTCTTCTTTTTAACCAATGCCCATCTTCATTACAACAAACCCTCGTTTGGTACAAAAGTTCTACAGCTAACACAACACACTGTACCAAAGATAATGGAACTTGCACAAATCAACGAGAACATCCCTGCACATCTACCGTGACTGAGAAGAACTAATTCCATAGGAAGCAAATCGAAACCAAATACTGTGAGAAAGTCGGCATAGATAAGTGTTAAGACACACAATAGTTTGGTCGATCAATTTAATGGTTTCTCACTGCCTAAGTTCAAGGACCCATCCTTCATTAATTTGATGCTCAAGCTGTTGAATCTTCCTCTCGAGTAGTGTCGCGAAGCCTTCCTCCAATCTGTTCCAGTCTTCATCATTGCCACAAATTCATCATAGCTGATTCGACCATCCTATGATTAAAAAAAAAAGACCTGGCTAATTAGTGATGAAGATGAGAAGATTGGTAACCATCCATGTGAAATAAATATACCTTGTCAGTGTCCACTTCTTGTAAGATATCCTTGGCGGCATCCATACTATCAGGAGCACCATCTTCAGCAAGGGCTTGGTGCAGTTCCTCAGGTTCTATAAAGCCATTCGAATCTTTGTCAAAATATGAGAAGGCCCTTCTGAGATGCTCATCGTTTGCCATTCTTTGCAAGTGAAGAGATACAGCTACAAATTCACCATAGTCTAGGGTACCTTTTCCATTCATATCAACCTATTCAACAAATTGAAATCATTAGATGTTGCAGTGCATTTACACATTTCAACAAACAATTAATCCATCCTCTGACATCAATTCTTGTGAAAAAATCATTATGCAATAGAAGCTGTTTTGTCGATGTCTGAAACAATCACAAATTACGACCATATGTCCCTTTGGTTCAGAGAACTTGTAAGATCCTCGCTACCAAGATTTGGCGGGGAAATGAGGCACCATAGGTCACATAAACAGTATTTCACTCCTAGTTCTGCTGCCATTTTACACAAAACTAGAGGAAACTGATGTGTCTTCCATATTTTCAGTATCTACAAGGCTAAATAAGTTCTTTAAAGTACATTTTAAGCTTGTGCAGCTTTTACCCAAGCTTATTTATCTAGTTCTCCTTAAAAGATAAGTATGTATCTAAGATGATGTTGATATGGCAAAGGAACCTAATAACCCTCAGATATCACATATTAAGGAGATTAAATTCTGCATAATAAATACTTGCTAATTTCCTATTCTCCATCTTGACTAACATAAGCATACGAAAGACAGAAAAATTCATTAAATTAAAAACAAACATATTTCTTGATGGTTTACCACTCCCTTACCAGAGTTGATAGAACAAAGCAAGATAGACATAGTTGAAAAGACAATCTTTAGGTTAATTTAAAATTTATAGTTTTTACAAAAAGAAGAAAAGATCCACCATGGCCAATAGATTTTTATGATTTTCCGTTTCAGTTTGATTGCATGTGTATAACAATTATTTAAAGAAATATTAATAGTAAAATTTCTTCACCCTGAACAGTAGCAACTTGGATAGATAAGTTAAGGTTATTGTACAGAAATTAGTTGGTCAGCAATAGTTCAGACAAGATATAGAGTATGAAAAAAGTGCAAAGCACAAAGAAGTAGATGCCATTTTTTCATCAAAGTTTGAACATGTTTCCCATTTTCAATCCAAATCAATTTAACTAATATACTCACTGCTTCAATAAGCATTTGCACTTCAGACTCCACCAGTTGTGAACCAAATTTAGCGAGCCCAGTTTTGAGTTCATCATGGGATACAATGCCATCATTGTCTGCATCCATCATCTTGAACATCTCTTTAATGTCTTCCACTTCTTCAGTAGATAAGTGATCAGCAATAACCTAATGAATAATCAACCAAACCAAGTTATACTCTGCAATCAAAAACATCCCGTTCAACTATTAATTGCAGTGAGACAAACCCTTAAAGCTCTCCTTTTGAATCTGTTCATCCGTGAAAATTGTTTAAGTCTTGACTTGACAACATCACCAAGAGGTACATTTGAGGCTTTCTTTGCATTCTGAAGCCAATGATGCTCTGTATGTGGGAAAAAAAATGTAAAAGCATCAGTTCAACATAAGAAAGAAAACAACACCAAATATAAAACCCAAGAACAGGATGACAAGCTAAAGAAATATGGATACCATTCCAGATAATGAAGATGATCTCAATTCTCAAATTATCAAATGTTAGGGACAGTTCCATTAAAGTTATATTAACAAATAGCATACAATGTAAACATACCAAGCACTTGCTTTGCAGTTAACCGAAGCTTGGGATCAGGTTCCAACATCAGCCGTACTAAATTTTTAGCACTGTCAGAAATACTAGGCCATGGTTCCCGTTTGAAATCTATTACACCCCTAAGAATTGCTTGTGCAACTCCCTGTTCAGTTTCTGCAATTAAGAAATCATAGCTCTTGTTAGATAGAAAATGGATCTGAAGAAATACAAAAAGTGTATTAATTAATAGACAATAAGTAACTTATTAGCATAAAGTGGTAGAACTAATAAAGAATAGATTTATTCATGGAAAGCTTACAATAGACAATAAGTAACTTATTTGCAGAAAGTGGTAGAACAAATAATGAAGTGTGCAAAATGGATTTATTGATGGAAAGCTTACCAGCCCAAAAAGGAGGAACTCCACACAGTAAGATGTAGAGTATAACTCCGGCACTCCATATATCAATTTCTGGTCCATAATTCCGTTTTAAAACTTCTGGAGCCATGTAATAAGGGCTTCCAACTATCTCAGAAAATCTTTCACCTAGAATTGAGGGAAAAAGAGAGAAAAAATTAAGTAGAGCATGTCCTTATAGTAAACTAAACTCCAAGTTAGGTTATTGAATAGAAGTGATCATTAATGAGGCTCAACAAGAATGAAGATCATTAGTATGCATTCATATGGTAACTAATCATTATGCTATGTAGAAAAAATTTCGGAAGGATCGATAATCAATAATAACTAGGAAGATTTTTTTTTTCCGATCTTCGTCTATTGGCAAACCATAGGCTTTATCTAATGGCATCCCAAGGTGCACAGTCACAAACTCTCTCTTTGGAAAAGTCATGCAAACACTCATTTCATGCTCCCAGTCTAAACCTTGATCTACATCTTAGTGTATCCTTGAACCATTTTTTGACACAAACACATCAAAAATGGGAAACCACATAAAACATAAAAATAGCATAGAGATAAATAAAGTGTAAATAAACATGAAAATTGCAAATTAACCATCACTAAAATATGGACCGAATTGAATAGTTATGCCACTGTATTTTATTTGGACAATCTCTTCGGTATATTCCAGACAAGTTTACACTATTGTAGCATTTGAAAACTACAATAAAGTAAGCAATTTTAATATGGATCCAGAAATGTTCTCACCAGGCTGGAAGAATATTGACAACCCAAAATCAATTGCCTTCAAGGGCGAGTTCTCCTTCTTGTTTGCAAACAAGAAATTCTCCGGCTTGAGGTCTCGATGGATCACCCCATGGCAATGGCACAGCTGCACGACCTCAACAATGGTCTTCATGACCACCGCTGCCGCGCGCTCTGAGTAGTGGCCCCTCGCCACAATGCGGTCAAAGAGCTCCCCGCCCTCGCACAGCTCCATGACCAAATGCACGGCGCCGTCGTCCTCGCACGCCTCCCGCAGGCTCACGATGCTGGAGCTCCTTGGCAGGTGCCGCATTATCGCGACCTCCCGCCGCACGTCCTCCACGTCAACTGCCGTCCGCAGCTTCCGCTTCGAGATCGACTTGCAGGCGAGCAGCTCCCCGGTGAATCGGTCAAGGCAGAGGTAGGTGACCCCAAACTCCCCGCGGCCGAGCTCGCGGTCCAGCACGTACTTCTCCTCGATCCCGCCCACCGCCCTGGCGTCTCCACTAAGAACCGCCGCCATTCGCTTGGAGTGCCCGCCGCCGTTGTGACGGAAGTGGTTCTTGTTGGCGAGCGGGCGGGCGCCGTGGTCATGATGGGGACGGGGGAAGGTCTTGACGTCCTCCCGGGCGACGGCCTCCGGCGAAAGGCAGCAGTTTCCCATATCGAGCTCGGATCCGATACCTCCGCTCACACAAATCGACCTAACAGCACGGAAGTGACTAGGGTTTCACATCAAATCAATCTCTCACAACGAAAAAGAACCATGTTTTTTCCCTTTTGATTGGGGGAAAAGAGACGGAAGCAACTGAGAAAGCGTCCGATTGGGGGAAGGTGGAACTTTTATCGTCGACTGGACAGAAAAAAAGCGAGACTGCGAGCAACGTGGCCGAGGTTTTACAGCGCGGACGCTTCTCCTCCTCCTCCTCCGCAACCGGGGCCGTGGTCAGTGGAGTTACAGGCGAGATGAGGATGAGAAGCGGAAGCTGCCATGGCGGTAGCTTTATTCTCCGCTTGGTCGAGTGCGAAGTGTAATGAGGACGTTTGCCGGCCGTGCTCCGTCTTCTTCCTCGTTTTGTGTGCTTGAAGCCTTTTGAATTTGATTAGGGAACAAGACTGCAAGACATCTCCCACATGCGATCTCGACAATTTTCCTAAAGAAAATTTTAAATAGATTATAAATGAAACCTCAGAAAAAATTAAATTTAAAAAATTATTTTATAAACTATTCCATAAAATTTTAAATTCTTAATATAGAGAAAAACTATATATCTTTTATTTTATTTTTCAATTTGCCTCTCAGACTAACGAAAGAAAAATTAATCAAGTTACAAAACGTCCGAATCATCGTTTCGAGCTCACAAAAATTTTTCACAACCACTCGTGATAAATGGTTCAGAAGTCTAGCATCTTACAATTATACATTCCATTTAGAAAATTTTTTTTATAAAATTCATTTTAACTAGGGATCGAACTACGAATGTTTGAGAGATAACTAATCACTCTTCTGTTGTATCATAGCTCCCGAAGCAAAATGATTAATCAGATTGAGTAACGTTGAATCTGAGATGATTAACTTGGTCATACAAAAGTTTTTCATAACTGTTAGGGGTAAATCAAAAAATATTCACGATGAACGTTACGCATCCATAATTGCGCGCCTCTCATAGTAACAATTTTAGTCACTAAAATTTTCCATAAACTATCATGATAAATCAAAAAACATTTGTGATAAACAATCTAAAACTTTAATATCTCATAATTATGTATCCCATGATTACGCGTAGGGATGGAAATAGGTCAGGTCTGTATAGTAACAAAATGGCCTGAGCCTGCCCTGTGACATGTTATAGGCTTTGTTCTTCGCCTAAGCCTGATCTGTTCAATAGCCTGGTCTGGCATACGATCTGTTTACAAAGCTTATAAATTAAAACATTTTATACAGGCCAAAGTATTAAACAGACTGAAAATCAACCTTAAAGGTCTTGCATCATGCAGGCCTCAAAACAAACCTTACATCATGCAGGCCTCAAAACAGGCCTTGCATGATACATGTCTCAAACATGTCAATCCTATACACACACATATATATATAATTTTAACAAGCCCAGACCAGCCTATCATGCTTGGTAGTCTTTAAATTGAGCCTTGGCCTGGCCTGATAAGAAAAATAAACTTTGAAACATACCTGAATATTATCCTATTTCTAAATAAGTCAGACCAAGCTAAATACAGGTCAGCCACAGGCCCCCTGATAGATTACCTAATCTATTTCCATCCCTAATTATGGTCTCTCAAAGTAACAATTTTAGTCTATAGGTGATCGGTAAATCATCTGATAAAAACATGAAGATTCATCTGATTTATTTTTTATAAATAAAATTTAAAAGTCAAAAAGATAAATTAAATGAACATTTAAAATTATATATATATATATATATATATATATATATTGTGCACCATAAGTTGTGCACCATATCATTCCCTCTATATATATATATATATTGTTTTTTATCATTGCACGATAGTAGGGGTGTAAAAATAAATTTAACGAGGATCTAATCCCAATTTACTTGGAAAAAATTAAATTCAGGTTGAAAATTTTTAAATACCGATCGAATTCAAGTTGGAGTATTTTCAATTTGAAAATTTTGAAATCGAGTTTGGATCAAATTCAAATTGACCCAGGATGACTCAGAATTTAGGGTGCAATGAGAGTTCGGATTAGATTCAAATTGACCCCGGATGATTCAGAGTTTAGGGTGCAATGAGTTTTTAAGAGTTAAATCAAATTTTATTTTGAATAATAAAATATTTTTATATATATTAATATCAATATTAGTATGATAATAATAGAGTGTTTATATATAAAAAAATAAAAAATTATAGGAAAGATAACTTAAAAAATCATTTGAATCTAATTGTTCAGGTTAGTCGGGTCGATCATGTTCGGATTCGAATTTAAAAAATTTCGGATTGAAATTGGATTTGAGCGGATTCAAATTGTAATTCTTTTTTTTTAAAAAAAAAATTCTAATCCACCGGCCCGAGTTGATACCCTGCAACTATTAACATTTTGAGAATTTATGCTTGGCAGGGAGGACAATCATTAGAATTCTTCAAACTTTGGGAGTAGACTGTTATTTGTAAAAGTTAAGGGTCAAATTAAAAAAAATCAAATGACCGGCAGCGCCAATTAAAATTTACTCATAATTCTTCATTGCCGATAACCTCTAAAATTAATAAAAATGTAAAAATATTACTCCCATTTCTTAAGTACGATCGACTATAAATTAAACTTATAATTTATCTTGTTGCACGTTATTTTAGGATGAAAATATTTGAGACGAATATAATCATTTTTTATAATCATTTTTTAAAACTTATTAATAAAATTGTAAATGTTTAATGTCTAAAAGTTTTAATCTAATGAAAAATTCTCAAAAGTGTTTATTATTAAATAATTATGGACAGAACTTAAACGTTTTAATGTCTATTTAGTTTTTTTTCCCATCTATTTGTCATTTAAGTTATGTCAATTCCATGCCACAGAAAGGTCAACAGAGAAAATTTTCTCTGAGGGATAATTTTAAAAAATAAAATAAAATATATTAAAGTAGTATATATATATATATATATATATATATATATATGAAAGTTAGTCCACAATATATGTGTGCGCATGTCGTGTAGACTATCATATCCGCGTATATATATATCAATTATACCATAATAAAGAGTTAAAATGATATTAAAAAAATCTATCGTTGTTTAACAAAGTATTTATGATATATATAGTCAATCAAAAATTATGTCTTGTTAATTTCCGAAAATTGCCAATTAAAATTTATAATAGCGTATTTTTATTTAGTTATACATATATTAAGATAAGAATATTTATTGGTCGTTTATGTTATAAAAATTCAGTAGGTGAGGATGGCGTGAATTCTAATTTGGGCTATTCCACTCGATGTCTGTTCTGGTACCCATCCCCGTCAGGTTGGCAGACGAGACCTTCGACCAACCGACCTAGCTGGGACCTCGCCTGCTAATTGCTATAATATATTTTTAAACTTTTCTTATTAAGAAAATAAAAAGATAAAAATATATATATTTCTTTAAAAAAAATTAAAAGAATATGTCTTTATTTTAAGATTGTTACAATTGCTTATGAAAATAAAAGTAAATTCTCGTTTTGTATTATATGAATCTAACGCCCTCGAAATTATGATGCAGTAGAAGGGTGTTAGGTTATCCTTTGGATGATTCGATGTCTATATAAGATATATTTTATAATTATTTTAAATGGATTATATAATTATAGAATATTAAATTTTTTAATTGTTTATCGTAAATGTTTTCTCATTTAACAGACGATTAATAAAAATTTTAGTGAAAAAAAATATTAATCAGATAGCTGAGGAATCTGGGGCAATAAAAATTTTAATGGTTGGATGTACTGATTAATTATTATTTTTATTATATAAATCCAGGGCAATTGGCAAGTACCAGTTTCGTAGCTCAGGTGCATGTCCCGTCCTGGGATGATCGAGCGACGAAGGCGGATTTTGTAGGCCCGCGACATCCGCCGAGGTCCGTTGCCTTCGCGAGCAAGAATCGCGGCGCTGATCGAGCCGCCAGACGAGATGAGCTGGAAGTCCCTTTTCCGCCCGCTGCCGGAGTCATCGGTTGCTTCGGTCAAGCTCGCAGGATCCTACCTCCGGAAAGGCGGCAAGCTCCCCGTCCTCGTCGTGGCCGTCTCCGTCTTCATTTTCGCTGCCGTCATGTACGGAGAGGACATGCGGAGCTTGGCCGAGTACTCCTGGTGGCGCTACAAGGCCGTCTACGCTGCAGACTACATCCCCGGCGACGTCTCCGTGCCGGAGACTTGCGACCTCTCCGACGGAGATTGGGTGTTTGATGAGAGTTATCCGCCGTACCGGGAGGACAGCTGCGAGTTCCTGTCGAAGCAGGTATCCTGCTTGCAGAATGGCCGGCCAGAGTCCAAGTATCAGAAGTGGCGGTGGCAGCCCAAGAACTGCTCCTTGCCTAGGTAAAGATCACATCTTCCGCCCTCCACGGCTCGATTAGAGCTGATGCAAAGTCCGATTCGTGTAACCCTAGATTCGACGCGAGGCGGATGCTGGAGTGGCTACGGGGGAAGCGGATGGTGTTCGCCGGCGACTCGATCAACCGAAACCAGTGGGAATCGATGGTGTGCCTGATGCAGACGGTGGTGCCGCGGGGGAGGAGAAGCCGCATCGTCGACGGATCTCGCATCATCTTCCCAATCAAGGTACTCCCACCAATTAGGGGTTTTCCAGATCGAGTACCCCGATCCCCAATTTCTCATATGCTCTGCAGGAGTACAGTGCTTCGATCGAGTTCTACTGGGCGCCGTTCCTGGTGGAGTCGAACTCCGACGCCCCGGAGTTCCACAGTATCCCGGTGAGGATCATCAACCCCGACACGGTGGAGAAGCACGCGGTGCACTGGAAGGGAGCCGATGTGCTCGTCTTCAACTCTTACATCTGGTGGATGAACGATCCCCAGATGAAAGTGCTGTGAGTTAATTAGCTGCAGATTTGATTTGATCTCAATCAGCTACTACCACTCGTTCGTTCACTGTCAAAATTCCAATTTTGCGATTGCGATCGAGCAGACGTCCAGGAGCCAAGAATTGGACGGAGCACGACGAAGTTGGAAGAGAGGAAGCTTACGAGAGAGTGTTGCGGACCGTATTCGATTGGGTGGATCAAAGCCTCAACCCCAACACCTCCTCTGTATTCTTCGTGAGCATGTCCCCTCTCCATGGCAGGTGATCATTCATCTCTTCATCGGAATTCTTCGACTCAAGCTTCTTGTCCGCTGCTAATCTTCTGAACGCAGCGGCATGGACTGGGGCAACCCCGATGGCATCAAGTGCGCAAAGGAGACGGAGCCGATATGGAACATGACCGGAGTGCACGTCGGCACGGAGATGAACCTTTGGGCGTTGGCGAGGAAGGTGACGGGCTCGACGGTGCACGTGCCGGTCACCTTCATCGACATCACGGCCATGTCGGAGCGCCGCAAGGACGCCCACACGTCGGTTTACACAATGCAGCAGGGGAAGTTGCTGACGCCGGAGCAAAAGGCGGACCCAGCCAAGTTTGCCGATTGCATCCATTGGTGTGTGCCAGGGCTGCCTGACACTTGGAACCAGCTTCTCTACGCCGAGCTCCTCTCCCGCAGGCCGCGCAGACGACACTAAGACTTTCATCTTTGATCCCCGGCAATGCTGGCGCCATATCTTTTTCTGCTTGGCAAATGGGGGAAGGGAATTTTGCTAAGGTTTGTGCCACAGATGATACTTATCAAATCTAGTTCAGACTTCAGAGTAGAAGACCTTGAATCTTTTTCCTCCGTTGTATTATCCAATCATATAAATGCAAATTGATTTTTTTAATAACACTAACTCTCGGAGTAATTAAGCTACTTCAATTTAACATAAGACTAAAAGGTTTATGGTCTAAATTCTAGGAGGATGCAATTGTACTGTATATATTGCCAAGTGGTCTGCGAGTTTACATCCTTCCACAAACCTTGCATATCATTTTTAAATGGTTGAACATGCTTACTCAAATATAGAGATTTCAAAACAAAATATTTGAAAAACAATGGAAAATTGGTCGATATTAGGTGGCAAAAGACGATTCGCTCACCTCTAGTATCCTGTCAATCGTCTAAGGGTCAACACGAAAGAGATAAATCATGGAACAAAAGACGATTGATACGAAGGGTTCAAATACAGTGTTATTGTCATAGTATTTGATTGGTAAAATGGAAATATGAATTCTAATTCATCTTTCGTTCAAGTGGCTGTAGTTTAGTGGTTAGAATTCCACGTTGTGGCCGTGGAGACCTGGGCTCGAATCCCAGCAGCCACAATTATTTTTAACTTTTCCTATATCTCTAGTGCTTAGGACAGATTTTTCAGTTATATATATAACATAGTTTTTAGTTTTGATCTGGGATACATTCCTTTTATTTCTAATATATATATTTTATTTTAAATTTTAATGTCAAGGAGGTTGTGCGCCACGTTAATTAATAATTATATTAGACCCGAGACCATTCTTAATTTAAAACAAGAATAATAAAATCAAATTCCTCTCTCACATTGGCAAAAGAAATCCTTATTACGATGCATGCTAAGCAACTCCCAACTTTTATAGTATATTTTTTACAGAATCCAAATAATATGTATAATGTATTCAAATGCAAGAACAACATAAAAACTCCATACCTTTTTTTTATTGCCATATATCAGATTGGAATTCAGATCTCAACACACGCACGTACATACGCCAATATTAAAATCCAATACAACCTCAGAAAACAAGGCCACCAACTACCATGGATGCCACTGTAACTGTTAAGTTATCATCCAACTCTGTGCTAATTGGCAGAGATTCAACAATTGCAGCAGCAAGAGACGCAAACAAGAAGCCCATGACCATTCTCCAGCTCTCTTCCATAAACCCAAAGGTGTGGAAGTAGTGCATGTATCTAGTTAATCAGTTCATGAGTTTCAGCAATCCACAAATTAAGGCTCCTCAGGTTAATTCTATATATAGTTCAATTTACACATGAGAAAATATTAATACCCGACTGAGGCCACAAAGCCTGCCAAGAAATTCGCAACGCTACCCGCAAAGGATTTAGTAGGGTTGTGAGGAAGTTTAGCCTTTCCAAGTCGCCTTCCTACGATATCGGCCACCCCTGATCATAATGAATATTGTTGTTCATTGACAATGGATCGATATCGTTTGATGCATGAATGATTAACAGGCCATTAATGAATTAATGTACCATCTCCAGCACACAGGTTGCAGATTGCAGCTACTGCAATGGGAGATGTCCTCCAGAATATTGCTGTAGAGAATGTTAGAGTGCAGGCGTAGTACAGTGGACCCTTCAGAAGTTCCCTAATTAATTAGGAACAAACGTACTCAGAATATAATTGATTAGATCTTGAAGATCTAGTTATAAATTAAAGAACTAGCAAAAAAAAAAAAAATGCTAGGAAACAATTATCATCTAAAGCATTGGAACCTGTAGTCTCCATATCTGCTCATCGACTTGACTGTAGCTTCATTTTTGGAGATTCCAAGACCCAAAAGAAGCATCCTGAAAATGTTAATTCCTGGTGCGAATGCTGCAAGAAATGGTGCCCGAGTCCCTGAGCTGCATGCATGCGGTCAGTAGAAGTGAGTGCTGGTCTGGATCAATCGATCTAATTAATTAAAGAGGAAAATCAATTTTATATCATACCTGAAAAGAGGCCAGCAGAGCATGAAAACCAATCCTGCACTTACATGGACAAGCTTCCTGCCCAGTTTCTAACACAGAATTAAGAAATTTGTTTTGTTGGTTTAGCTTTTTTAGTATGAAAGTAAAAGAAAATTATAAATTTAAGGAAAATTGTAAGTGAAATATATATATATATACTTTTTAAGAATTTAAAATTAAGAAAAACTGTGTGTGATTAACAACAACAACAACAACAACAAAATCGGATTAGCGATGGATTTTTTTAATTGTCCGTCACTAATAGCGACGAGATAAATTAAATCCGTTGCTAATTTTAGAATACAGGTCAAAAACCCTAAATTAGCAACGGAAAAGGTCAATGCCGTTGCAAATAGCGACGGACAATTAAAAATTCCGTCGCTATTAAGACGGACAAGCCATTTCCGTCGTTATTAGCGACGGAGAAGTTATTTCCGTCTATTTTAGGTTTATTTTGGCACTTCCCTCTCTCCCTCGCCGTAGCGCGTTCAGAGGGTTTCCCCCTGCTTCTCAGTCGTCCCCGGCGTCTCCTCCTCCGGTGATCCCCTCCTCCGGTCACAGGTACGCAAATAGGTTAGTTAATCCCTCCTCCGGCGTCTCCTGCGGCCGCCGGGCACAGCCCGCCGCCGCCGATCCGCTGCCGGAGGTGAGTTCTTAATTAATTAATTTAATTTCTTAATTAATTAATATTCTTAATTTAATCTTCTTAATTATGTTAATTATTTATGATTAAGTTCTGTTTGATTAATTAATTGGATAATAATTTAGAATCTGATTAAGTTTGTTTGATTAATTTATGTTTGATTAATTTGCTAGTATCCTAATTAATTTTTCAAAGTTAGGATATTAATTTGTGTTTGATTAATCGGAAACAAAGTTCGATAATTTAGATTGTTATTTGTGGTTGACAAATCAAATTGCAAGTTAGTTTAGCTATTTTGTTATTTGTTAAAGTAGTTACGCTGAATCTTTTTGATATAGATGTTTATATGAGTATCAATATTGGATATTTTATTGTTATTAGGATACAATGTATATGAACAAAGCATGGATGTATAATAGGTTAGATAATGGATTTATCCGTGAAGAATTTTTTTGCTGGAGTTGAAGAATTTGTGAACTTTGCAAAGTGTCATCCTGAGTGTTTGAATGACGCCGAGTTAAAGTGTCCATGTAATCAATGCAGATGTAGAAATATAGCTTTCGTGATGAGGATACAGTGAAAACACATATCTGTAGGTATGAGTTTGTTCCAGATTATTACAACTGGTATTGTCATGGAGAGCCGTATGTATTTGAATCCGTTGGACTTTCGTCACTTCATCATCCAACTCAATTGGTCCAGAGGCATCATATAGGCCTGCTGATGCAATGCAATTAATGGTTTACGATGCAATGAATGCATTTGATCAATCAAATGTAGATCAAATACCTACTCCTGAAGTTCAGAAAATGTGTGACATGTTGAAGGCTAGTGAAAGAGAAGTATGGGAAGGTATTCTTTCTGGTCATTCTCAATTGTCTGCCACTGCAAGATTATTGAATATGAAGACAGAACATCATTTCTCAGAACGATGTTATGATGACATATGTCAATTAATGTCAGAGTTGCTTCCAACAGATAACTGCATGACTGATAGTTTCTATAATACTAAAAAAATTAATTAGAGACTTGGTTTGTCAATCGAGAAGATACATTGTTGTATCAATAATTGCATTATCTATTGGAACGAAGATAGTGAGTTGATGGAATGTAAAATGTGTAATCATCCTCGTTACAAGCATAGTAGTCACATGGTTGGGAAGAAGAAGAAAAATATTCCCTACAAAGTCATGTATTACTTCCCTTTGACTGTTAGACTCCAACGCTTGTATGCATCAGCAACAACAGCAACTCATATGATCTAGCATCAAAACCATAGACATGAAGGAGACATAATGTGTCATCCTTGTGATTCCCCTGTATGGAAACATTTAGATTCAACATTTTCTTCCTTTGCTATGGAACCACGTAATGTAAGACTTAAACTTTCTGCAGATGGATTTCAGCTATTTGGAAGTTATGCACAACAATATTCATCATGACCAGTTATTTTAACACCATATTGTTGGGGCAATCTATGGTTCAGAGTGACCATGTGTTTTGATGTTTGGGCAAAGGGTTTAAATTAGGTTTACCCTTGTGTTCTAATATGTGTATGTGAGTGTGCAGGTTTGCAGGTTACACATATTGACTTAGCTGGATGAGTATGGTGAAAGGTGGCATGGAGGCAAGCCGTGGGCTTGTGTGCGCACCCGAGGGACTATGGATAGCAGGGACGATGAGCCGAGGGGCGCGGACTTCGAGGCATGCGTGAAGGATGGCATAGAGGCAAGCCGAGGGCTTGTGTGCGCATCTGAGAGACGGGAGCCAAAGATGAAGAGGGCGTGAAGGCAACAGTCGAGGCTGCTGGTGAAAAATCAGCTGAGTCATAAGGGTACGAGTGCTGAGGGAATGTACTCGGGGAAATCCTAGGGGTCGAGTGCTGAGGGAATTGTACTCGGGAAGGAAAACCTAGGTGGGCAGTCGACTGAGGTTTTGGCAGTCGATTGATAAACACCACAGAAACATCAGTTGACTGCCCTGGGAGCAGTCGACTGGTAGGTGGCTGGAAATTCGAACGTTGGGCTTGCAACGGTCGATTTTCAGTGGGACCAGTCGACTGCCCCAGGGGCAGTCGACTGGTAGCGGCTGATTTCAGCCTTGAGTTCTATTTAAGAGAACTCGGTTTGGGCTGAGAGCTCTTAACGAAATAAGCTTGGTTAGAGCTCATTAGTAGTCTTTGGTGCAGAAGTGTGTCGGTTGTGGCGAGGTTTCCCACAAGGCTACAGAACTAGCCGAGGATCCGGGAGTGATCCACGAAGGATCAGGATCATCACCTTACGGACAGCGTGAAGTAGAACGTCATCTTCGACCAGTGGTTTCTTGCTTGTTTTTATTGTTTTAGTATTTCCGTTTGTTTTGCTACGTGATAGTAGACCGAAGCTATTCACCTTAGCTTACAACACGATCTAACACATATAACTTACCATCATGGATGTGCATGAAAGATGAATTCATGTTTCTTACCGTGCTAATTCCAGGTCCTCATAATCCAAAAGGGCAAATAGATGTATTTTTGCAACCTTTGATTGCTGAACTGAATCATTTATGGAATATAGATTCAGAGACGTATGACATCGCAAGTAAATCAAATTTTATAATGCATGCAACTTTGTTATGGACCATTAGTGATTTTCCCGCATACTCAATGTTATCAAGATGGAGCACGATTGGAAAGTTAGCGTGTCCACATTGTATGAGTCAGTCTAATGCATTTTCTTTGCCTTGCAGTGGAAAGATTTCTTGGTTTGATAATCATCGAAAATTTTTACCTGTTGATCATCCGTTCAGAAAAATAAAAAAAATTTCAAAATGAATGAAGTGGTTAGGAAACTACCCCCAGTTTGGATGTCAGGCGAAAAATATTTAATGAAATTGTTAGTTATGGATTTCTATCAGTATATCAGGATGATTCAGATGATATTAACAAGTGCATTGTTAGAGTCAACAAATGTGGTTGGAGGAAAAGAAGTATTTTTTGGGAGCTTCCATATTGGAAATATTTACTCATTAAGCATAATTTGGATGTGATGCATATTGAGGAAAATTTCTTTGACAACATCATCGATACTGTGCTGAATATTTATAGGAAAACTAAAGATACAACAAAATCACGCGAAGAATTGAAACAATTAGTAAGCAGCCTGAGTTGCATCAGAATGAAATAACTGGTAAATATCCAAGGCATGTTATACATTGGACAAGAAAGTAAGCAAGCAATGTGTTCTTGGTTGAAAGCAATCAAATTTCCAGATGGATATGCCTCTAATATGTCTCATTGCGTGGATACAAACAGATTAAAAATGGTTGGAATGAAGAGTCATGATTGTCATGTGTTCATGCAAAGATTAATTCCAATAGCTTTCCAAGAATTACTTCCTAATAATGTTTGGCAAGCACTTACAGAATTAAGTCTTTATTTCAAAAATCTGACTTTCAGGGTTATTACGGTATTAGATATGTTACGCATTCAGACAGATTCCATTAATAATATCTAAGCTTGAGCGAATATTTCCACCAAGCTTTTTTGATTCAATGGAACATCTACCTATTCCTTTACCAAGTGAGGCACAAATAGGTGGTCCATACAATACAGATTGATATATCCTTTTGAAAGGTTTTTAAGAAATTAAAGAATAATGTGTGTAACAAAGCAAGAGTTGAGGGATCAATATGTAATGCATATCTGGTTGAAGAAGCAAGTTCGTTTTGCTCGTATTACTTTGCTGAAAATGTGAAAACCAGACATCGAAAGTGTCCACGCAATCAAGGTGACATTCAAATAGTTGACCCATACATGCTTTCTATTTTCAAGTATCCTGGTAGAGCAATGGGTGTAACTCTATCTAGATGGTTAAATGACCAAGAATATCATGCTTCCAGGACATATATACTCCTGAACTGTGAAGAGGTCAAACCATACCTAAGGTAATAGCTCCAGTTTATATATTTATTTGCATTAAATTACTATCTGATAATATAATTAAAATTCTTATATGATATCAAATTACTTATATGTCAGGTTCTACGAACAACAGTTGTACATTCAAAATCCATCTACAAGTGCAAATGAGGTAGATAAAAAGATAAAGGATGAATTTGTATTTTGATTTCAAATATATGTAAGTCAGTTAATATGCATTTTATAGTCATGCAGTCAGGATAGAGACCACATGGTGACAAGATTACTTTGAGAGTAATGGGTGACTGGTAAGTCAATATGTAATTCTTATAAATTTCAGATCAAATTTTGCTAATGTATGGTATTTTTGCTACTGATTTATCCCAGACGGTCACCAAGTCTCAGCTTACATTACAAAAAAATTCAAACAACATTGTCCTCGACTGCTACCACATGGGGTCATATAGAGCAAGATTTGAGGAATTTTTATTACGATGAATTTTTGATAAGTAGTTTAGATATATATTTAATTTAATGTTAAAACTAACATGATAATTTAATTTAATTTTTGCTACTAACATGAATTTTTACAGAAGAGATATATTTGGGAGGAGGGTCAAGAGGAGGAATTTAAGAAAACCCGGAATGCCTATTGCTCCAGTTGTAAAGGACATGTTATACAAGTGGAGAAAGAAGGCAAATAGGCTTCTGAGGTCCCTGAGACAATTTGGGCACCATGGAGAGCAGTCTGGGATGCCTAGCATTGGAAAGATAATACTGCAATTGCTCGAGCCAATCGCAACTCGGAGCTTGCTGGCCCCAGCACCGGATCACGAAACACACTGCTGGATCCCGTTCGATTGTCCAGCATGTCACTGACTTGGTAAGTTTTTATTTAGGTTATAATAAACATTCATTATGTTTTTTTGGATATATTTAAACACTGTATTTTCTGTATACAGACTGTTGAGTTGCAAAACCTCCCATTAGTTGGGAGGTATTCAGAAAAACCCATAAGAAAAAAGATGGGTCATTTGTCGATCGATGCTCCTTAGCAATTAATGTAAGTATATTAACTATAGTATATTTGTTTTGACATTTTATAGAGATTAATTTAATTCTTATTTCACAGAAAACAATGACCACTAGAGTTGCAGAGGCGTCTCAGCCTGCTGCAGAGGGGAGGATTCACAACCTCTTTCCACCAACTAGGTGAATGATATTTATTATGACATCGTCGGTGGAAGGAGGAAGACCGTCGTATACGACCAGAGCTCTTAGCAAAAATCACATACGATCAGATGAGAGCTCCAGGGGTTAGGGGACGTCTAAGTTCCTCCTCCTCCACTCCTCTAGTGAGGTTCGTCAATTGCGGGAGAAGAATGATGCTCTGCGGACTCGACTCACGACGATGGAGACGACGTGGCCAGAGAAGGACGCAGAGAGGGATGTAGAGCTGAGAGAACTGCGGGTCCGCCAGGCACACACTGAGGCGTTAGTGCACCACATGCAAGCTTTTGCATCAACCCTATCGCCTATGACATAGATGCTCGTCCCTCCTCGTTTTGAGTCTCAGGAGACGCAGGATCCTGAGGATACCCCAGATGAGTAAAAATCAAATTATTATACTATCTGGTTTGTTATTATATGCATAACTAAATGTTTTTTATTTGTTCATTTTCGTTTATAGATTCTACATTATCAGAGTTGAATTCAGATATTCGTTTGGTTAAAAGGTGTGTATATTGGATATTTTATAAATCATTCAATATTATTTACATTTTCTATATCAGTTACGATAACTAGTTATGTTTTCACTAATACTGTTTATTATTGTATTTCACTTTTATTTATATCGTTTTTCTTCTTTTATGCAGGAATGTTGTTCCTTTTGATTCAGTTTTGACGTGTCTATTTTCTATTACATTTTATGTTCATGTATGTATTCATTACTGTTTTTTGGATATGAATTTGATACATGTGTTTAGATATGAATATGATGTATTTGGATATGAATTTTGAATATGTATTTGATACATGTGTTTGGATATGTGTTTTTTATGTATGTATTGTATGTGTTTGGATATGAATACTATTGTTTTGTATGTGTTTTATTTGGATATCTGTTGTGTTGTTATTTGAATATATTTATATGTATTGAATGTAAATATGGAAAGGGGAAAAGAGGAGAAAGACTGTTGGAAAAATTCCAGAAATTAGCGACGGATTTTTTCTAAATCCGTCGCTATTATTCCGTCGCTATTAGCCCCGTACACGTCACTCTGGTTCCGGTATTTTGCGACCGGGAGGGGGGAGGGTTTATGTATCCGTCGCTATTTGTGACGGATTATTTATTTAAATTCCATCGCTAATAGCGACAGATACATAAGTTCCGTCGCTATCCTTGGCTATGACGGTGCGGCAGCTGACGACGTTGTTTTCGTCGCTATTACCGTTTAGCGACGGAATGAGTCCGTCGCTAATCCTAGTTTTTTTTTGTTGTGATTTAAATGAAGTAGCTAGCAAGTGTTAGAAGAAAAATGAAAGAAAAAAATAGAAGAGGAGTTTTACTCAGGTAGAAGAGGAGAGAATAAGAAAACTGAACTAACTCAACTTACATTCATTCATCAAAGGGTTACATATTTATAAACTTTAATGGATAAGTACTAACTTCACATACATTGAATCTAGACACTTTATTTTTCCACTAAATTTTACCCCCATCCATAATTATACCTATCTATTTATGATTTACCAAATCATCTAATTCTATCCTATCCATTAACTTTATTTTATTTACAAATTAATCTTTATCCAAAATCAGATTTAATCTCCAACAGCAAGTAAGCGGAGGAGAGCCAGACCAGGAAGAGGCATGCAGCAAATTTCCCAGGAATTTTAATGGATTTTGGCAGTAAAAAAAAACTACGAACAATCCACAAAAATCTCATCAATTTGATGAGGATGGCAGAGCTGACCTGTTCGAAGACGCCTCTTTTAGCCAGCACCTCCCAGAACTTGAGGACGAGGAGGACAGCGGTTGCCGCAGCTGCCGCAGCTGCCGCTCCCAAATCGTGGACGAGTGAGCTCTCAAGTAATACCGGAGGCGCCATGACGCGCGAGGCGGCGGCCAGGAGCTAGAGAAAGCTTGGAAGAGGAAGGAGGAGCGGTGGCCTTAATTGTGGAAGAGAGGGACAGGGGAGGGGTCTCGACGCGAAGCGGTGGTGGTGTATCCGGGAAAAATCAAATGGGGGCCGCGGCGGAGCAAGTGCAAGCACCATCTACGGCAAATATAACCCACCAGCGCTGGCTTACCAAACCTTAACATTATAACGGCATGTCGCCGAATCGGTTCTTGTAACTTAACTGCTACAAAGTATTGTAGCGGTTTCTTGTGACATCTTGGAGATCATTTTCAACATCAGCCATTTAAATTTCACTGCGAAAATTAAACATAAATATAAATTATCATTTTATAAAATTTTATGGCTGCATAAAACAGTTTGATCAAGATCAACTTCATGGACAAAGTGAGAGACGATCAATATAATTTATCATGAACAAAGAGAATAGATAGGATAGGAACAGATAGAGATGGATAAGATATGAGCAGGTTGTTAATATATGCCTCCATATCTATTATAATCTGGTCTAAAATTTTTTCATATTCTTCTCCATTCAGGTCGGATATTAAATTTCTCATCTGATTCAGAATAAATTGTCATTCCTAACTAATGGGATATATTATAAAATTAAGAAATCATTTATTAAAAAAAATTAGGCGCCTATATATATACGGGTGCTTAGGCTAATTATCCACAACATAGCATTATGAATGATTTGTAAAATACCACGGTAATAATGTAAATAATTAAAAATTTTAATTATTCTCTTAATATATATTATGATTTTTCTCCTTTCCACCGATACTTATAGGGTTGGTTTGAAAAACAAGCTCCATGTGGAGCTTATTTTTTTGAAACCAACTCGGTTTAAAATTGATTTGAAAAAATCATTAATGGACTTGATTTTATATATATATATATATATATATATATATATATATATATATAGTAGTGATATAGTGCGTGCCCAACTATGCGCGCCCCTTGCGCTCGAGCTATTTTTTTTAGAAATTAAACATTTTCTCTGTTTAATATTTTTTATTAATTTTTTTTCTCCTCTCTGCTCGTCTTTTTCCTTCTTCCTTGGCGCGACGGCGGGCGAGGGCGGGCGACTGGCGAGGGCGACGGGGACGGGCGGTGATGACAAACGGAGGCGGCGACGTTGGCCTGAGGCGGCGACGACAGACGGAGGCGGCGACACCAACGCTGGTGTCGCCGCCTCCGTCTGTCGTCGCCGCCTCCGTTGTCATCACCGCCCGTCCTCGTCGCCCTCGCCAGTCGCCCGCCGTCGCGCCAAGGAAGAAGGAAGAAGACGAGCGAGAGGAGAAAAAAAAATTAATAAAAAATATTAAACAGAGAAAATATTTAATTCTAAAAAAAAGAAAAGAAAAAATCGCTCGAGCGCGCAGGACACGCATAGTTGGGCGAGGACTATATCACTACTATATATATATATATATATAATATATATATATATATATATATATATATATATATATATATATATATATATATATATATAACAGTTTGTGATACCTGCCCATATAACAGTTTGTGCTACCTGCCCACGTGCAAGACAGTATGTCAGTGTTATTTTAATTATTTATGAACTTTTGAATGCATCATTTAAACTTTTGCTTTTAAGATTTAAACGTTAAGCAAGAAAAAAAAAATTAAATATACACAAGACGTGTGACAAACGACATTAGCATATAATTAAGAGGAACAAGGACACCACCCGTGACCCGCGCCGGTCCGCCCGCTTGCGAATATTAAACAGCAAACGTTCAAAATAAATACTGTTTTTCAATTGAAAATATTATTAAAATTTATATTCATGTGCGTCATGCAAATGTATTTCTTTACCACGAGCGACTTAATATAATAAAAGTTCGTTTCCTTAAAATAATGGGGGTTTGAAAATTAAATTTAAATAGATTTATATTTAAGTTTCAAAAATATCAAAAAATAAAAATCAAGAGCATTTTGCCAATTTTGAACTCAATTAAATCTACCAAAATAGAAATAACTTGAGTAAGTTTAAAGGATTTCTACTTGTCTTCGATTTATAAATTTTGAAGAATAGAGTCGATGTTGTCGTTATCAACAATACATTTACATGAAGACTCCAGTGCTATGCATTGCAGATACAATTGATCGTAAACTTTCTAATTTCAATATTAATTATTTTTGATAAAAATCGACTAAATATATGGAAGAAAAGTAAATTTATCAGAGGTAATGGTATAGAGTTTTCTCAATTTTAGGGGTAATGGTATAGGGATATAGAGTTTTCTCAATTATTCAAGACCGATGTAGTCTTAATTTTAATACATAAATTTTTATGAATGGTTGTTCTAAAAATATTTTAGTGATGGATCGATGAAAAATTTTCGTGAGATTGGATCGATTATCTTCAAAATTAATGAACGTATATATATATATATATATACAAACGGGTTTACTCTACTGCTTACTCAATTCCGCGCGACCCTACAAACTTCAGGTGCCTGAATTCAATTCAGGCACCCATGTCCAAATCTCTTGTACTGTTTCAAACAGACAACTTTATTATTTTTAAATTTTTAGGATATATTTATGATTTAAAATTTAAAAGTTAGATTATAACGGGTTTAAGTTAATAAGATTTTCTCCTAGGATTCAGTCGTCCCTCTTCAGTTATAGTGTTCAAAATAAAAAATTTTAGAATCTCAGGAGGTATATTATAGGTGTTTGACGTTTAAAATTTTAGGATTTAGGAGTTAAGTTATATAGTGAATTTAAGTTAATAAAAATTGTTCCTAGGGTCCAGTCATCCATTTTGGGTTATAGTGTTCAAACGAAAAAAAATTTATATGCTCACTGTATATTATAAGATTAAAAATTATTTAAGAAATTATTTATTAAAAAAATTCAAAAAGAAGAACACAGGCGCTTGTATGAATACAGGTGCCTGTGTTCTCGTCCACAGTAAAATGTTGGGATGGTCTGCAACAGATCCTCTCTCTCTCTCTCTCTCTCTCTCTCTCTCTCTATATATATATATATATATATATGCGAACTATATATCCGTTGTGGATTGTCCGCCTCAAACTCGTCTGGACACCAATCCAAGCGCCTAGATTCATTTCAAGCGGGGCATCTGGATTCATTCCAGACTTATTTTGTTTTCTTTTTTTAAAGTGTTTGTGGGGTATATTATATATATTTAAGGTTTAGGAGTTATGTTATAGTGAGTTTGAGCTAATAAAATTTTCCCTTTAGAATTCAAGCTTTCCTCTAAGGTTATATGTTGTGGACCTTCTGTCACGGACGCAACATTGGTCCAAGCGCTTGGATGCATTCCAAGTGTCAGTAATATTCTTTTTAATTTTTTGGAGTATATTATATATATTTATATAGAAAATTTGAGTGTTTAGGTGTTGGATTATAGTTGTTTAAATCAATAAGATTTTTTCTCTAGAGTTCAAGTTTCCATCTTGGTTATAGTGTTCAAGATAAAATATTTTAGATATTCAAAGGGTATATTATATGTATTTAGGGTTTAGAAGGGGTAGTGAGTTTAAATCAATAAGATTTTTCATCTACGGTTAAGATTTCCCTCTTGGGTTATAATGTTTAAGATAAGAAGAAACTTAGATGCTCACGAGGTATATTATATGTATTTAATATTTAAGATTTAAAGAAATTTATTTTTTTTAAAAAAATTGGATCCCGATGCCTGGATCAATGTGGTGTGATATATATATATATATATATATATATATATCATGCGTGACTTTTCGTCTGTGCTCATGCACGAGGCGCTTAGATTTGATCTAGATGCGTTAAGTCTAGGCGCCTCGACGCATCTCGTGACTCTCCCCACCCGTCGCTCAGGAGCTACATCCAGTATACTCTCTCCGAGGAGCTGAGTGGTGATGAGGGAGCGAACCGAGGAGCATCTTGCTTTCCTCAGAGGGGTGACCTTGGTTGGAGTAATCGTCAGTCTGTATGAGTCCCTTTTGAAGGTACAATTCCCTTTATCTGCTCGTATTATCTCTGTTCTCTAACTCTTACTGCTTCTTGTGTTAGGCCACATCTGAGTGTCTCCTCTTGGGCCATCGAATGCTTCTCGAATAGGAGACTGAAGCCCTGTGTCAGCAAGTGGCAGAGCTAGATGCGGAGGTTTATTGAGTCCATCGGGAAGGCCAGATACAAGTGGAGATTAGCAGAGACCTGCGAGCCAAACTAGACCATTGCATGGACAACCTCTTAGCTTTAGAGTCATCTCCGCACAGTGCCCGACATTGGGAACGTCTTTGTCAGAGAGAGCGACAACTTTCTTAGCAGAAGTGAGTCAATTGACTTAGGAGAGGAGACGACTTCAAGCTCGGGAGACCAAACTGTTAGAAGATGTCCACCTCCTGGAATTGTCGACCAAAGCATTTAATGGTCGAATCAAAGAGCAGACGAACCAGCTAGCTAAGAAGGAAATAGAGATACGCGCTGCCGCTGCTTATGTATCAGACCTGCAGGAGAGCCTTGCCCGAGCTAAGTCACATATCTCAACCACTAAAGAGTAGCTTGAGGAGGCACTGACAGCCCAAGACCAGACATCGACCTAAGTGGCTGGGCTGAAGACTGATTGGGACCGAGCTCTCGAAGAACTGAAAAATTATAAAACTAGCGAGGAGTCCCGACAGTCGGAGACAGAAGCAGTGATCAAGGCCAAATTCCTCCAATCGTAGGAGTATGGCGACATTCTAGTCGGCCAAGTGCTGAAGCGGCTCAAGCAAGACTTCCATGGAGCTATCCACCAACTCTAACGAGCTAATGTATTGAAGCCAGATGTTGACTTGGGATTCCTTAGTGTCGGACGAGTCTAGGAGGAGCTATCGACGGAGGAGAAGGAGATGTAATTTTTTTTTTTTGCCAGGATGCTTCTCAGGCATGTAAAACCTGACTTTCTGAATGAATTTACATTGCTCTAAGTGTCATGCTTTGCCTTCTTTGATGCATCTCGTGACTCTCCCCGCCCGTCGCTCCGGAGCTACGTTCGGCATGCCCTCTCCGAAGAGCCGGGTGGTGATGAGGGAGCGAATTGAGGAGCATCTTGCTTCCCTCAGAGGGGTGACCTCGGTTGGAGTAATCGTCAGTCTGTATGAGTCTCTTTTGAAGGTACAATTCCTTTTATCTGCTCTTATTATCTCTGTTATTTAACTCTTACTGCTTCTTGTGTTAGGCCAAATCTGAGTGTCTCCTCTGTTGGTGCAGGAAGCACCATATCGAACCTTGTTTTGATATTGGCAAAGGATTCAAAGTTAAGTTTATTTGTGATCTAATAAAGTTACTTGAGTGTGCAGAAAGAAGTCCTAGCGAAGGACTGCTAGGCACCTGGCGAAGGACTGCCAGGAAACAAAGTCCTAGCGAAGGGCTGCTAGGCACCTGGTGAAGGAATGCCAGGATACAAAGCCCTAGCGAAGGACTGCTAGGCACCTGGCGAAGGGCTGCCAGGAAACAAAGCCCTAGCGAAGGACTGCTAGGCACCTGGCGAGGACTGTCAGGATCTGAATCCCTGGCGAAGGACTGCTAGGCACCAGGCGAAGGACAGCTTGGTACTCAAGACCTGGCAAAGGACCGCTGGGCAAAAGTCCAACCGGAGGAGCCGGTTGGCATCAGGTACATTCTCCCGAGAGGAGTAGGTGAGGGCGCGTTCCCCGTCGAGGGAACAATAGGCGTCGGTTCGACCTGGGGTTCCATTTTGGAGGCCCAAAGTCAGAACCAAGACAGCTAAGGTTGTATAAACTAACATATTATTGCTTTATGTTATTTTGGACTAACCCTGGATGCAGGACCGAAGGAACAAGTGTCTGCAGCTCAGCGAGCCTCAAAGGAGTGAGGCAGCAGCTGACCAGGGCGCCAGGAGTGTCCCGGGCGCCCGAAGGTGAACACAAACAGCTAAAGCAAAGGAACTGCTTCTGCAGCTCATGGGCAGGGCACCCCCGTGCTCCCGGGTGCCCCCCTGCTCCCGGGCGCCCCGGATGGTCGGGGCGCTCCCAGTTGAAGCTAACGAAGCAGAACCCAGCGAAGCCAACGGATAAGAGGAGACCCGGTCAACCCGGGCGCCCCAGTCAAAGCCTGATCCCGAGTTTTAAGGGATCAGAGCTGACTGAGAGGGAATCGGATTGGCTGACACATGGGGGGGCGCCCCCAACGTTCCGGGCGCCCCAGGGGCTATAAATAGGCCCTCGACCCCAAGGCTTCGAATAACAAATTCTTCCAACGCATTCACGCTCTTCTGCTCCCGCGCTCTGCTCCGGAAACCTCCCGACTCGAGATACAAGCGCCGCCGACGTCCTCCTGCTCCAAAAAGATAATCTACACCGGACGTCGGTAACGAAGAGCTTTCTTTAAAGATTACTTTACTATACTTGTAATTCAATCTTGTAAACTGGTTTTGCGAAAATATAGAATTGCCCGCAGAAAACGGTCAACGACCGTGGGCCTTGGAGTAGGAGCCGACCACGACTCCGAACCAAGTAAAAAACTTGGTGTTTGCGTGTTTGATTTAAATTTCCGCTGCGTAATTTCTCTAACTTATTAATCCGAACGTTTTACGATATTCACCCCCCTCTATCGTTTCTCTCGATCCAACAAGTGGTATCAGAGCGGGGAAGCTCAAATTTGGTGCAACCACCAATTTGGGAGTTTTTCGGATTTACGAAATTCTTTTCATTTTATTTCTTTTCTTTTTGTTAATCAACACCACTCGATCTTTTCCGCCTTTTTTAATTTTGAATTTTCATTTTTTCGCCATAAGTTAGAATTGATAAAACGATCAATTTTTGAAAATTTGACATAAACTTTTTTTTATTATTATTTTAATATTTTTTCTCGAAATTCGTGCTACCTTAAATCAAGCAAATTTTTCCCCAAACATTGAATTCTTACTGTTTCATCATTAATCAAAATTGATAAAGCTAATATTTTCAAAAAATTTGTCATAAATTTTTTATTATTATTTTAATATTTTACCTCGAAATTCGTGCAATATTTATTTTGTGTTATTTTTCCTCCTTCTCCCGCACTACTAATCCAAGACCAAGTCTTGGTACATTATTTTCTCTTTTGTACGAGGTTTAAAACAAATGGCCAACTAAGAATGGAACAGTGCCTGTCCACCACTCTTCTCTGGCGAGAACTTCAAAACCTGGAAGGGTCTAATGGAATCCCACCTAAAAGCCCATCTAGATCTATGGATGATAATCCAAATGGGGTTTAGATTCCCCACAGAAGATGGGATAGCACTCGCCTGGGACAAATTGGATGAACCAACACTCAACATGATCGAGACAGATGCAAAGGCGACTGCAATCCTACAATGCGGCCTAACAAAAGAAGTATTCAAGCAGATTGGACCATTCGAATGTGCGAAAGAGATGTGGGAAAAACTGATTAATCTACACGAAGAGAGCTCCGATGTTGAGATCTTAGAAGCTCAAGAACAAGTAGCTGAGATTAACTCGACACCCGACATCGAAATCGAACCAGAGTCAAACGATGAATTTTCTGAGACAAAATCGGTAACTAATTTTGAATCGTTTTCTGAATTAAGGTTAAATAATCAAGCTGATATTGCAATGGTCGAGGAAGGTATAGTTTTTATTGCAGGGAAAACTCCAAGAGAACTGCAAAAGAGGCCTCAATCAATACTTGAGTCCAACTCAGACTCAGAATCTGACGAAGAAGACAATGGAGGAGATTGAACCAAACTGATCCGATCAGCTCGTGATCACTACAAGATACTAAAGACACAAAAAGGAAAGACGGCAAGTATCAAGGGGGAGATTCCCAACCGGGAATCAAAAGGTAAATTTAAAATATTTAAAAATCTAATATTTACCTCAAAGAACGTAATTAATTTATATAAATTAGTTATGGCTAATATGTTAGAAAACTTAATTCCCAACCTTGCTGACGTTAAAAAACCCGAGTATTATTTTAATTATGATGTGACTTAGATAATTTTTCCTTGTTTGCTTGTTTATTTTCCTTTGCAATCTTAATTTTTTTCTTCTTAGATTTGGGATTGGTTAAATTAAGAACCTGATTAAATTGAAACTTGAACAACCTAGTATTAGGACAAGGTTTGATGATAGTACGTTAGGGAAGCCTGACTAAGGAGTCAAGTAGGGTAAGGAGTACCCTATTTGGTCTTTTTAATTCGGTGGAACTAGCCGAAGCTACCTCTCCGAATCCTAAACTAGTTAGACCAAAGTTTCTCAGAAAATAATTTGAAAATGATCTTTCTTTAAAAGGCTTTATCTAGGAAAGGGTTGTTGATCCAATAAGGCTACGGTCAAAGAAGGCCTCTGTGCCTCGCCAAGACCTGGAAGCCAATTATCGAAACTTACTTTCAAATTGTCGTTTGTTAAACTTGAATCTAACACAAGCTTCAATCAAATCATAGCCTTTAATTTAAATTCAAATATAAAATTTAAAGCATCTCACAAAACAGATAAGAATACCTTGTTTTGTCACTTAGAAATGGGTGATATGTTCAGGATCTAAAAGTTTAGTCCAACCCAATCGACCGTACAAATCAAATTCAACTTAATTATTCTCAATTAATTATTATCAAAATTCAACTTAATTATTTTCAATTAATTATTCTCAAATTCAACTTAATTATTTTCAATAAATTATTTTCAAAATTCAACTTAACAATTTTAAAATTCAAAGTTAAAATTCTAATTAATTTCAAAATCCTCAAAAATTATTTTAACTTTTAAACTAAGGTTTAATGTTTCAAAATTGCCATTTTTTTAAAATTAAATATTTGTCTCACACAACCCATAAGGTTAACATGTTTAACCACGTAGAACTGGGTGAGACATCTACGACCTAAAAGCATGATTCACTATCCTTTTAAATAAAAAAGTTTGCAAAAGTTATTCAAACTTACCTCTAATTTTTAATTTATTGTACTGTACCCTACTTTTTCATTCCTAACATTTTTTTAATTTCATGTCAAATATCACAATAAATAGAGTCTAGGGCTTGTTCTGATTTAGTCATTAACTTGGTCAAAATAGTCAACCCTAGTCCACATAGTCAAACCTGGTCAACACTGATATCCCTTAAGGAATTTAGATAAAAGTCAGACTGTGTCGGATACAGGGGGAGTTCTTCTTAATCTTTTTCGAAAAATTCAGATTTTTTCAAAAACCTTATGCTCTAAAACTTATTATCATCTCAAAATAAGGTTTTCAAAAGTTAACTCAAAAACCCTCGTATATTACTATCTCTTTGAAAAATTAACATCATGATTTTCGAAAACTGTGCTATCATTCCAAGTTGTGTTCTCAAAAATTTATCTCCTTGAAAGTTATCATACTCAGAAGGTTATTCAAAATTATTCTTTTGATTTTAATAAACCCTAAAGACACAGAGGAAGGTCCACTTCATGATCTACAAGGACTCCTAGGATGTGTCAAATTTAGGGGGAGTTTTGAGTCAAAAGAATTTCTGAAATATTTTTTTAATTATTTGTTTTGAAGTTATTAGATAATTCTTATAATTTAAATCAAATCCTAAAACTCAGAGGAAGATCGCTTGTAGTCAACAAGCTTCCTAGGACTGGGTCAAGCTTAGGGGGAGATTAAATTAAAAGAATTATTAAACATTTTTTCAAAACTAGATGTTTTCATGCACTGCACGTTTAAAATCTTTTTGAGAACTTAAATAATTTTTCTTTCAAAATACCGTTATTTTATTTTTCAAAATTCTTATGGCTTATGAAATTATTTTTGAAATAATATTTACTTGGGTTGGAGAAATTTCCAGGACACTTAGGAAAATGTCCTTGTAATCAACAAGGTTTCCTAGGATTGTGTCAGACTGGAAAAGAAACCTAGTCAAGTAAAATATTATATTTTCAAAATGCATAATACTTTTCAAAAATTATTTATATTTTTCAAAGTCTAATAGTTTTCAAAAACAGTACCTAGACTTTCCAAAGAGGCTCAATCTGTTTTTTTTTAAAGTACTTGCATATCTTTCAAAAATGCATATTTTTCAAAAATTGCATAATATCTGTCAAAAGTACTTTTCAAAATATAATGTTTTCAAAAAGGTACTAATATTTTTCTAAGGCAATAGTATTCTAAGTACGTGAATTTTCTAAAGATTTGCCTATAAATACAAAATCTTTTATCAAAATTGCACAATACCTTTCAAAGTGGAGTTTTGTTGGTGCAATTTAAGCTTTTTGCTAGGCTTTCAAGAGTTATACTAAGTATTTTTATGTCTTCAAAACTCATAGGCACTGATACGCAAACTTTTTTTAAAACTTATTTTTCTTTATTGATATATATAGCCAAGGGGGAGAGCAAGAAAGAGAGAAAGGAAGATTTTTTATCTCCTTTTCGAAAAGCAAAAATTTCTAAGTGTTTTAAATATTTCAAGTGCATGTTTTTCTTAAGTAAAATTTTTCTTAGTAAACAAAATTTGTCTGAGCAAAAACTTTTTGAAAATGTTGGCAAATGTTCCTAAGTAAAGTTTTTTTGGTGAAAAACTTGACTAGAAAATTCTTAAAGATTTTGTTTTTCAAAATACACAAAGTATTTCCAAGCATATTCTTCTAAGTGTGCAAATTCTTTTAAAACAAAATTTTCCCAATTCTCAAAATTGAAATTTTTTAGGAAAATTTGGATTCAAAATTTTGCCTAAGTAATTTTTTTAACAAAATTTAGGCTTGCTGTTTAAAAGTGTTTTTTGATACAAATGCCTTTACTCTTTTTGGAAAACACTTTGTCAAAAATTTATTCTTGGTAAAACTCAAAACTCCCTATTAGAAACCTTGAAAAACACTTTGTCAAAAACTTATTCTTGGTAAAACTCAAAACTTCCTATTAGAAACCTTGTTCGCCGATGTATGTTTTTGATATATGTCAAAGGGGGAGGAAAGGTCAAAGTTAAGTGTTTTAACACAAGTATTCAGGGTTTTAGGGGGAGTATGAGAAATAAATTTTTTTTTCAACTCTACATTTATTCTGTTCATAAACAGTTATACTTCATTGTTTACCTTATGTTCCTAACTGTTATAAGTTTTAACTTAACTTTGAATTGTGTTGCCATAAATCAAAAAGGGGGAGATTATTGGTGCAGGAAGCACTATATCGAACCTTGTTTTGATATTGACAAAGGATTCAAAGTTAAGTTTATTTGTGATCTAATAAAGTTACTTGAGTGTGCAGAAAGAAGTCCTAGCGAAGGGCTGCTAGGCACCTGACGAAGGACTGCCAGGAAACAAAGTCCTAGCGAAGGGCTGCTAGGCACCTGGCGAAGGAATGTCAGGATACAAAGCCCTAGTGAAGGACTGCTAGGTACCTGACGAAGGGCTGTCAGGAAACAAAGCCCTAGCGAAGGACTGCTAGGCACCTGGCGAAGGACTGTCAGGATCTGAAGCCCTGGCGAAGGACTGCTAGGCACCAGGCGAAGGATAGCTTGGTACTCAAGACTTGGCAAAGGACCGCTGGGCAAAAGTCCAACCGGAGGAGCTGGTTGGCATCAGGTACATTCTCCCGAGAGGAGTAGGTGAGGACGCGTTCCCCGTCGAGGGAACAGTAGGCGTCGGTTCGACCTAGGGTTCCATTTTGGAGGCCCAAAGTCAGAACCAAGACAGCTAAGGCTGTATAAACTAACATATTATTGCATTATGTTATTTTGGACTAACCCTGGATGCAGGACCGAAGGAACGAGTGTCTGCAGCTCAGTGAGCCTCAAAGGAGTGAGGCAGCAGCTGACCAGGGCGCCCGGAGTGTCCCGGGCGCCCCCAAGGTGAACACAAACAGCTAAAGCAAAGGAACTGCTTCTGCAGCTCATGGGCAGGGCGCCCCCGTGCTCCCGGGCGCCCCCCTGCTCCCGGGCGCCCCGGATGGTCCGGGCGCCCCCAGTTGAAGCTAACGAAGCAGAACCCAGCGAAGCCAACGGATAAGAGGAGACCCGGTCAACCCGGGCGCCCCCAGCGTTCCGGGCGCCCTCGTCAAAACCTGATCCCGAGTTTTAAGGGATCAGAGCTGACCGAGAGGGAATCGGATTGGCTGACACGTGGGGGGGGGGGGGGCGCCCCCGACGTTCTGGGCGCCCCCAGGGGCTATAAATAGGCCCTCGACCCCAAGGCTTCGAATAACAAATTCTTCCAACGCATTCACGCTCTTCTGCTCCCGCGCTCTGCTCCGGAAACCTCCCGACTCGAGATACAAGCGCCGACGACGTCCTCCTGCTCCAAAAAGACAATTTACACCGGACGTCGGTAACGAAGAGCTTTCTTTAAAGATTACTTTACTATACTTGTAATTCAATCTTGTAAACTAGTTTTGCGAAAATATAGAATTGCCCGCAGAAAACGGTCAACAACCTGGGCCTTGGAGTAGGAGCCGACCGCGACTTTGAACCAAGTAAAAAACTTGGTGTTTGCGTGTTTGATTTAAATTTCCGCTGCGTAATTTCTCTAACTTATTAATCCGAACGTTTTACGATATTCACCCCCTCTATCGTTTCTCTCGATCCAACATCCTCTTGGGTTGTCAAATGCTTCCCGAACAGGAGACTGAAGCCCTGCATCAGCAAGTGGCGGAGCTAGAGGCGGAGGTTTATCGAGTCCATCGGGAAGGCCAGATGCAAGTGGAGGTTAGCAGAGACCTGCAAGCCAAACTAGACCATTGCACAGACAACCTCTTAGGTTTAGAGTCATCTCTACACAGTGCCTGACATCGGAAACGTCTTCTGTCAGAGAGAGCGACAACTCTCTCAGTAGAAGTGAGTCAACTAACTCAGGAGAGGAGACGACTTCAAGCTCGGGAGACCAAACTGTTAGAAGATGTCCACCTCCTGGAATCATTGACCGAGACACTTAATGTCTAAATCAAAGAGCAGGCGGACCAGCTAGCTAAGAAGGAAACGGAGATACGCGTTGCCGCTGCTTATGTATCATACCTGTAGGAGAGCCTCACCTGAGCTATGTCATATATCTCAACTACTAAAGAGTAGCTTGAGGAGCGCTGGCAACCCAAGACCAGACATCGACTGATGTGGCCGGGCTGAAGACTGATCAGGACTAAGCTCTCGATGAACTGAAAAATTACAAAACTAGTGAGGAGTCCCGACAGTCGGAGGCATAAGCAGCGTTCAAGGCCAAATTCCTCCAACCTGAGGAGTTTGACAACATTCTAGCCGGCCAAGTGCTGAAGCGGCTCAAGCAAGGCTTCCATAGAGTTATCCAACAACTCCAACGAGTCAATGTATTGAAGCCAGATGTTGACTTGGGCTTCCTTAGTGTCGGACGAGTTTGGGAGGAGCTATCAGCGGAGGAGAAGGAGATGTAGTTTTTTTTTTTTGCTCCAGGAGGCTTCTCAGGCATGTAAAACCTGACTTTCTGAATGAATTTACCTTGCTCCACGCGTCATGCTTTGCCTTTTGTGACTTATGGGCTATATTTCGTGTTGTATCTTGCCTCGTCCTGACTTCTTATAAAATTCCTTGAAACCACAAAGTCTTTTATTTTAATGTTAGGGGGAAGACAAGTACTTGGTGCCTCCTCACCCTCCAGTGCCGGCAAGGGTGGATCTTGACTTCGCCAAACTAGGCTAATGTCTTAGCATGTGTCCCTGCCTGAACCTCCTTGGTTCCCCCAAGCTGATCATAAGAGCTCGGGCTGATCTCGGCCGGTCATCCTCAGTGTTTCGGCTTCAGACTATTCCCAACCACGCAACCTCGGCACCTCGGTCAGGTTTACACATCTTGGGCATTCTCGGCACTACAAGATGGTAGAAATCTGGGCTGCTCCCGGCCGGGCATCCTCGGCACCTCGGCACCTCGGCTAGGTCTACACATCTTGGGCATCCTCGGCACGGGCGGGCATCCTCGGCACCTTGGCCATGTCTACACATCTTGGGAATCCTCGGCATCACAAGATGGTACAAACTTGGGCTGCTCCTAGTGGGGCATTCTCGGCACGTCGACCAGGTCTACACATCTTGGGCATCCTCGGCACCACAAGATGACAGGAGGTTGGACTGCTTCCGACCGGGCATCCTCAGCACCTCAATCAGGTCTACACATCTTGGGCACCTCGACACCATAAAGTGGTAGAAATTTGGGCTGCTCTCGGCCGGGCATCCTCGGCACCTCAGCCAAGTCTACACATCTTAGGCATCCTCGACACCACAAGATGGTAGGAACTTGGGCTGCTCCCGGCTGGGCAACCTTTGCACCTCGGCTAGGTCTACACATCTTGGACATCCTCTGCACCATAAGATGGTAGGAACTTGGGATGCTCCCGGCTAGACATTCTCGGCATCTTGGCCAGGTCTACACATCTTGTGAATCCTCGTCACTACAAGATAGTAGGAACTTTGGCTGCTCCCGGCCAGACATCCTTGGCACCTCGGCCAGGTCTACACATCTTGTACATCCTCGGCACCATAAGATGATAGGAACTTGGGCTCTATACTTTTATTTGGCCTTGGTGAGACATTTCTCCTGTTCCTTTAATTGATAAGCTTCAAAAAAATACAAATATACTAATAAATACATGTACTACCCGACCAACTTACTGGGTGCAATAAGGCTGGAGGTGACTTGCATTCCATGGTCTCTCTAGTCTTTTGCCATTAGCATCTTGCAAATAATAACTCTCACCTGCAAGCTTTTTGACGATCATGTAAGGTCCACTCCATTGGGGTTTGAGCTTTCCAACATCACCGATCGATTTGATCCTTTTCCAGACCCGATCTCCGACCTAGAAAGTCCGGGGGATCACTCGACGATTGTAAATTTGTCGCATGCGTTGGCGGTATGCAACTAGTCAGGTGACTACTTTGTCTCACACCTCTGTCACCAAGCCTAAATCGAGTAGTCGCTCCTGGTCGTTATTCTCCATGTGGTAGAGTTGTCATTGAGTTGATTCGTCGCCTGCCTCAACAGGAATTACCGCCTCCGCGTTATAGACTAGATTGAAAGGACTCTGCCCGGTCCCCTCCTTGGGAGTGGTGCGATACGACCATAGTTTACTCGGGAGTTCTTCCCACCAACTGCCACCGACATGGTCCAACATTATCTTGAGCCCACTAATTATCTCTCGATTGACGTATATAGTTACATGGTCCAACTAAAGGAAGATGTCAATTGCTCGTATATAGTTACATACCTTTGCAGGCGTTCATTCCGAACCTCAAAATCACTTTTTAGCTGTTGAGCCACGAGCTGAGAGTCCAAATATAATATAATTCGAGTAGCCCCTACTTGTTTGGTTGCTTGTAGCCCAGCTAGTATTGTCTCATACTTGGCTTCATTATTGGTAGCTCGGAAGTTGAGTCGGATGGATAATTGCAATACATCTTCCCTAGGGGAAATTATTAGAATTCCGAGTCCACTTGATTTGTGATTAGATGAACCATCAACGTAAACCTTTCATACCTCCTCAACATCAAGTGTTGGGACTACCTCGAGCATGAAATTGGCTAGGGCTTGAGCGTTGATAGCCGTTCGAGGATGATATTCAATTTCATACTCGCTCAGCTCTACAGTCCACTTAATTAATCAGCCCGAGACCTTCGGATTCGTGAGGATGCACCCAAGTGGACTGTTAGTGAATACCACGATGGAATGCGCCAAGAAGTATGACCTCAGCCTCCGTGCCGTTAGTACTAACGCATACGCCAATTTCTTTAGAGTAGTATATTGAATTTCCACTTCTTTGAGGAGACGACCAAAGAAATAAATAGGATATTAGATATTACCTTCCTCGTGAATGAGCACAGAGCCTATAGCTTGTTCAGATGAAGATAAGTAGACAAACAGTGTCTCTCTTCCTAGAGTCTTGTATAGGATAGAGAGTCCAGATAGATAGACTTTTAACTCTGTAAAAGCCTTCTCGCATTGGTCATTCCATTAGAATCTGACTGTTTTTCTTAAAATTTTGAAGAAAGGCAGAGTTCTGTCGGCTGACCAGGATATGAATTTGGATAGGGCAGTAATCCTTCCATTAAGCCGATGTACTTCTTTGAAATTACTTGGAGATGACATATTAAGAATAACATGCACCTTCTTAGTATTTGCCTCAATTCCTCTCTTTGTTACCATGTATCCGAGGAACCACCCCCCGAACAAACATTTAGCTGGATTCAATTTTAATATATTGGCCCTCATGGTAGCAAATGTCTCCTCTAAATCAACAATCATGTCCTTCCCTCTTTCTGTCTTGACCAGGATGTCATCAACATACACTTCAATGTTTCGCCCAATCTGGTGCTGAAACACCTTATGCATCATACGCTGATAGGTCGCTCCCACATTCCGCAACCTGAATGACATGACATTATAACAGTAAGTGTCATCCGTCGTTACGAAACTTACCTTCTCTTGGTCTTCTTGAGCGAGAGAAACTTGGTGATATCCCTGATATGCATCCAACATTGAAATAAACTCACAGTCGAAAGTCGAGTCTACCAACTGATCAATGCGGGGCAAAGGGTAACAGTCTTTAGGGCAGACTTTATTTAAGTTACGAAAGTCAATACAAACCCGCCATTTACCCCCAGGCTTAGAGACTAATACAACATTTGCAGGCCAGGCCAGGAATTGGATTTCTTGAATGTGTTCAGCCTTTAAAAACTTTGCCACCTCCTCTTTGATTATCTGGTCTTGCTCTGGAGCAAAGTGTCTTCATCTTTGCTTTATTGGTCGGGCTCCCGGAGTGATATGTAATCGGTGTGTGGCCAGGGTGGGGGAAACTCCTTTGATTTCATCAGTGGCCCACGCAAACACATCCTGATGATTCACTAGGCAACTAACCAGCCTACTTTTGAGCTCCAAATTAAGATCTGCAACAATTCTTGTAATTCCTCCCGCCTGTTGGGGATGAATCTATACTTCCTCGCTCTTGACCTCCCTACACTCTTCCTTATCTCCTTCTCTCACCTGGGGATTAGCCAAGTTGATTTGCAAGGTCTCGTGAGCCTTCAGGTTCTTGCAAGATTCCGTTCTGACTTCCCCGCTATAACATCATCGGGAAGACAGTTGATTTCCTTTAACTTCAACCACCTGCTCTCCCATGAGAATTTGATCTTCTAATGGTAGACTGAGACCACCGCTTGAAATAAGTTGAGGGCTGGTCTCCCCACAATGACATTGTATGACGATGGGGCATCCACTATCATGAAAGGAGTACTCCTTGTTCTATGTAAGTTGTCATCTCCAAGTGACAAGGACAACGAGATCTGTCCCACCAGCCGCACTCGATAGCCGGTGAAGTCGAACAGTGGCGTGGAGACAGGATATAGCTCACCTTCGTTGACCTGCATATAATCCAGCGTTGCCTTATACAGAATATTAACAGAGCTACATGTATCCACAAAAATATGTTTAACCTCATTATTGGCTATGCGGGCGAGAATTACCAGTGCATCTTTGCGAGGGGCTTCAACATCCTCCAGACCGTCAGGCCCGAAGGAGATAAGGGGTCCTTGGTGTAGGTGAAATCGTGCCCTAGATAAGAAGTTTCGATGATTGACAGTTGTTTAAGTTTAAGCTAATACATTGAATCTAACATTGAGTTTTAGTGTGCAGTAATGCAAGAAGTCCAAGGAATGGTCAGGAACCGAATTCTTGACATGAAGACCCGGAGATGAGGAAGCTCCAAGCAAGAAGTCCAAGGAATGGTCAGGGACTGGATTCTTGGCATGAAGACCCAGAGATGAGGAAACTCCAGGCATGAAGTCCAAGAAACAAGAGGTTTCGCTGGCACGAGGTAATTGGATAGATTGAGAACACGCAGGGATATTTAGGATTGAGAATCCTAAATCTAAGCATATCAATCAATTAGGCAATCGATTGGAAAGAGATCAATCGATTGGTGAATCGATTAGGAGAAATTATGCTCTCAAACAGAACACTCTTTAATCGATTAGTTAATCGATTGAGAACTCATCAATCGATTGGCCAATCGATTATGAGTCATTTTGTGCGACAACAGAAAGCTCATAATTGATCAGTCAATCGATTCAGAAGCCATCAATCGATTGGCCGATCGATTGGGAGATATCATGTGTGAAAACAAAATGCTCTGTAATCGATTGGGTAATCGACTATGAACCATTCTATGCGACACAGAAAACTTCCTAATTAATTGGTCAATCGAATAGGGCACCTCCTAATCGATCGTATAATCGATTGGGACACATTCCTTACTTGAACAGAATGGTTCCGAATCGATTCCATGATTGATAAAAGCAACCAATCAATCACTACATGATCCCAATTGATTAAAGTTCAAAATGAAATAATCCTAACTGTTCATCTAAGATCCGTACTATTCAACGACTATATGGTAATCGATTGAGGATTTCAACAGTTGATTAGTGACGCCAAAAAGGAAGCAGAGAAGTTGTAAAATACGCTTAATTAATAAAATAATATATATATATATATATATATATATATTTATTTATTGATCATTAACAGGAATTAAAATTTGAAATCAATCACATGAAAATTTAGAATAATTTTCTGAGATTTTTGGAAAGGGTTGCGGCATTAAATGGGGCACATAATAGTTTTGTTAGGAATTAATGGAGGAAAAGTTATTTCCTAATATGTATAGATATTCTTTTAATACTCCCGTGCCCTAAGTTCACTCGTCGACTCCCCCCTCTTCTATCCGCTCGGGCGCAGCCGCAGCCACAGTCCGGCCGATCCTCTTCCTTCCTCCCCTCTCGCGTGACCTAGCCACCAGAGCAGCCCACGCCGTCCCTTCTTCCTCTGTTTCTTGTCCCTTCGCGCGTGCCCTAGCGCAGGTGTGCTGCCCTCCCTCCTCGGTTTTCTTCTCCTCGTCTGCGAGCCCTAAATTGCAGCCGACGCCTCCCTTCCCTCGCGAACCGTAGCCTTGGTTGTTCGCCTTCCCCCGTTCGCCAGGACCGCAAGACAAGGCGTCGGCGACTTCTTCTTCTTCTGTTCGTTTGCACGCCCTAGGTAAGATTTCTGGGTTGTTTTCGCATATGGATTTGGTGCTAGGAGTTTTTCCTCCCGATTTCTCGAGTTGGATCACGATTGTGTCCGTTTTAAGATTTAATCTTGTGGATTAAGGATTCAGGAGGGCTGCTGGGAAGAATATACGGATCCATTCGCTGATTGGTTTTTCCGAATTGAAGCAGGGATCTTTTGTGTATCAATTAAGGTATGTTTGAGTTCTTCTTCAAGTTCTTGGTGATGGTTGACCTTAGATTTCTATGGGGGTTGTTTCCAGGTTGCTACCGTGAGGCTTTTGGTGGATATGATTCTACCTCAGCCGTAAGTCCATCTCATGGACCAAGCTGAAATAGGAGGGGATATGAGATGTTTTAGTTTTCCATATAATCTGTAATTTAATCAAGCTCTTAGGGGGTTGATTGATTTGGGGAAGTAAAGGTGGATGGTTTTGATAGGATGGTAATGTGTAAATGTTTTCCCAATCAGATTAGTCGTGGCCTTGAGTGGGAGTTGAAATAATTGGCAGCGTTAACGTATGGGCTAGGTTTAATTTGAAATTTAAACCTAATGAGTTAACTTGATAAATTCAGATTTCCAAAACGAATTGGAATCTAATCAGGGAAATTTGGGATAATTAAGGCCTAACCATTTTATTATGATTAATTAAATGGAAAGGGACGGATTAGGTTAACCCTAGAACGGATTAGGGATTAATTAGCTAGTTACTATTTTTGTAATAGTTAATTAAATCTGTCCTTCATACAGGGACTTGATTTGGATTTTTATTGCTGATATTGGCTGGTGGTTCTCTTCGCATTTGGATTCTTCTCTTTTGGAGGCGGGTACCCCTTGACTTATCTTGTTGATATTGTCATATTGCTATGCATGGTTTGTTATGGATAACAGTAAGCTTATATGCTATATCTGCCTTAGTATACCTGTATTTGCTACATGTTACTTGTCCTTGAGGTTATCTCCCGTTTAGATTCATACAGTTTTGATAGTTACCATGTATATATTTATATGTGCATAGATGTAGAGATATGTTCCCTCTTGCATTGTGACATTGATAGATCACTGGATTACTCTTTCAGTATACCTAGTAGATTACTTGTATCCCATGATATAAGATTCAGACCTATACCTAGCACACTGAGGTGTTAGTTGAGGACTTGGTGAATGTTATATGTGTTTGGTTCATGCACCATCCTTGCATTATTGCATGCTGACGATCATCGGCTCCTATGTAGTCTGAGCCCATCGTCAGTTACATAAGGATATGCACACACATCCACTCAGGGGTAGTGGCTACCATAGGGTGTGTGCATTTGCCCTATATTGCTCTGTTCGGCCACGATTTGGAGGGTGGTTCCGAGCGTGGTAGCAGCCAGGGATCCCTTCTCGTCCTGAGACACGAGAAGATGAGAGCTAGACTCCCCCATTGCTTGGGATAGGAGAGGGACCTCCGCCAGCATCCTGTCCACTCGGTCACTCAGGAGCAGTGATAGCAGGGTGCGTACAGTTGTCATAGCTCTACCCTTTCGGACGTCCATTTATGATAGGTGGACGATGATCTGACTGGTGTTAGGGGTGACACATGTCATTGCACCATGTGCATATTTTGCATCGTGCATTGTTTGCTGCATTTTATTTCTGCACTTGATTGACATGCATATACTGGATACATGTTTACCTTGGATTGTATGTTATACTTATTCCATAGGGCTTTGTTTCACCCTTTGCAGGATTGATGGATTCAGGTATGTACCTGTATTTAGTATCTTCAGTATACCCTTTCCGATTGTTTATATGAGACTGTATTAGCGTAGACCCTTATTGTTATTGTAACGCACTGTGCATATCTGCTGGGTATCCGCTGAGCTTATGGACTCACACCGTTGCCATTACTTTTTGATTTCAGGTTGATATCTGCCAGGAGGGTCCGAGTCGCCAGTCTCGTGCTTGCTACTACATTCAATTTGGGTTTTATCTACTATTTTCTGTTTTAGGACTATATTACGTTTTATTACATTGCACTGGATTTATCGTGGACTTGTGGTATGGGGTATGATTTATGACATTGTACTTTTGAGTCCTATGTTGGACTATGTGTGTGGTTTTGCTGCATTCCTGCCCCCTGGCAGCTCAGGTAAGTTCGGGTTTTGGTTTTATGAGCATATTATCATATATATCGTTATTCTGCTTGGATTTGGGGCCTGAGGCCCATATAAACTGCGTGGTTGTGATATATATGTTGTGTGTATGTGTAAATTGTTCACCGGACAGGGGAGGTGCTGTCCGATTTTCTATTGGATCAGCAGCTCCTAGGTCTCGGGGCGTGACAGAAGTAATTTAAAAGCAGGTGGTGAAGCGAAAAGAGTTGTCATTGTTGCATTGTGCATTATCATCATCTCTGTGCTCAAGTTCTCTGCTCAAGCTCTCAACACCATCTTCAAGCAACCAAGAGAAGGGGATTCAAGCTCAAAGATTGTAATATTTCTTTTCTTCTTCTCCTTGTTGCTGTTTCTTTTTTTGAGAGCTTTCAAGGTTGCTGTAAAAGGGTTTCTCCACCTTCGGTGTAGTTCCGAGAAAAAGGTTTCATAGTGAAATCTGTGATCGCTGGTGTGGACCCTTTGATTAGTCATCTCAAGGAGGTGGAGACCAAGTAAATCAAGGCGTTAGCATTGTATTTGGGGCACTTAGCTACTAGTTTCCGATGCGAAGAAAATGAACCAACTTGAAGAGAGCTATTCCCCCCTCTAGTTCTACTGGTTCTAACAAGTGGTATCAGAGCAAGGTTGCTTCAGAGGACTCACACAAAAAGAAGCAAGTGTTTGAGCTGCGAGGATGTCTTTGAAAGAGGGTTACAACACTACATGACCACCTTACTATAAAAAAAACAATTTCGCATATTGGAAGAGTCGAATGGAGAATTATCTCATGACAGAAATTGATAATTGATTTTCCGTTACTGTGAGTTTTATTGCACCAACACAAGATGAGAAAATTCTGGAATCATCAAAATGGGCAGTTGAACAAAAATTGAAGGCACAAGCAAATGCTAAGGCTACCGTAACCCTTCAATGTGGTTTGAGCTCAGAGCAACTAAACAAAGTCTGTCTATTCAAGAGTGATAAAGAATTATGGGACAAGCTCATTGAGCTAAATGAAGGCATAAAAGATTCAAGAATTACCAAGAGGGATCTTCTTATAAATCAATTACAAAACTTTGTAATGCAAAAAGAAGAAACGGTAAGCCAATTACATGGGAGGTTCAAGGAGCTCTTAAATGGTCTTCATTCAGTTGGAGAAAGTGTGGAAAATCGGGACCTCATCAGGTATGCACTAAAATCCTTCCCAAGAAACTCACTATGGTCATCAATGGTTGATGCATATAAGATTTCAAGGGATTTATCAATTGTTAAATTAGATGAATTATTTTGTGAACTAGAACTGTATGAACAAGCTAACACAAATCATAAAGAGAAAGAGGTATAGCTTTGGTTGCAGGTGAAAGAAGCAAGAAGAAAAATAAAGAGAAGAAGAAGGAGAAGAAGGAAGAATCCTTCTCATCCGAATCCGAACAAGATAGCGGTAGTGATAGTGATGAGGAGCTATCATCTAGTGAGATGACAAACTTTGTCCGAAAGATGATGAGACGATCTAGGAAGTTCAACAAGAAGGATGCCAAGAAGTTGTTCCTTGATAACAAGAGAAAGGGTAAATCTCCGGTAAGATCAATAGCAAAGACTGATGTAATTTGTTTTGAGTGCAGTAAAAATGGTCACATCAAAGTCGATTGCCCTGAGTTGAAAAGAAAAGATGATAAGACAAAGAGAAAGAAGGCTTTGAAAGTTACATGGGATGATTCTTCATCTAGCTCATCAGATGAAGAAATTGGGAGGAAGGCTTCAGCCTTTAAGACATGTGACTCTCATGGCTTTGAACGATGTTGAGAGTAGTGAAGATGAAAAAATCATGAAGATGAAGTTGAGTCGTCAAGCGAGTCATCATCTAGTGATAATGAGGTAACTTCTTCTAAATTAGATAAACTCTATGCTACTATTGCATGCTTGACAAATGCTCTATCTACATTAAAAGTTAGAGTTAAAGAACTACAAAATAAGTTGAAATTACTCGAAATTGATCCTATGCCATATGAAGCATGTACACATCATGAAGTTGCTAATTCCAAAAGTGATGAACTTATAAAGAAAAATGCATCCTTGAAATTGCAAGTAGAGGATCTTAGGAGTACTTTGGAAAAATTTACCTCAAGCTCTAAATACTTGGACATGATATTAGGAATTCAACGGGCAGTTTATAACAAGGCGGGATTAGGATATAAATTAAAAGATAAGGAAGTTAACTTTATATCTCTTGTTAGTAGAAATCATGTTTTAAAAATTAAAACTGTATAAGTTTGGGTACCCAAGCAATATATTGTAGATGCTATTGGACCCAACATTTGGGTACCAAAATATTTAGTTCATCATGTTTGAATAGGCATGCGCCAAGGGGAAGCATCCAACAATATGGTTTATTGATAGTGGCTGCTCTAGGCATATGACGGGAGATTCATCAAAATTCTCATCACTCAAGAACAAAAATAAAGGTATCGTTTCCTTTGATAATAGCGGTGAATTAAAAGTTATTGGAATAGAAATATTCAAATTTCTGAACAATTTATAATTAGGAATGTTCTATTAGTGAAAGGTATGACCTTCAGTCTTCTATGTGTTAGTCAATTATGTGACTCGGGATATAAGTTGAGTTTGACTCATCTCAATGTTAATTAAACATAGTGAACTAAACATTATCATGCTCATTGGTCATAGAAAGGAAAACATTTACTAAGTTGAATTATTTGGTGCTACTAATGTATTTGCTAAGTGTGTCATGTCTAAAGAGGAAGAGACTTGACTTTAACATCGAAGACTTGCTCACACCAACATGAGACACATCAAAAGACTATCAAAGAATGAATTGGTGCAAGGATTACCAAAATTGAAGTTTCAAAAGGACAAATTATGTGACGCATGTCAAATGGGTAAGCAAATCAAGGCTACCCACAAAGGTAAAACTAATTTAAGTATTTCTACCGCATTGAAACTATTGCATATGGATTTGTTTGATAGTAGTAAACATGCCTCCTTGAATGATAGTAGATATTGCTTAGTCGTGATAGATGACTTCACTAGATACACTTGGGTGTTTTTCTTGAAACATAAGGATCATACCTTAGAAATGTTAGTTGCCTTTTGTAAAATAGTAGAGAATGAAAAAAATCTGAAAATAAATAGATTAAGAAGTGATCATAGAGGTGAATTTGAAAATGAAAGATTTGAAAATTTTTGCTCACAAAATGGATATAAGCATGAATTATCTACCCCTAAGACACCACAACAAAATGAGGATTGTTGAGAGAAAGAATAGAGTCTTACAAGAGACTGCTAGGAAGTATGTTAAATGAATACTCACTCCATAACTATCTATGGGCCGAAGCGATTAATACGACATGTTACGTACAAAATCGAACTCTAATACATAGATTTTTGAACAAAACACCTCATGAATTGTGGTTTGGTAAACCACCTACAATAAAACATCTTAGAGTGTTTAGATGTAAATTATATATTTTAAACACCAAAGATCACTTAGGAAAATTTTCCGCCAAGGCGGATGAAAGTATTCTTGTAGGGTATTCCACTCATAGCAAAGCCCATAGAATTTACAACAAGAGATCTAAAATAGTTGAAGAGTCTCTAAATGTGGTGTTTGAAGAAAATCCAACTTGAAACCAATTTGAATTGGAGAAATTAACTTTAGAAGAAGAAAATAATCATGAGAAAGAAGAGAGTGAAAGGGAAGACATAATTGAGTTACCACTTGGGAATGTAATCACTACAACTCAAGAATCAAGACCCACTAGGACAAGTGAAAATCATCCTTTGGAGCATGTAGTGGGAGATATTACACATGGGGTAAGAACTCGATCCTACTTTCGAAATGATGGTAGTCAAATAACCCTAATCTCACAAATTGAGCCAAAAATTGTAGATGATGCTTTGTTTGATCCGGATTGAATTTTGGCAATGCAAGATGAATTATCTCAATTTGAGAGTAGTCAAGTTTGAGAATTAGTTCCTAGATCCAAAGGAAAATCAATTATTGACACAAAGTGAGTCTTTAGGAACAAACTTGATAATAAAGAAATGGTAGTGAGAAATAAGGCTAGATTGGTTGCTAGAGGTTTTAATCAAGTCGAAGGGTTGGATTATGATGAAACTTATGCGTCGGTAGCTCGATTAGAGTCTATTAGGATGATGATGACATTTGCCACTCATAAAGGGTTTAAGTTATATCAAATGGATGTAAAATCAGCTTTTTTAAATGGTTTTATCAAAGAAAAGTCTATGTTGAGCAACCGCTCGGGTTTGAAAATTTAGAATTTCCAAACCATGTATACAAGCTTAAGAAGACATTGTATGGACTAAAACAAGCACCTCGTGCTTGGTATGAACGATTGTCAACATTCTTAGTGTCAAAAGGCTTTCATAGAGGAAAAATTGATCCTACCTTATTTTTAAAGAATAGTGGAGATGATATTTTTGTGGCCCACGTCTATATAGATGACATTATTTGTGGGTGCACAAATAAAGACTATCTAAATGAGTTCATAAATCACATGGAAAGTGAGTTTGAAATGAGCCTTGTAGGTGAATTAACATTTTTCTTAGGCTTACAAATTAAACAAACAAAAGATGACATATATATTCATCAATCCAAATATACAATAGAAATCATTAAGAAATTTGGCATGGAAAGTGCAAAATAAATATCTACTCTCATGGGAACTAACACTAAATTAGACAATGATATTAAAGGTAAAGAAGTTGATCCAAAGATATATTGTAGTACTATAGGTAGTCACCTCTATCTCACGGCTAGTAGATTCGACATACTATTTGTCGTGGGTATGTATGCAAGATATCAATCTTGTGCCAAGGAATCACATCTATGTGCAATCAAATAGATTCTTCACTATCTTAAAGGAACTCATCGATTGGGACGCATTCCTTACTTGAACAGAATGGTTCCAAATCGATTCCATGATCGATTAAAGCAACCAATCAATCACTGCATGATCCCAATCGATTAAAGTTCAAAATGAAATAATCCTAACCGTTCATCTGAGATCCGTACTATTCAACGGCTATATGGTAATCGATGGGAGCTTTCACCAATCGATTAGTGATGCCAAAAAGGAAGCAGAGAAGCCGTTTAGGAGCAGGTGGTGAAGCGAAAAGAGTTGTCACTGTTACATTGTACATTCTCATCATCTCTGTACTCAAGTTTTCTGCTCAAGCTCTCAACACCATCTTCAAGCAACCAAGAGAAGGGGATTCAAGCTCAAAGATTGTAATATTTCTTTTCTTCTTCTTGTTGTTGTTTCTTTTTTTGAGAGCTTTCAATGTTGTTGTAAAAAGGTTTCTCCACCTTCGGTGTTGTTCCGAGAATGAGGTTTCATAGTGAAATCTGTGATCACTGGTGTGGACCCTTGGATTAGTTGTTGGTGCTTGGATGGCTATAGGGGGGGTAAATGTAGCTAGACACTAAAACACTTTCCTCTTTTGAAATCTTTCTGCGATCAAAGATTAGCAGCGGAAACAAACACAACAGAAAGAACAAAACAGATAAAGAAAACAAACCGACGCTAACAAGAAGATGTACAAGGTTCGGGGATAACTTGCCCCTACTCCTTGGCATGCCCGTAAGGTGGGCGATCCCTTGATCGTCGACAGATCAAGCCCCGATGAACCCGGATATAATAAGCCTCCTTCTCGGTGGAGGAACCTCTCCACAATCGGTCTCCAAATGATATGAGAATGAGCACAGAGACACGAGAAGAAAACCTCACGCTAATCTAGCAGGAACACTCAAGGAAGAACACAATACAGAGAGCTCAGAAACAACAGCGGAACCCACAGCGAACACTTGCTTGTTTTCCTGTCAGTTCTCCTCCTAGATCCTCTGCATTTCAGCTTCTTCTTAAGCTCCTGCTCACCATCGCCAGGCTCCATTAGCATCCACTGAGCCACAGCCTGACCCCCTGACTCCACTGAGCGCTCAGTCCACTGAAGACCTCTTCAGCTGAGCCTCCGTCAGTTGCCAGCCGCGCCAGGAAACTGTTGAAACCTGAAAATAGAATACATACAAACCTGCCACGGTGAAAGTCGCCATTGACTCTTCTCCTTATTTTGTATCATCCCTGTCTAACCTGCACACTAATCAGAGGCTTAGCAAAGCATATCAAACAATATCAGCAAGGTAGCAGAGAAAACGCAGAGAAAAACAGACGCGATCAGAAGTCTGACAATGATTTCAAATTAAAGTTCAGGCACCGATCGGTCACCAGACCGATCAGAGAGGGCCCTAATCGGTCACCAGACCGATCAGGGAAAGCCCTGAACGATCAGGCACTAGCCTGATCGGTCCACAGTGAGAATAGAGGGATCGCGGACTGAAGCTGATCGGTCACACTTACCGATCATAAATCAGGATCGGTCACCAGACCGATCCAGCAGTCTGCTTGCCACAACCCGCAGGAACTACACACCTGATTGGTCACCTGACCGATCAGGTTGTGCCCTGATCGGTCTGGTGACCGATCAGGTCACTCCCTGACCGATCAGGAGCCATCCTGATCGGTCAGGGGGAGGAAACTCCAATATTTTGATCGGTCACACTGATCGATCAAGTTCTCCTCCCAAAGCTACTGACCTCTTCTCTGATCGTTCACCAGAACGATCAGAATCCAAATAGAAACCTTTCTGTTCTCTCCCTAATCATTCACCAGAATGATCAGACTTCACTGGATCGGTCACCAGATCGATTCACAACAGGGAGTTCGTGCCAACTCCCTGATCGGTCACCAGACCGATCCAGCGACTCCCAATCTAACCCTAAGTCCAGAGAACAGGCTCCCTAGCCTTCTCTGACTCATGCTCAATCCCCCGGACCAAGACTCCGTGCCCAGCTTCACTCACCGGGACTTCATTCAACCTAGCTTCACTCACTAGGACCTGGCTTCACTCACCAGGGTTTCGGTCACCTAGCTTCACTCGCTAGGACCCGACTTCACTCACCGAGATTTCAATCACCTGGCTTCACTCACCAGGACCCGGCTTCACTCACCGGGATTTCAGTCACCTGGCTTCACTCACCAGGACCCGGCTTCACTCACCGGGATTTCATTCAACCTAGCTTCACTCACTAGGACCTGGCTTCACTCACCAGGGTTTCGGTCACCTAGCTTCGCTCGCTAGGACCCGGCTTCACTCACCGGGATTTCAGTCACCTGACTTCACTTACCAGGACCCGGCTTCACTCACCGGGATTTCATCCACCTGGCTTCACTCATCGGGATTTCAGTCACCTGACTTCACTCACCAAGACCCGGCTTCACTCACTGGGATTTCATTCAACCTAGCTTCACTCATTAGGACCTGGCTTCACTCACCAGGGTTTCGGTCACCTAGCTTCACTCGCTAGAACCCGGCTTCACTCACCGGGATTTTAGTCACCTGACTTCACTCACCAGGACCCGGCTTTACTCACCGGGATTTCATCCACCTGGCTTCACTCACCAGGACCCAGCTTCACTCACCGGGGTTTCGGTCACCTGGCTTCACTCACCGGGGTTTCGGTCACCTGGCTTCACTCACCAGAACCCGACTTCACTCACCGGGCCCGGCTTCACTCACCAGGACCGGCTTCACTCACCGGGATTTTCGTCACCTGGCTTCACTCACCAGGACCTGGCTTCACTCACCGGGATTTCAATCACCTCCGTGCCCAGTCCCCGACCAGGACTTAATCCGAATTCACTCAACCAAACTTAAATCGGTGTCAACACCAAAACAACAATCGGGTCAGACTGCATCAATAATCTCCCCATTTTTGTTGTTTGACAACTCGATTTAAGTTTAGGTATTAATGATCAGTTGAAGTCAATTCAATTATCGTAAGGGAATCAAAGTCCTCCCCCTACAATAACACAACCCTAAACTTAATCAACCATTCTCTCTCCCTTTGTCAAACATCGAAAAGGGTATGGTTATTAAGTTTAAACACACCTCCCCCTTAATCAAGGGTCTCTCCCCAAATCCAAAATAATCAAATGATAATTTTTGAATTGCATATGAGAGGCATATACCATAAATGTATCATGGCAACAATGTATACGCATTATACGACAATAAGTAGCACAACTTCATCAGACTGATGATTGATACAGAAAAATTTCTGATTTATCTATGGACGATCAGTTTTCAGAAAAATTTCTGTAACTTTGCATCATTCAAGATCAGACTGCATTAACAATTGAAATTTCTAGGAACATGTTTGTTCAATCCAAAACTCATCCAACCACACGGGTGTAGACTATAGGTATTTCAAAAAAATTTCTGAAACACGACATGAGTTTCTCGACTAAAATTTATTCCTCATCAAGGAACACGGTCATGATTTTGAAAATTCCAACATGGGTTTGTATCGAATCGGTAGTAGGTTTGTTCCAAGTATGATGAGTATGTTCCAATTGTAATCGGTTTGTATCAAATTTGTTTGTATCAGTATGATCAGCAATCTGATACAATTTGATGAAAGGGGATCGGACTGAGGAGTAGTCTGATATCATTTGGAACGATCTGGGAGTTCTCTGATCAGCATTGATCTGATCGGTCACCAGACCGATCAGAATGACACCTAATCGGTCACGGTGACCGATCAGGGTGAGTCCTGATCGGTCGGTGGACCGATCAGGTTTGATACAGAAGGTTTGTTTACAAGCCATTCAGATTTCAGAAATTTCAGAACCGAGTTTGTTCAATTCTCAACCACTCCTAAACCCTTATACAATTAGATTTAATCCCTTTGATCCTAACAAGGGTATCCTCTAATTAAAATACATCCCTCACTAAGAGCCAAGAATCCTTGTGGATCAAAAATATTTCAAAATAGGTTTGTATTAGCATGTTTCTAGTATGATCAGTGTATGTCAGGTTTGTATCAGAATTCCAAAGCAGGTATACATACAATCATTTGAATAGAAAATTAATAAACATGGATAGCACACATAATGGACGTATATTGCTATTTGGTAAAGATGAATTAGTTACTTTCTTCTTTGTTTTGGAAACAAATCTGATCATGGTAGAACTTTAATACAAAAGTAGATTACATTTATGCATGATTAATTATGTTCCAAGTATATTTATAGCATGCTTGCTTCAACCAATTTTGATAACTCATAGATCTAGGTTTGTCTTAACCCAAAACAGATTTGTATCAAATTAGTATCAAAATATGATCAAATTTCCAAAACATGCTTATATCAAGTTAATATCAAAATATGATCAAATTTCCAAAACAAGCTTATATTAAGTTAGTATCAAAATATGATCAGATTTCCAAAATTTGATCAGTTTGTATGTTTGATGTATGTTTATAACATGTTTGCTCCAACTAATTGAAATCAAGCTTGTATCAACTCCATAATCCTAATTCCCCATTCTATTGATAATTCATGGATTGGATTGGAAAATTCATAGTTCCAAGTGTGTATCAAGTTCATGGTTCCAACCAATTTGAAATCAAGTTTGTATCAAAAATTTATTCCTCAAATTGCCCATAAAAGTGAATAGAAAAATTTTCCAGTATAGATGGAGAAATTTTCAATGTATCTATATTGTTTATGATTCCCATTTACTTAACTCCAATCATCTAAATTCAAAATGAAAAACCATTCCTCATGGGTAGTAAATGGTCATCCATTAAATGGAGGAAATAGTAGGCACATCCCTAACTAGGAATGACCATGTGTTTGGAGCACCAAATATGAACCACCCATGTTGATAGATGCTCCCCCTCAATCAATGCCTATACAATTCGAAATATAGATGTTTTGGGTACCCAAATTTTGAGACCTAAAACATCTACAATGCAAGACTTTGGCACCCATGCCTTAGTCATTTTCTTTCTAACCTTCTGAACCCTAGAATCATTTTGTGATCTAAATTGGGTTCTTGACATTAATGATACAAAAGTTAGTTCTTTAGGTCGGTAACCTATACCGGTCTTGTTGTAAACCACCCTTTGAGCGTTAAGAACCATATCTAGAGTTTTGGAGCTAATTAAAAATTTCTCAAGAATATTCTTGAGGTTTTCAGCTTCGCTCTTCAAGTCTTTATTTTCATCTTCAAGAATCCTAACATGCGAGTCATCAACATCACGATCCTTAGGTGTTTTCAATTCCTCTACTTCTAATCTTAATGATTTAACCTTATTCTTAGATTTTTTAAGTAGACTAGTTAAGCATGCGATAGTCCTATAGCATTTATCTAATTCGGGAGAAATTACCTCTTCATCATCCGAAGATGATGAAGCCGCAGTTGAGGAGTTACTCGATTCGTTATCACTCTCCTTGGTTGACTCTTCTAAGGCCATGAAGGCCATGTGACAGTAGCTCTTCTCCTCCTCCTTGTCCTTCTTCTTTCTTCTGTCCCCTGCCACAAAAGCTACACCTTTTTCCTTTGGACTTTGGTTAGCAATCTCATGTAGTTCCATTTCACAAAATAAATCCTCTAATTTAACAATAGAGAGATCATTGGAAACCTTGTAAGCATCCACCATGGATGACCACAAGGCATTCCTAGGGAAGGCTTTGAGAACATACCTTACAAGGTCTCGATTTTCTACCTTCTCACTAATGGAATGCAGACCATTGAGGATCTCCTTGAACCGACCATGAAGCATACTTACCGTTTCATTTTCTTCCATTGTTAAGTTCTGGAGTTGGCTGAGAAGGAGGTCCTTCTTGGCTGTCCGGGTATCATGAGTTCCTTCATGGAGCTCAATGAGCTTGTTCCAGAGGTCCTTGGTAGTGGAGAAGGGGGCGACTTTGATCAGCTGTTCTTTGGTCATCCCACACTGCAGGGTGACCACAGCCTTGGCATCAGCTTCCCCCTTTCGGATTTGTTCTGCCGACCACCTTGAGAACTCGAGTTCTTTTCCCTCAGCATCTTTAGGAGGGGAAAACCCCTCCTTGACAGCAAACCACATGTTAATGTTGGTCTTCAAATAATACTCCATCCTCGACCTCCAATATTGGAAATCTGATCCGTCGAAGAAGGGTGGTCTGCTGGTGCTGAAACCTTCTCTCAAAGTCATCGTTGTTGTAAGCTTTCGGGTGTTAGTCCGTTTGAGCAGAGCCCCAAGCTTTGATACCACTTGTTGGTGCTTGGATGGCTAGAGAGGGGGGGGGGGTGAATGTAGCCAAACACTAAAACACTTTCCTCTTTTGAAATCTTTCTGTGATCAAAGATTAGCAGCGGAAACAAACACAACAGAAAGAACAAAACAGATAAAGAAAACAAACCGACGCTAACAAGAAGATGTACAGGTTCGAGGATAACTTGCCCCTACTTCTTGGCGTGCCTGTAAGGTGGGCAATCCCTTGATCGTCGGCAGATCAAGCCCCAGTGAACCCGGATATAATAAGCCTCCTTCTCAGTGGAGGAACCTCTCCACAATCAGTCTCCAAATGATATGAGAATGAGCACAGAGACACGAGAAGAAAACCTCACGCTAATCTAGTAGGAACACTCAAGCAAGAACACAATACAGAGAGCTCAGAAACAACAACGAAACCCACAGCGAACACTTGCTTGTTTTCCTGTCTGTTCTCCTCCTAGCACCTCTGCATTTCAGCTTCTTCTTAAGCTCCTGCTCACCATCGCCAGGCTCCATCAGCATCCACTGAGCCACAGCCTGACCCCTGACTCTACTGAGCGCTCAGTCCATTGAAGACCTCTTCAGCTGAACCTCCGTCAGTTGCCAGCCGCGCCAGGAAACCGTTGAAACCTGAAAACAGAATACATACAAACCTGCCACGGTGAAAGTCGCCATTGACTCTTCTCCTTATTTTGTATCATCCCTGTCTAACCTGCACACTAATCAGAGGCTTAGCAAAGCATATCAAACAATATCAGCAAGGTAGCAGAGAAAACGCAGAGAAAAACAGACGCGATCAGAAGTCTGACAATGATTTCAAATTAAAGTTCAGGCACCGATCGGTCACCAGACCGATCAGAGAGGGCCCTAATCGGTCACCAGACCGATCAGGGAAAGCCCTGAACGATCAGGCACTAGCCTGATCGGTCCACAGTGAGAATAGAGGGATCGCGGACTGAAGCTGATCGGTCACACTTACCGATCATAAATCAGGATCGGTCACCAGACCGATCCAGCAGTCTGCTTGCCACAACCCGCAGGAACTACACACCTGATCGGCCACCTGACCGATCAGGTTGTGCCCTGATCGGTCTGGTGACCGATCAGGTCACTCCCTGACCGATCAGGAGCTATCCTGATCGGTCAGGGGGAGGAAACTCCGATATTTTGATCGGTCACACTGATCGATCAAGTTCTCCTCCCAAAGCTACTGACCTCTTCTCTGATCGTTCACCAGAATGATCAAAAGTCAAACAGAAACCTTTCTGTTCTTTCCCTGATCGTTCACCAGAATGATCAGACTTCACTGGATCGGTCACCCGACCGATCCAGCGACTCCCAATCCAACCCTAAGTCCAGAGAACAAGCTCCCTAGCCTTCTCTGACTCATGCTCAGTCCCCCGGACCAAGACTCCGTGCCCAGCTTCACTCACCGGGACTTCATTCAACCTAGCTTCACTCACTAGGACCTGGCTTCACTCATCAGGGTTTCGGTCACCTAGCTTCACTCGCTAGGACCCGACTTCACTCACCGGGATTTCAATTACCTGGCTTCACTCACCAGGACCAGGCTTCACTCACCGGGATTTCAGTCACCTGGCTTCACTCACCAGGACCCCGCTTCACTCACCGAGATTTCATTCAACCTAGCTTCACTCACTAGGACCTGGCTTCACTCGCCAGGGTTTCGGTCACCTAGTTTCACTCGCTAGGACCCGGCTTCACTCACCGGGATTTCAGTCACCTAGCTTCACTCACCAGGACCCGGCTTCACTCACCGGGATTTCATCCACCTGGCTTCACTCACCAGGACCCGACTTCACTCACCGGGGTTTCCGTCACCTGGCTTCACTCACCAAGACCCGGCTTCACTCATCGGGATTTCATTCACCTGGCTTCACTCAGCAGGACCCGACTTCACTCACCGGGATTTTCGTCACCTAGCTTCTCTCACCAGGACCCGGCTTCACTCACCGGGATTTCAATCACCTCCGTGCCCAGTCCCCGACCAGGACTTAATCCGAATTCACTCAACCAAACTTAAATCGGTGTCAACACCAAAATAACAATCGGGTTAGACTGCATCAACATTAGTCACCTCAAGGAGGTGGAGACCAAGTAAATCAAGGTGTTAGTATTGTATTTGGGGCACTTAGCTTCTAGTTTCCGCTGCGAAGAAAATGAACCAACTTAAAGAGAGCTATCCCCCCCCCCTCTAGTTCTACTGGTCCTAACACCTGGCGTTTCCCCTTACTTGTCCCAATGACGTAGTTTTTCAACCAACGTATTTGAGCCTTCCGTGATCGGTGGGAATCTTCTCCGGTCGGGCCTCCTGAGATCATTCCCACACGACTTGATGGAGGTCCCCGATCCGGAGCCTTACCTTTCTCAGGATCTCGCTCAGGGGAAGTAGATCGGTGGGGTACCACCTCTCGATTTCTTCTTCTCATGGGTGATCGAGACCGCCTCCTGGATCTATCCTTCCCTAGTTGTTGTTGACGAGGAGACAGGCTTCAATGAGGAGACCTTCGTTGGTACCACGAATTGCTCCACTTTTTGCGTGGCTTAGCGTCCGCATCCTTGAACCTCCTCTTCTTTAGAGTGTAGCATTCATCCGTGGAGTGGGTGGTACTACAATGAAAGTCACATTACTTCTCCGACAGTTCAGGTCCCTTCGTGTCCACCATTTCTACCAGCTTCTTCCAGCTGTTCCAGTAATCCTTATCGGAGTGAGGATCCTTTGCCCGAGCAGGAGCGGGTGACTCCCTCCTCTCGGACCATACCAAGATTTGGATAGGGGCTCTAGTCGAAACCTTTCGACGGGCGTACTGCACCTCTTCCACATTAATATGCTTGACCAACCATCCCAATAAATCTTCAAAATTGGTTAGTAGCTTTTTTACTAGTGATCGAAAGAAATCCTATTCAGAGAGTACCAACGTAAAGGCGCTAATGATGATCTCTGAAGTAACACTCGACACATCTTGCGTCACCCGATTGAATCATTGAATATAATCTTTTAATGGCTCTTTGTTTTTCTGCTTTAGAGCGAAGAGATTCAATGCCATCTTTTGATATTGCCGGCCGCTAGCGAAGTGATACAGGAAAATAGTTTTAAACTCTAGAAAGGAGTTTATCAAATTTTGCGGCACCCTCTAAAACCATCTTTGTGTCGCTCCCGATAGAGCGTTCAAAAACACCCATCACTTCACGCCATCTGTATATTGGTGTAACAAGGTTGCCTTTTCAAACTTACAGATGTGATTTTCTGGATCTGTTTTCCCATCATAATCAGCAATTCTCCAACCACAAAATTACTTGGGCATGAGATCATTTACAATGTCCTGAGCGAAAGGCATGGATATGGACTTCAAGAGGACCTTTGCAGACTCGCTCTTTCCTTGTCCTTCTTCATACCGCAAAACACTGGAGGCAGCGGCCAGCGGAATGTACATTATCCATCTCTCCTATGGAGTCTGGTTGGTGTCCGGGAGCAACATTTACCGGCGCCTCGGCGGTGAGATGGATCTTAGGTTTCGATTGTGCGAGGCAGACACCATTGGAGCCCCGGCCTGCGTCGGCACCAATCGCTGAGATGCGGCCTATTCAATTTGATATTGTTCCAGTGCTCCTCGAACGGTGTTGGCAACTAAGCGGTTTAACTCGTCCCATGTCAAAATGATGGGTTACCCTCCCGATTCCGCCATCGCAGTGTCTCTTTTGGTGCTTAGACTAGGATTCTCATAGACGACGCCAAACTTGTTCCGGAAGTGGACGACGAGGATGGTGAATCACCACAGCGCAGCCTGGAGGGACAATGAGGGAGAACACTTGCACCTATGAGATTAACACAAGCATAAAGGGGGTACACTGGAAGAAGTTTCGGTGGAGCCCTCTCGGACGCACAAGTGAGAAATCTCTCTTGTAAGGAGAAAACTAGAAAGAAAAGTATCATAGTTTCTTTTTCACAGAGACCGAGAGACTTTACCTGGGTGCCGAAGCACCTTATATACTCGATCTCTATCCTTCGCACACCTCCCCTCCCCCGTAACTGTCACTTTTACTCTCACGTTTAATGGTCCATGGTTGCTCGACAGTCATTCTCTTCTCAAGAAGGCCAGTAACGGCCACCACGCCCATTAAGTCCATTATTATTATGCATTATAGGTAATAACTGTCTGCAGGACTTCCTATTCTGAAGGGGAGGTGCTTGAAGCTGTCTCTGGAAGAATGGTTTCAAGTGTACCATAATTATAGCTCTTTGGGCTCCACTTTCCTGAGCTGGTCTTGGGACTCTTCTTCTCGGTCTAGTCTCAGGCCTCAGCGTCTGTCTCGACCTCCACTACAAGAATATATACTTTTAATGATATTTAAAAGTGCCATCATATATTACTTATCTGACATTTTTGATATAGTGGCATTAAGTTAAAATGTCCTCTATAGTGATATCGTCTAAAGCCTTATAACAATTCTTAATGTCACTATAGAATAAAAATATTCACAACACTAATATCATAAATAATTGTTATAGTGACAAAAGATACTATCACTATAAGATTTGTAATGACATTTATACATATTTTTTTGTCACCCATTTTCAATATTCTCATGATATAATATTTATGCATATAAATAATTAATATAAACACAAATAAAAATTTTTAAATGAAATTAAAGTGCTAATCAATAATTGCCATTTTTTTTGCAATACAAGACTGCCAAATTTGTCACCTCAAAAAATATCTATGCACTAATCACAATCACAAATGTACCCAATGTATTTAGTTTAAAAACTAGCAAAAAATTAAGTCTCTTAAAGCAAAACATAACCAAACTTCCAAATTTTGTTGCATCTTCAATCTTTAACCATCACATCTTAAACAAAATCTAATATTCTTGTCACCTACAAAAAAATCATATATTAATTTGTGTAAATAAAATAAAATTAAAGAAGTATAAAATAAAGAAAAAAAATGTATATAATCTAGATCTAGATTTTTTCACAAGTCAACTTAACTCTTTTGTATAGTAGAGGCGAGCTTATAATCTTATTATACTAGACATATATTCTATTCAATTTAATGTGCCTGCACACATCAGGATAAGCACGTTTAGATTGAAGAGAAAAACATAAACATAGAAACCTGGAAAAAAAGAAAGACAACACACATCAACAAAATTAAAAATCCAACCTCATGCACCTAGTAGAAGTTTTCTTCATTAACTGTTAATTGCAAATATAATTGATATTCATTTTATAAGACACTAACATAATGACATATATAATAATAGTAGTTAATTAAAAAATTACATATCATACCAGACGACAAAGCCAAGCTATCATTCCTCCAAGTGCATCCTTAAATCTTTGCAAAAGATCATATGGCCTAATCAAACTCTCTTTCCGTTATAGGACAACTAGAACTTGTATTTCATACCAATTTGGTCGCAACGCCTGTCTTCCTACTTTAGTATTCGGATTCATGCTACGAACAACTCCTTTTGCCATAATTTTTGTCGAATCAAATAGACTTTTTATCAAGACAGAACATCCAGTCTACATGAAAATGCAAAAATAATGGAGATGTTAAAAATTAGTAACGCACTAACTCAATATAATAATAAAGTAATAAAACTAGAAAAAGACTTTACCGTTGGAGATAAACGAATTGGATCAGAAAATAATGGACTACTAGATGATGTTGTGTGTTGTATATTGTTGTAATTTGAACCAAGGTTATGGTTTAGTTGATTGCAAATCTTTGATTCTAACATTGCAATGTGTTGGCCTTGCTTTCTAATTTGTTCATCCATTTTTTCTAACTGTGCCTTTTGCTCCATCACTATTCGGTTGCATGTAATACGGCTTGGAACTTCTCAACATAAATCAGATGGGCTAACACCATCACCAAGCATACGTACTCGGCCTGGTCTATCTGGTCCAATGATTTGAGCAAATATATCATTTTGACCAACTTGATCATCCTCATCTTCAGAAAGGTGATTTTCTAGTTCTTTCATTGCAGCCTTTACCAAAAAATGAAAAACCAAAATTTATACATAGTAATGATGAAAACAAAAATCTTTTAAAGTAATATAGTAGAAGATTATATTACAACATACCAATTTTTCTGCCACAATGTTGCTTGAGGGACTTCCATTAGCATGAGTGAAGCAAGCATGGAATAATTCAACTCGTGATGGGGGTCATCCCTTTTCTTTTCTCTAAAATTAGAATTGGTTAAAAGTTTATAGATTCTAATGCATATAGAATTATAAGATTAATAAGAAAAATTACCAATTTTTGTTGCACTTAAGGGAAAGATCTTCTTCCAGTTGTCTGATTCATTATCTTTTGCTTCCAAGCAATCTTATTTTTTTCACTTCTTTCCTAATATATTAAATTCAACTTGATACACAATGCTAAAGTCAACATGAAAATTTTTCTAAAGGGATAAAATATTATAAACCTTTGATTTTTCTGATTTCCACTGGACAACTAATTTCACATATTGTTCTACAAAAGCTCTGTTATCTCTTTCTTGCAGAAGAACTTGCATTGGCAACTCAGGATCATAATACTTCTTTTTTAGTTCTGACTTCTAGTTTCTCCATTTTTTTGCTATTGAACGTAGTGTCCAACTTTCTGTTCCAAGAGGAAGGTCATACTTTTCCTATAAAAGCATTTAGACAATTTACCCTCGTGATAAAAAATTACTTAATAAAAAAATTATAAAATAACATTTCAATTACCTTTACAACATCTAACATTTGTTTCTTATTTTCAAGGGCATTTTATGCCAATCTTCGACGTCAATTGGACAAAATTTACCATTTCTTGCCAAAGTACCCAAAAAATCAGTAAATTTATTTCTTCTTGATCCTATAGGGCGTCCCATACCATCACATTGAATCTTAATACGTGGCAGCGTGCTTGGTCGACCCCAAATTTCTTTCATAAATGTATGGCCTCTAGTTTTCTTCTTAGCAGTAGGAGATTCAGTTTCACAATCTATATCTAGAAATAAAGAGAAATAAATAGTTGAATAAATATAGCAAAATGAATTAAAACATTCTGGAGGATAGGTTACCTTGATCAAATTCTTCATCCATAAAATCATTTTCAACAAGTGGGTTATTGTTGAATATAATCCTTGAAGTCAAATCTATATGATTTTATATAAGAATTGAGGTTAGTGTCTAAAACTTTCAAAACAAATGCTAAAACTTAATGTTTGATACTATATGAAGATATGTTTCAAATTGCAAGCTTAACTAGAAGGCAAGATGGACACGATAAGGTTGCAAAATGAACATAGTAAGCTTTCAGTGAAGGTCAGTATTCAAGAACTAAGACATGTAAAGATTGCTACTTCACAAGAACACGAAGACAATGATAGAAAGTAGTTCTTACTTCCAACAACTTTTTGGATTAAAAACTAGCTACAATAAATTTGATTTGATCCTTCTTAGGAAACTCTTTTACAATTGGTTTAGTCTAAAAACTAAAAAAAATGAAATAACATAAGCAATGAGGTGAACGTACAGATATCCTGAATCCAATCTGGTTAGCTCAGCTAATGACCAATCAGGCACCGTCCGCCATTGCTGCTGGAGTCATTGGAGCAAAACCCGAAGAGCGAGAAGATTCATTGGAGCCTTGCGGCAATGATTCAAACACCAAATTCACATGCATCATCTTTTGGGAAAGCTTCAAGCTTTCCGCCTCAAGGACAGAAGATTGCAAGCTTAAGAGCAGCACATTGAGAATGATGATGGCAACTACCATGTTGAACAATTTTCTGCTACTGTAACTCATTGTGAATGCGGATGAATGTTTCAATAAGGAAGTACACAGTCGAAGCATGTGTGTGTGTATATGTATTCAATTAAATATTTGACATGTAAAATTTCAAAGCTCAAAGAAGCAACTAGGTAATGAGTTCTGGTATTTGCTTTGACTGAATTGAATTGTTCTTTTGCTCCTTATCATGAGGTTGGAAATGGAACAGGATTCCTTCCAATTTTGAACGTTCCACTCTAGGATCAATACATTTTACATTTTAAAAGTTGATATTTGGACTTGAATTACTAAAAATGAACATGCAAAACTGGAAATTTTCTAAAGCTTAATATACTGAAACTTAATATTTTCATATTGAAACTTAATATTTGAAACATAACATACCAAATTCATATTGAAACTTAATATTCTGAAATAAAACTTTCTAAAGCTTCATATATTTTTTATATCTAATACCTTGTGTATCAATGCCTTTATGGTTTGAAGCTTTATCCATGTGGTTATTTGATGCACCTTGTATATTTTGACAATCTGCACAAGTATTATTTTAACACAAAATATAAGCAAATTGAATTTTTAATTATAATCAAGAATGTTCTGACCTTTTTCTCTAGTTACCACGTTCTCATGTTCCCTTGCATGATAGACTTGAATAAAGTATATAACATACAAAAGTAAAAAATCAAATAAGAGTTATACAAAAGAAAACTATTGATCCACACATGTATAAAATAAAATTCTACCTCTTTCTTTGAAATTTTCAGTTGTGTGGTTGGCAATCAAACCCGTGGTGGAGTATTTGCCCCATCTTGAAGTTGAAAATGAGATTTTCTAACTTTTTTACTTTTAAGAGTCATTCCTATCAAAAATAAGTTATATAGGATAATTAAAGCATGAATAAGCATTATACCAAATTATAAGCATTGAATATTTAACGTATCTTGTATGTATTTGGCAATTGTATTTTGAGATTGTGTATTTGCCTTATCTTGAGGCTTTCCAATAGTTTGACTCTCACAAGTCATTCCTATTAAAAGCAAAAGTTACAACTTACAGATAAATAAAATAAAATGTCATATTAACCATAGTGAAAAACGTCCATAGTGATAATCATAAAATAAACATGGACAAAATCCCATGTAATATCCTTAGATATGATAAATAAAATGTCCATAGTGAAAACATAAAAAAGCTAGAAGTTGATTGAGCATATTCTTAATCTCATCATGTATCAACATCAATTTCAACTCCTACAGCATCATCCCGAACCCAAATAACTTCTTCTTGTTCATTGTCGTTTTCAGGATTACAAATACAACTTTAAAGGTATGTATCAACATCTGCCATATGTTGCATTTTATACTATGCTTGTGCATCGGTGGTGATAATTACATGCCAATTACAATCAACTGGATCTTCCACATAAAAAACTTGCATGGCCTGGGATGCTAATATATAAGGCTCACTATGGCGCTTCACATTTGTAAAATTGGCTAATAGAAAACCATCCTCGTCCAATTTTAGTCGTTTGTCTTTGGAGACCCAATCACATTCAAATAAAACAACTCTTCGACCTCCCCCATAATCTAACTCAATCACATTTTGCAAAATCCCGTAATAATCAAGTTCGCTTGATACTGGATTCTGATCTCTAATACTTGAATAACTTGAAGTAGTAGCCCGAACAATTACACCATAATTCTACGTTTTTCTCTTGTGTTCCACTTCTTTTGTATGAAACCTAAATCCATTGGAAAGGAATTTTTCATATCGTATCCCTATAAAATTCGAGCCTCTGCCAAGTGATTTCAAATCATTGAATCAGCTTGTGAATGATTTGTATTTTCAATCTATCACAAGAAAATTGATAAATTATGAATAAAAATCATAATATATAACTTTAATGACAATTATAACATATACTTACATGTTTGGCAAACCAAGACACAAAAGACTCACTATGCATACGTTCAATTTGGTGAGCTGGAAGACCGGAATGACTAAGATTCAAAATCTGACGGTGCTCACTGCAAATTAAGAATGATGATTTGACAAACATCGATGATTATATATTTAAACATGATGAAATATATAATAACATATTCTATATAAGGTTGTACATGATGACAGTTGAATAACACATATTGATGTGCCTTCTTTAATGTCCTATCATCAAACTTAGTTGCAATGGCCTTTCCAAGTGCATAACCAGAGGTTGTAAACACATCCAATGCAAATGTTGAGCCGATAGTTGTATTATCATTTCTTGTTGATTCATTGAACCTTGTCTCTACATAATCAGCTAAATATAAAGAACAGAATGTCAAACATTCATCAACCAAATAACCCTCAGCAATGGATCCTTCTGGCCTACTTCTATTTCGAACATAAGACTTCAATGTCCCCAAGTACCTTATATCAAAAATATAAGTTTTGTATTATTTAGTGAAAATAATAATTTAAATAAAACAATATCAATAAGATTTTTCTATTACCTTTCAATTGGATACATCCAACGATAGTAAACTGGTCTAGCAAGTTATACTTCAGTAGCCAAATGTACAATCGAATGAATCATTATGTCAAAAAATGAGGGAGGAAAAATCTTCTCAAGTTGATAGAGTATCACCCCAATATCTTTCCTTAGACGAACCATATCACTAGGTGAAATTACTTTACAACATAGCTATCTAAAATACCTACACAATTTAATCAAAGGATTCCTAACTAATTTAAACAAAGTTTTACGTAGTGTTACGGGCAGCAACTGCTGCATCAAAATATGGTTGTCATGGCTTTTAAAACCAATTAATTTTGCTGGTTTCATTTGAACACACCGTGAAATGTTGGATGCATAGTCATCTGGAACTTTAACTTTTTTCAAAACCTTGCAAAATATAGCCTTTTCTTTTTTCCCCATTGAATAACATGCTAGAGGCAAGTATACTTTACTTAGCCCCTTCTCAATGGGATGAAGTGCCGATCTTATCCCAATTTCTTGCAAATCACGACGTGATTTAATATTATCTTTAGTTTTCTCTTCCATATTCAACAATGTCCCACAAATTGATTCACACACTTTCTTTTTAATATGCATAAAATCAAGATTATGATGTATCACATTATCTTTCCAATATGGTAAATCAAAGAAAATACTCAGCTTTTTCCAATTGAATGGTAGTTCTGGATTATCATTAACTATTTTCCAAATGTCAATTTAAAATGTTTTAACTCATTGATCACTGTGCCTCCCGAAAGTATTGGTGGTGGTCTTCCATACTCTTTTGTGCCATCGAAATGTTGGGCATCTTTGCGAAACTCATGATCACTGTTCAAAAATTTACGATGACCCATATAGCAATATTTTTTGCTATTTTCTAACCACCGTGAATGTGTAGCTTTGTGGCACACTGGGCATGCAAATTTACCTTTGGTGCTCCATCCAGATAGGGTTGCATATCCAGCATGTCCAAGAAAATCATTTATTGTCCATAGTAATGCGGCATGTAATTGAAAATTTTGCTTGGTTAATGCATCATATATCTTCAATCCTACCTCCAACAAATCCTTCAAATCTGCAACAAGGGGTTGCAAATAGATGCCAATATTATTTCCAGGAGCAGAAGGACAAGGTATTAACAACGATAACATAAAGTATGGTTGTTTCATACACAACCATGGTGGAAAATTATAAGGCACTAAAATGACTGGCCATGTACTATGCACCACACTTATATTTTTGAATGGATTAAATCCCTTTGAAGCTAATCTTAGCCTTATATTTCGGGGATCCTTTGCAAATTTTGGGTGATTATGGTCAAACATTTGCCAAGATGGGGAATCAGCTAGGTGTCACATGTAACAATCTTTCGTGTGAGATTCAGAATGCCATCTCATATGGATTGCCATTTTGCAGGACATAAACAAATGTTATAACTTAGGTTTTATTGGAAAATACCATAAAACCTTGCGTGCAACTTTCCTCTTGCCACCAATAAGATCATCTTCAGATGTTTCCCATCTAGGCTCGTTGCATGTTTTGCATCGAACTCTTTCTTCATCCAACCTCCAGTATAAAGTACAATCATTAGGGCAAGCATCGATCTTTTCATTACTAAGTCCTAATTGCTTCATCAATTTCTCTGCATCATAGTATGATTTTGGTAAATCTTTCATAGCATTTGGAAATGCTTCTCTCAACAAATCCAAAAGCATATTGAAGATTTTATTGGTCATTTTCCCAAGACATTTTAAGTGAAGCAAGCGAATGTTGAATGCAAGTTCTGAGAATTTCTTGCATCCGTGATATAACTCTTTTTGTGAATCATCAATTAATTTATAGAATTTCTTGGCCTCTCCAATTGGAATATCTTTAACCTATTCAAATCCTGTTATATTGATTGTACTACCATCGTGTTGTGGGACCCCAAAAGCTTCATGAACTAGTCCCTCCATATCATCTACATCATCATTAGATGAAACAGAACTAGATATTGAAGATGCACTACATGCTATCTCTCCATGAGCCACCAGTATAACCTTTGATAAATCCATCAACTGTCAAATGATCATAAGCATCCTCTCTTGAAACACATATGCCAATCTTACATCTTGCATAAGGACATGCAATCGTTCCATTTATGTTTGCATTAGAAAATGCAAAATCTAAGAAATTCTCAAGTCCTTTTCTGTATTCCTCAGTTTGTCTGGGCAAAAACATCTAACTTTTATCCATCACAAATCAGTAAAAGGATTTACTAAAACTAGTTCAAAAAAAAAGATCCAGTCAAAATCTCAAAGATTCAATTACCAACATAGAAACTGAAAAATATATCTATGAACAACTCAAAAATATTGAATGTTTCATAAGTTACAAATAAGTGATCAAATAGATTCAATCATCATGATAAACTTGATAAGTCAATAGGATAACATGATTTCAATAAATCAACGGATGTATAGTTATAGTTCTAGAAAACATAGAAAATTCTATTATCCTTATGGTTCTAGAAAATAAAGAAATCATGTCATCAAAGAAGTTTAAGGTACATGGTGAGGTTCAAGAGATTGAAGCATTGGAAGTTCTTAGCTTCGTGGTGCAAAAAGATGGTTGCGCAAAATGGTTGCAATACATTGGAAGTCAATAAATCTTACAAGGGACAGTAGCAATACATTTATCAAAGCAAGATGGTTGCACAAACGAGAATTCATTGGAAGTTCTTATATTTCTAGAAATCATGCCATCAAAGAAGTTAACATTTAATCATCCTTATAGTTATAGAAAACAAATAAATCATGTCATCAAAGAAGTTTAAGGTACATGGTGAGATTCAAGATATTGAAGCATTAGAAGTTCTTAGCTTCGTGGTACTAAAAGATGGTTGTGCAAGATGGTTGCAATACATTGGAAGTCAATAAATCTTACAACTATTGATTGTAGTAATAGTTTTAACAAAGCAAGGTGTTTGTGAAAATTAGAAATCATTGGAAGTTCTTATAGTTATAGAAATCAAAGAAATCATGTTATCAAATAAGTTAAGATTCAATCATCCTTATAGTTCTAGAAATCAAAGAAATCGTGTCATCAAAGAAGTTAAGATTCAATCATCCTTATAGTTCTAGAAATCAAATAAATCATGTCATCAAAGAAGTTAAGATTGATTGGAGTTTCAATCCAAACAATGTTTGATGCTAGAAACAATAACAACAGCAGTTGGCACAAGGAATACAAACAATGTTGATCCGAAATAGCACAAGGAATAACAACAGCAGTTGGCACAAGGAATACAAACAATGTTGATCCGAAATAGCACAAGGAATAACAACAGCAGTTGGCACAAGGACTATAAACAATGCTGATCAGAAATAACACAAGGAATAATAGCAGCAATTGGCACAAGGAATCCAAACAGCAGCAGTTGGCAAAGAAGTTAAGATTGATTGGAGATTCATTCATCATTTAGCACTAGATTGATTGCAATTTAATGAATCCAAACAATGCTGATCAGAAAGAAATAGATTGAAGCATGATAGTTACGCAAACGAGAACAAAGCAACAACAACTCAGAGACCGTGAAAAAAACTTCCTTACAACCACTTTACCACTTGAAATCACATAAATCAACAAGAAAGCACTCGTAAATCTAACTCAAAAGAAACAGAGCGCACAACAACCTTGCAACCTAGGACTTCATATCACGAGACGGTGGAAGAGGAAAGAAAAATAACCTCAGTGGGGTAGACAGCGGGGTAGATGGCTTTGGTGGGGAGGTGCGCGTGTGGCAAGGAGGGTCAAGTAGGGTAGATGACCATGCTGATGGGGAGGCGCGCGAGAGGGCGACCGCGTTGGTGGCCAGATGGCTTGGTGGGGAGGCGCTCGAGCAGCCCAGACCACGCTAGTGGGGAGGTGCGTTGTTTGGAGGCGCTCGCGTAGGGCGAGGGTCGAGCAGGGATGAGATGTGCGTGGGAGAAAGATTAGGGATAGAGGCACGTGTGAGAGTGGGGAGGTGAAGCAGGGATGGCGCACTAATTGGGATCGCGCGCTGCGACTTTAGGGATCGCGCGTTGGCGAATTTAGGCACGATGAATATTTTATTTTTTTAGAGGGAATGAGAAAAAAATAGAGAACATATTGTGACATCAATTAATAATGTCATAATAATATATCCAATCAAATTTTTATTTTATTAATTTTTTATTTTTAAAATGTCATCATATGTATAAATCAACGACACTTTTTAATAAATGTCATTAAAAAAGTATCAGGAAAATCATTTTTTCTTGTAATGCGAGTTGAAGAGTTGATCCAGTTGTATGGAAAAGAGGAGCTCAAAGCAAGTAAGAAAAAAGGCCATCAGAAAGCAACCAAGAAACAAGAGCAATGAATAGAGAGTTTCATTGAAATTCCAAAAATGTATATATACCAAAGAGAAGAATCAGCCATGGGATCAACTATCATGGGAAAGTGGGGATCATACTTCATTCTTCATGCTTCTTGTGTCCGGTTGAATTGACTAAGCAACTCGATGACCCGCCAAGTCAGATCAACTCAGAAGTCGGACCTGCTCAAAAGATTAGATATTGTCACATACTCCTTACGTTAATAAAATCCTAGAAAAGTACCATTAACCAGGCCAAGAATCCCCCATGTGTACTTAGTTACCTCCGCATAACATAGAACAAAGGTACATGATTTAAAAGTTTATATATTTCTCTTTCTTTCCTTTTCAGTTGGTTGAAGGAGCCACGAGAAGATATGCACTGAAGCACAACGATCCGGCACGCATTTAATAGCAAAAAACACACATATCTAATATGTTCCACTCGCATTTATCTCTGTCTTCCTGATTTGACGACAACACATGCTCTCTGCGTTCCAGTGCCTCCCCTCACTAAAAGCTTGAAGTCAATATTGCTTTTAGTCCATCAGTTTCTGATTCAAACTGTTTTTCAGACTGACTTCATGATCGCTATTGCAAACCTCTATCCACGCAGAAAAATAATTAATTATGTAAGATAATATCAAATCTCGAATAACCGATTAGGTTTCATGAAAATTTTTTATCGACCATCAAAATAAATTGAGAAGTATTTGCGACGGACGATTCAAAAGCCGAACATTCCACGGTTACATGATTCATTTAAAGAAAATTTTTTTATAAAATTTATCATAATTAGGGATCGAATCGTGGTATTATAAACCTGGAACCGGACCATAAACAGGATGTTTGATGCACAATATCTTGTTATGAAAGAATTGACATAATTGTTTGTAACAGGAAAGTGAGGCATAAAAAGGACGAGTCCATCCACAACCATTATGCTATGTCTGCTTCAGGGTGGGCATTGAAACTTCCTTTTACATCTCCTTTCCCTCTCTTTTGTTTTTCCTTTCCTCCCCTTGCCTTAGCTTTCGCTTCAATTGTTCCTCCTGCATTCCTCTTTTTCTTTTTTCTCGTATACAACCAATTCCAACTTTTCATATTAGATGTAGAGAGATGTTGTCAACCATCTTAGATTCGATGTTATCTTATTCTTAAACTTCTATTAAGAAAAATTGTTAATAAAAAATGCATGATTTGAGGAGAGAACAGAAATTCAAGTCTTTTGAGTGTGAGTTTGATTAATTAACTAATTTATCAATTACCATAAGCTTTCCTGCTCGCGTATAAATAGATCGCTTTCCGCCCGCGATTTCATCCGGGCGATGGCAATGGACGAGTCGTGGCGGGTATCGATCGGATCCATGATCCCCCGGCGCCGCTCCACGGAGGAGACGCGGGGGCGACGGGGTCGCTGGGCGGACTCCATCAGCGGCGCCGCCCTCGGGCCGGATGACTTCCGCGACGTCTTCGGCGGGCCGCCGCGGACCGTCCTCCTGCACCGCTTCTCCGGCGATCTGCTCCATGCGTCCGGAGATCCCAGGCACGGGGACTTCTACGGCGAGCCCTTCCGACCTGCGGACCTACACAGGCGGATCCCTCGCCCGGCGGCGGACGGGCGAGGGATCCAGGGGTGGTTCGGGTCCCGTGCGAGGGCCAGGATTGTGAAGACCGAGGAGGGCTTCTACGACGACATATTTGGGTCCGATAGCGTCGGCGATCGGTGGTCGAGGTCGAAATCGAAGTCGTCCTCATCGGTGCTGAGCTCCGAGGACGTCTGCCCTCCGAATTGGGGCCGCATCGACCATGGCGGAGGACGCCATGCTCTCTTCCTTCACTTCTAAACTCAGGTACTCTCAATCAAGCTCTTGGTCTCCAGCAACTACTGCAATATTATATCACTGGAAAGGGGGTTTTCCGACCTAAAAGCTTGTCCTTTTCCCCCCAAACTAAACCGAGTTCAATCTGTAAGATATTGCTCCAAATTTTCTCCAAGTTCTAATCTTCCATCGCGTCGGCGTTGAGATTTTCATGCTGTGATGACAGCTCTGTTCTAACCTAAAATATTACCAGTTAATCCCGCTATGGAAATTGTCCCCAAAAGGGTAGAAAACCATCATGCTTAACAAGATAAAGATCTCAATCGTGAAGCTTTAGCAATGATGGCGTGCATCACGCCTGTCTTTGCTGGTAAAGTGAGACTCATGCAACAATGCACGCTTAATGATGTTATCTGTGAAGTCACTAATGCTTGGTTGAGTGTCATTTACACATTCTAATTGATGTCTTCAGGCCAATCACGATCCCCTCGAAACGATATGTGTCTTCTTCTCCATCAACCTCTGCAAGAGAAGAAAGGAGCATTGATCTATACCCTATGAATACCTACTTCTTGGAGTGCAAAGACTATAAGAACAAAGGGCACAATTCTAGCGAACTACTTCGACAAAGATCTCATCTTGGATTCTCCTGCTGCTTCTCTCCGCCTGAGACGGTCAGCCTAGAATCCAGCTTCCGCAAGAATCACGATGAGCGAGCGGGATCTTACAATTCCTATGCCGATTCCCCGGCCTCAGAAATATCTTCTGCGTTTCTTGTTCCCATGCTGTCGCAAGCAGACACGGAAATGGAGGATGTGATATTGGAACTGGAAGGGGATAGCCATAGGCAAGGAGCAGGAAGCTCCTCCTACAAGATTGAAATCAACGACTGTGGCATGGGAGATAGAGAAGGGTCGGATGCCATAGATGAAGCGATTGCATGGGCCAAGCAGAAGTTTTGGGATCATCAGGTTACCCAAGGAGACGAAAAACCCGACTCCACGAATCAGGTCAAAGAGGATCCAGTTGGTATTTGTTGAGGAAGACTGAAGCTTCATAGCTTTCCCCTTTGTTGTGTAGAGATATACTTAAGAGGAAAGAATCACAAACAAACAGCAGCAGCAGTACATGATTCTCTTGGCTTATGATGTTTTACAGAATCAAAGACTTGTTGATGCGTTGTGTGAGTGATTTATAAACTGGTACTATTGTTCTGCTTGGATTTCTCATATCTATTGATTCCCTTCCTCCTCTAGTTTTACTTACAAGTGTTAGCAAAGCAAATGATCAAGAATCGGCAATATAGAATCTCAATAACTCGTTTAAACAAAAATTATCGGAGTTAATTATGTCCTAAACAGATAAAGTAGAATAAGATGATTTCATGAATCATACGTACACAGCTCGACAAGCTCTACTTCCACTGCAGGTAACTTTAGTACCTTTGTCAACTCTTCCAATGCCTTGTAAATCTTCCATGTTTGTGGATGCCTTGCATCTGTTGAAAAGAACTCGACAACTTGAGAATTCACTTCGATCAAGCTGCAGCCCGGTGTCTTCTCTGCACTCTTCTCTTTTGCGATCTGTTTCATCCTTGCAGCATCCTTCCATCTTCCACTGGCTCCGTAAATATTCGACAGAACAATGTAGTTAGCAACATCTTCTGGCACAAGCCTCGTCAATTGATTCAAAACAAGCTCAGCCAACACCACATTCTTGTGAATTTGGCATGCCCCGAGCAAGGAGTTCCAAATAACGCAATCAGGCTCCATGGGCATCTTCCTGATAAAACCTAGGGCCTCGGTGAGCAACCCTGCTCGGCTCAGAAGATCCACCATACACCCACAATGCTCAATCCAAGGAGCAATCTTGTAGTCCTCAGTCATCATTCTAAAGAACATCAAACCGTCTTCGACCAACCCCATGTGAACACAGGCCGACAACACTCCGACAAATGTGATGCCATCCGGTCTCTCCCTTATGCTCTTCATCTTGTCAAACAACTGCAAAGCCTCTACTCCTCGTGCATGCATTGCCAATCCTCCTATCATGGAATTCCAAGTTATAAGATCCCTCCTTGGCATTGCATTGTACACCTCCAAGGCATCATCTATGCAACCACATTTTGCATACACGTCGATGAGTCCATTCCCCACATAAACATTGGCATTCAATCCAATAGATTTGGCATACAAATGAATCCATCTTCCCATTTCCAGTGCCCCTAATCTGGCGCACGCTGATAGAACAGTCACAAGGGTGGCATCATTAGGCTTGGTGTCGCACGAGCAGAGCATCTGATTGAAAACATCTAAAACCTTGTAGTACTGTGCATGGTGAGCATATCCTCCGAGCAGACCGTTCCAAGAGAACACATTTCTTTCAGGCATTTCCTCAAACAGGCATTCGCAAGCTGTGAGGTTTCCAACATTAGCAAAACCAAGTAAGATGGTGTTCCAAGCAATGATATCTGGGTCTGGAACCAGAGCAAAGAGTTCCATGGCCGTGGCCATGTCGCCGCACCTGGCATACCCTGAGACAATGGTGTTCCATAGTATCACATCCCGCTCAACGGTTTGATCGAAGAGCTCTCTCGCAGATTCGACATTGCTAACCGAGAGGTAGGCTGAGATAATTGCGGTCCAAGTCACCACATTTCTCTCCGGCATCGCGTCGAACACCTTTCGCGCAGATCCAATCGCGCCCTCGCTCGAGTACATCTCGATCAACGCGGGCACGACGAACCCACACGCCTCGACCCCGCTCTTGATCGCCAGGCAATGCACCTGTTCCCCCTCCTCCGAAGCTCCAGCGCAGGACTTGATCACGAGGGGAAACGTGAAGCGGTTGTGCGGCACGCCGCGGCGCCGCATCCGGCAGAACAAGGCCAGCGCCGCGAGGCGGAGCCCGGCGGCGTTGTATCCCTTGAACATGACGTTGTGGAGGACGGTGGTTGGTTCGGGAATCTGGCCGAAGGAGCGGTGGGCGATCGCGGGGGCTCCGCATCGGAAGGAGGCGGCAGCGATCCTGGGGGCGAGGAAGGGGTCCCGATGGAGGCCATGGGCGACGACTCGGGATTGGACCTGGAGGAGGTGATCGGGGGTCCTACATGCCGCCAAGAGGGAGACGAAGGCGCCTTCGATGAGCCCGCGGGACGATGGAGAGGGAAGAAGAGGAAGCTTGCCTATCGTTGCCGGATTGAGTTCCAGTATTAAAAATACATGATTTATTAGATTACATGAATTTATATATCAAGTTGACTAACTACATCAGCCATAGCAGGATTAATAGAATATCTGATTTATCTTCTTCGTATTAATCATGGAACGGATTGATTAGAGCATTAAGGACGAACGAACCATTTTTGTCACTTATATCAATAAGAACAAAATCTAAAGGGCACAAAATTTTGTGAATTTTACAACATAGAAATTTTTTCATAATGAAACTTCCAGGTTTCTATTGCATCTCAAACTTTCATATCGACACCAAAAGTTTAGTTCCCTAAGCAAGATCTAGGAAAGAAGCTGCTCTTAATGATGAAGTTCACTGCCTTTCTATATATCTTTCTTTTTTTCCCCCCTTTTTCACAAACAATGATGGTTAAGCAGTCACAAAATGTGAATCTTAACTCTCTCAAGAACTCTCTCTTGGCGGATCCAAAGATACCCGGTCTTCGACATCTTGCGAGCTTCCATGGACATCAAAATTATCGACTATGGGTTTTGCTTGGGATGCCTCTTTTTTCAACTTGTGGTTGTTGTATGCCACAACGCCTGCAAGAGCTGTAAACGGCAACATGATTAAGTCAAAACACATTGATAAAAACTTTTGTAGAAAGACAATATGGCGGAAATCTAGTGAACCCTCTAGAGAATGATTGAACAGGAGTTTACTGCGTACCTATGCCGTAACCAATTAGGTTGATGATTGTCAACTTTGAATCTGAAAATAGCAAAGCTGAAAGCAAAACTACAACCCAGTCCCGGATGACTCCGGCTACACGGATCGTCAGCGCGCTTGTACGAGAAATCACGAGGAAAACAGACAGATTGAGTGCAAATGTACAAAGACAATTAAGGGCTAATGTGATTAGTGGGAAGTTCCAGGGTCCACTTGAATCCATCTTTGGTTTCTCCAATAAAATCCAAGGAACAAAAAGGCACAAAGCACTGTGACAAACATCCAAACATCTTAAATCAGGAGGGGGGAGGGGAGCTTCTTTCGATCATTATGCTAAGGAGATCGAGTTGAAAATTACCTGCAAGGACTGACATAATACATCATTGATATTGGGTTTAGTCGCACGCCCTTTTTCTTCACAAATATTTCCATGAAGATTAGTCTGGAGGCCTCACCAACCACACCACCCATCTGGTAAACCACTCCAACCCAGCTGATGCTGATCTCCCCGTATGAGGCTACAACTACACCAATGCTGATTGCCAACATGATCGTGAACATTTTGCAACTCATTGCTTCAAGGCCTGCTGCAGCTCCAAGGAAAAACACAGCAACAGGCACTGCAAAATCAAAAATAATCTTCGTTGATACAGATTACAACAGAAAATAAATAATCAACAAGCAAACCACAATAAGGTGAAAGAATAATTCTCACTAGTAGCTTTCAGCATTTGAGCAAATGCAACTGATATATAGAGGTAGGCACTATTTCCTAGCCAAAGAGTCATTGCAAACATGGCACCAATTGGTATGACTGATGTGATATATCTGATGATTCACAAGAAGTGTCACCCAAATATGAAATGAGAGGTTGCATACAGTTCGCAGTTGGATAAAAAGAATCATTCAGCCAATAATCAAGCTAGCCCACAATGTAGAACTTTAAAACAATTCAATGCAAAATAGGAAGTATATATTTTCAATGATAAAGGTTCAGAATTCAGATAACTCCATGAGACCTATGTTCTAAAAATATGCTTCTGATCCTAAGATGATAAAAAGACCTTGATTATCTATCAGGGATTCAAAAATGTTCAGCATTCAGCAGAATAAAAATGTCAATGAACACTTGTAAAGTTAGCTACTAATATGAACTTCCCATGCGAATTAAGTAGCTTTATGAGAATTGGATATTTCAGTTATGTTGGCTAATGGCTAAAACATTGATGATAAGTCCACACGATATTCTCCTCTACATTCATGGACCGTGCGTCAACAGTCTATTTACCTCCACAAAAGTCCACCATCATGACAGTTTGGTGCTTATCCATTCTTGGAATTTTGGTCTGTCAAATTTGATTTCTCCTCTATGCATGACTAACCATTTTGAATCGAAGTTTATATTTTCAGAATCAATTCTCCTGCTGGATAATTTTTATATATCCTGATACTTTTACTATCACAGATAATAGAGGAAAACTCTATTACACTAGAGAGCCAATTTGCCCAATACTAGCAAGCAATAGCAAACTTCAACCAGAACAAACTAAGGAACAGAATGATGATTATCCAGTCAATTACATTCTGGATTTTGTTCCATTTTTGAATCCATACAAGGCTCTATAAATATAAATGCACAACTCTCTTTAATTACTTACTAAACTAGAGTTCAGAGGTCCCTTCAATTTCCAGCCACTCTTCACACCAAATTCTGATCAAGTCAACATGAATAACTATAGGATTTATGGTGTCTTTTAACATGTCCATAACTTGTTTTTTTTTCAGATTTATTTGGTTAATTGTTTTCTCTTATTTTACTATCTTATGGAATTGAGATCTAAATACTCCCAGATATAGTATTTCTTGCTTTTAATCATGCAGAATTTTTAGCATTATCTATCATTGTATTACATTATTTTTTTTTTTACATGTATTAACTACCTCACACTCTAATTCAGAAGTATGAATGAAAAACAAAAATGGTGCTAAAGCTTGCTGTATTTAATGAAAAATCTAAGACATCTTATATATATATATATATTATGAAATTTTTATATGATGCATTGTATTAAAGAATGCTATTACTGGAAATAAAACTCAAAAGGGCATTGAGTATACTATAAACTGAAAGAGGATGCTATCCTGAAACCAAGAAAATTTCAAGAACAATAGCATTCATCTCATGAGCTGGCGAAACAGAATTAAAAACAAGGCATTTCCGCTGTGATAAATACTACTTTATTTTCTCATTAAGTAGAGTAACTCACATGTCTGAAGTCATCCCCCCTTCAATCGTTATAATCTGACAAACAATAAACATCTTAAAATCTCTACAATAGTATAAAATGATTGGTAATAATTTAAGGTAGGAAAATAGAATGATAACTCAAGTTCACTTCAAGAAAAAAGCCTACCAAAACAATGTATAATTTATCAAGGAACAAATACCTTGAAAACTTTGGTGAGTAGAAAGCACAATACTGAAGAGAACAGCATGTGCAGGAAAGTTAATGCAACAGGATATGGGAAGTTGATCTCCCTGGATGATAAAACCCACTGTGCAAATAATGAAGTGAGTTAGCATGCAAAGTTAAAATATTAGCTAAAAACGTAATAAAAATAAACTAAAATTAGACAAATAAAAAAAATCCATTAGATATCATGAAGAATTCAGCTTTTGAATCTGGATCTTTAATGCTAAAGAATAAATAAGGAACCGGTATTTTTGAGCATTTTTAGTTATGAGTAAGAGAATATTCCATTCACTATATAAGGTTAGATCAGTTTACAGAGTGCTAAACAGTGATGTTTATTGTTTAGTAATGCATGCAAGTTCAACTACTCACTTGCCGTGCAGACCCATGCTATGTGCTCATTTTCATTTTATTTGTCCAGTCGAAGTATCGTCCAGAAATTATATAAAATTGGCCACCATATTCTCAGGTTCAGAACACAAAAGTCAGTTACACAAATCAGCTTAAACATCTTAAAGATTATTGTTTACAAATGTCACTTGTGTTCCACGGAACATCTTATTGCTATTCTCAGAAACTATGTTAAGAGCTGCATATTTCATCGAAATATTTTAGATGAAACTTAACTAGTTTCTTATAAATTTTCATGAAACTATCATATCACCATACGCTCATCAGATTAGCAGGAAAGTAAAACAGAAAACATGGAAGTTAGTAGCCAACTAAGATCTAGATCCCAGCACCAAATGCCTTTTGATAATTACCGCGCAACAAACACCGGTCTTGGTGAATTAAGGTACGAATTCACCGAAAAATTTTCCCATTTACAACCTAAAGTGACACAATGGTAAAGCTCCTCCAAGGTTCCGGACGCAGAAACCAAGTAAAACATCGGGAATCTGACCTTGTTGAAGAAGATCTGACCACTGGACACGGCAATGTAGAGGAAAATGTAACCGTAGGTGATGCCGCCTTCGCCGCATCTCCGGATCAAGTCCGACACCTTCTCCCGCCGAACCGGAGGTGACGGCCGGATCTAGCCATTCCTCCGCCTCTCACCAAACAGGAAGTAAAGAGATTGGGAGGGGGAGACCTACAGTGCGGTGGTGGGGAAAGGCATCGGCCGACACCGAGAGCGAAAGAAAAGTGTGGCTCAAAAATTAGATACGACTAAAGTCGCGAACACGTACATGGTGAAGATCGAGAAGGTGAAAGAGTCCGGGGTTGTATGTTTTATCGTGACTTAAGTCGCCGAAATGACAATTTTATAAAAGAATTTTACCGTGCACAACTAAATATCTCCTGATTAATTTATCTCCACGGGACGAGCTCATGATTAATACATGAGTATTATTATTTTAAAGTTTAGAAATTAAAATCTTACAAAGTCGGTGAAAGAGTCCGGGGTTGTATGTTTTATCGTGACTTAAGTCGTCGAAATGACAATTTTATAAAAGAATTCTACCGTGCACAACTAAATATCTCGTGATTAATTTATCTCCACGGGACGAGCTCATGATTAATACATGAGTATTATTATTTTAAAGTTTAGAAATTAAAATCTTACAAAGTCGGTGTATCTATCTTCTCCACGCGCTAACAATAACATCTGTTCTAGTAACTCCCATTGCGTTTGGAAACTCATGGAATTTAATTCTATCAGTAATTGAATTGAATTTCATGGTTTAGAAGCAACTTAAGTGAAAGAATTGAATTCTCATAGGAATTGAAATCCAAGAAAACTAAGGAATTGAAATCAAACCCAAATGAGTATGATTTGGTGTGAGAATTGAATTCCAACAAATGAAAATATTAAACTAACATTACATAAATATAATACTTTATTCCTGACATATCAATGAAAGGTAAAATAGTAAAAATAATCAAATTTATTCATTTTTAGACTTATTCCAAATAAAGGAATTGCATTCAATTTTTATGTTTAACGGCTCATTTCAAACATAAGAATTCAATTCAAATTTTCGATAGAGAATTTAATTCCTAATGGAATTCAATTAAATTCTATCTCGTGAAAAGTTTCCAAACGCAATATTCGTGATTTATTTTCTCCGTGTTGACTTTGAGATGGATTGGCAAGGGTGTTGAAATGAACGAATTATCTTTTGCCACTTACGCAGTGATTAATTAATTTTTTTTTCAAACTTAGATAATTTGGCCAACAATAAGCATTCTTGCAATTTATCAATTAAAAAAATATCTTCCATAAAAAAAACTTAGTAAAATAGAGAATTAGTAATGTGGGTTTATTTTGTTAAGCATTAATTAAAGCTTTTCATTTTCTTTCCTTAGCAATCAATACTTGCTCACAATATTGCACCTGACCTATTCTACCCTCCCAACCCTAGGCCACCAAAGAACCCTAGCCAACATGGAAGTAGCAAGGTGATCCATTTCAAAAAAAAAAAAAAATGAACAAACAACAAAAATTAAACATGTCAAAAAAAAAAATCAAGCCCTACCATCTAGAAGCACCTAGCCAAAAAAAAAAAATCCCGTATGGACGAAGCAGATGCAGTAAATAATAGACACCGGATGATAGCTCCATTTCAGAAAGATTATAACCCTTACTGTCGGGGTCTCTTTAGGACTATCTCATACGATCAAGGAGATAAATTATTGGAGATTTTATCTAGTACAATTATCCTTTGCATGAAAGGTGTGTTTGTGTATATTTTTATGTTTTGCAAAAGATTATATGTTGCATAATTAATTTTATCAGAGGTAAATCAAGAAAACTTAATCTTAAGGGTGTTCATGTCTATCCACTATTCGTGATAATTCTTAACGTACAAAACTTGATCTTTTTCTGTTTACTGATACAATTTTGTTCGGTTTGTCCAACTCCAATGCCTCACCCGTGAAGATCCGTGCACCACTTGTCCTCCTCTGTAGAATTAAACTACTTTTCTCGCAGGGAAGACCAGGTATTCGATAAAATAATAATCTTACTTGTCAGGGCATGCCTATTTTCTCCTTCAGAAATTTCTCCCTTCCCTTCTCCAGCAAGAAATCTCTGCTGTATTTCTTTGAATCTGTAGGATTTAGTTTATTTGAGTTTGCTTTCTCCTCTTTTATATGCGTGATCGAACACGTACGTCTGAAACATTTTAGCTTTCTCCTCTTCTTTTCTGTGTTTGTTTGTTCGAGGACAGATCCATGGAGATCACCAACGTTTCTGAGTACGAGGAGATTGCGAAGCAGAAGTTACCAAAGATGATCTATGATTACTTTGCATCAGGAGCAGAGGACCAGTGGACGCTAAGGGAGAACAGGAATGCCTTCTCGAGGATTCTGTAAGCATTTTCTAAAACAAGTTGCTCAGATTTTCTTAGTCCACAATTTACTGTTCGATTACTTGATGAAAAAGTTCTCCATTTGATCGATGCAGAAATGGGTATTTCATTGATAATTGGTTTTCACTTGATTGTGTTTAGGATGAAAAAAAACCTTGGTTGATGCACATATCATCATCCTATTATCTGAAAATGATAGATTTTAGCAAATCTTTTCTAGGTTTCGTCCCCGAATACTAGTCGATGTATCCAAGATTGATCTAACCACGACGGTCTTGGGTTTCAATATTTCAATGCCAATCATGATTGCCCCCTCGGCTATGCAGAAGATGGCACATCCTCAAGGTTTGCCCCTTGCACTTGTATTATTAATTACAGTATATTTGAAGAGCTACTTCCTCATTTCTCTGTATTTTGTGGTATGTTCTACAGGGGAGTTGGCAACAGCTAGAGCAGCATCAGCAGCTAGAACTATCATGGTTTTGTCACTCCTTGTTCTGCTGCAATTTATATGTAGATTGCTTTCCTTCCTGACATTTTCCCTTTTCTAGACATTGTCGTCATGGTCGACTTCCAGTGTCGAAGAGGTTAACTCGACAGGACCAGGAATTCGCTTCTTCCAACTTTATGTATATATATACATACATACTTCGATATGTTCTTATTCCAAACTTTGCATGCCTGAATATGTTTTTCATACCTGAATTTTTTGGTCAGGTCTACAAGGACAGAAATGTAGTGCTGCAACTTGTTAGAAGAGCAGAGAGGGCAGGCTTCAAGGCCATTGTACTCACAGTCGATACGCCGAGGCTCGGAAGAAGAGAAGCTGACATTAAGAACAGGTCTTACGTTCATTTCATCCTCTCGATCTGATCCAGACTTGACTCCATTGTTTGCAGGTTCACTTTACCTCCTTCCCTTACACTCAAGAACTTCGAGGATCTGGACCTGGGGAAAATGGATAAGGTAGAGAGCTGAGAAGAAATTGAAGTGGTCAGACAATTCACTCTGTTCATTGATTCTGCTCTTACCCACACTGTGTGCCGGACTTTGCAGACCGATGATTCAGGGCTAGCATCCTACGTCGCCAGCCAAGTCGACCGTTCCCTATCCTGGAAGGTAGAACACGAAGAAATAGTCAACTCGTAATGTCAAATTGAGGACTAACTGTCGATCCCTGCCTGCAGGATGTGAAGTGGTTGCAGACAATTACTTCCCTCCCGATCGTAGTGAAAGGAGTGATGACTGCGGAGGACAGTAAGTGATCAGCTTGGAACTCAACTCGAAATTCTTCCCGGCTCTCGTAATCGTGTTGTTGCTTACGAATTAATGCAGGTAAACTAGCCGTTCAGGCGGGGGTCGCTGGTATCGTCGTGTCCAATCACGGTGCTCGGCAGCTCGACTATGTTCCGGCGACCATTAATTCTCTGGAAGAGGTACGCAAACGTGCTTTAGTCAGGACGAGCGCTGAGAGATTGACTGATGCTTCCTTCAGGTGGTGAAAGCGGCACAGGGGAAAGTGCCGGTGTTCTTGGACGGCGGGATTCGTCGAGGCACGGACGTGTTCAAGGCATTGGCCTTGGGAGCTTCTGGAGTGTTTGTAAGCAACGACGTCCGAGCAGATAAAGCTCGATCTATTACTACTATTCTTGCGTGCGTTCTGATGCTAATGTACTTGTCTCGTTGACGGCTTGCAGATCGGAAGGCCTGTGGTTTTCGCGTTGGCGGCCGACGGGGAGGGCGGCGTGCGGAAGGTGCTCGAAATGCTCCGCGACGAGCTCGAGCTCACCATGGCCTTGAGCGGCTGCACCTCCCTCAAAGAGATTACCCGAAATCACATCATCACCGAGGCCGAATTGCCATCCAAGTTATAGAGTGCGTGGGTTTAGGGTTTAACTAAGACTTTGAGTTCGATAGTCGAGGAGGACGATGCTTCAATAATCCTGCCCTGTTTACTTGACATGGCGGGTTCAAAAACAAAGAAAAGTTTAACCTACAGAAAACTTTTCTCCATCTATTTTAGAATTTACTTGACATAAAACAAGAGATGATGGATTTGTAAATTCATCCGCTAATTTATTTATGAATAAAATTTTATCTGTTGGAAATCGAAGGGAACACCTCTTTCCGTCCTTCATCAGTTGCTGCCCTTAACAACCCGCGCAGCCTGCACTGTGCGGCTGCCTCTCCCACTTCCAGATTTTGAGACGGAGCTCGACGGTGCATTCGTCACTCGGCGAGGCGGCGACCGCCTTCTTCCTCGTGGGCAGTGCCATGCTGAGCCTCTGACACCGCACCTACATGTCGATCTGTTTCGGCTTCAGCCCGTCAATTTTCATGCCGGGCTCCGTCTCCACCTCCACCGACACCCCACCATAATTCCTCCGCAGGCCCGACGCTGTTGCGGTGTCTAGCACTTGGCCGGAGATGGAAGCCGGAGCAGAGAGACAGGCCATGCTCCTCGCATCCTGGACGAACACGCGGAAGGACCCGTCGCTGAGGTTCGCGGGCGGCGCCGGTTGCCTGAGGCCTTTGTGCGCGGGAAGGTCAAAGGGCCTTCGGGGCCCGCGATGGGCTTGGAGGGAGGAGGGTAGACACCGTCGACCATCACCGCCGCTTATCCTGAATTCCTGAATGGTATCTCTGCCAAAGAGTGAGAGCCACAAGGAAGGAGATCTATGCCAATAAAGAGAAAGGAAGAAGAGAAGAGGAGGAGAAAAGGTTGTTGCATCCCGATTTCCCGGGAGGAGATGAATCTGGTGGAGTTGGAGCCGTCGCACGCCGAAACGGTGGATGGTCGTGACCGCATCCACGACTAGATCCGATCAAGTTCGTAATCGATGATTTTGAATCGTCGATTCGTGGGAGGTCGACCCTTAAATTTAACTGTCGAAGACGGTTACGATTCACGATTCGGAATCACCGGTTCACGATTCAATTCATGATTCATGGTTCAATTCACGGTTCATCATGGTTCGAGATTATTATATTAAAAAAATTAAAATTTAAAAATTAAATTTAAAATATAAAATTTATTAAAAAAAAAGGTTTGCACTCATTTAAATTGTGTACGTATCCCCTTAGGATGTAGAGGAATCAAAGCTCACATAGTTCTTTTACATTTTTATATTTTTATAATTTTCATCACTCATTTTTATTTCCTCGCATGTTTCTTTATTTCATAAATTCACTGTAAGGCAACAAGAACACATAGGCAAGTACACAATATGCGACACACCTTACCGAGGGTGACTATACTGGAGACAGCTGTCCTGCCCTAGCTTTGTGAGTTGTTCGTTCACGTCCTTCTGTGCATGGTCGCCTCCTCTGGTTAGTCGTCTTGCGCCCTTGAGTTCTTCCGAGACTCCGTTCTGACCTTCCCACTATAGCATCGTCGAGACACCAGTTGGTCCCCTTTGACTTCAGTCACTCGGTCGCCAATCGAGAATTTTATCTTCTGGTGGTAGACGGAGACCACTGCCTGGAAGACACTGAGTATCGAGCGCCCCAAGATAGCATTGTAGGATGAGGGAGCGTCCACGATCAAGAAGGATGTCCTCCTAGTCCTCTCGAGCACGTCGTTACCCAACGATAGTGATAGTGTGATTTGCCCTATCGGTTGTATTCAATATCCGGTGAAGCCGAACAACAGGGTTGAGACCAGAATTAGTTCATCCTCGTCGATCTGCATTTGGTCTAGCGTGGCCTTATACAAGATGTTCACGGAACTTCCTGTATCCACGAAGATACGCTTGACCTCATAGTTGGCAATGCAGACAAGGATCACCAGGGCGTCTTCATGGGGAGCTTCCACCTCTTCCAAGTCTTCAGGGCCGAAGGAGAATGTAGGAACTCGATCCTGGCTCCAGCTCATCCCAATTGCATAGTTCTCCAGACGTTAGGTGTTGAATTTCCTGGGCCGATGGGAATCTCCCCCAGTGGGTCTCTCGGAGACAACTTCCACATGTCCAGAGGGAGGGCCGCGTGCAGGAGCGTTGCCCTTCCAGGGGTCTCTTTCCAAGGAGGGAGATCTGTGTGGTGTTGGCCCCCGGCTCCTTCCCCTAGACCGAGATCGCGACCGATGTCGGGTCTCGTTTTCTCCCGACTGCCTTCGTCTAGGAGAAAAACTTTACCGAGGGGAATTTCGGTGATACCTCGTCTTTTTACACTTCTTCCGAGGTTTGGGGTCTGTCTCTTCACTCAGTTTTTTCTTCAAGGCGTGACATTCCTCGGTGGAGTGTGTCGTACTGACATGGAAACCGCAGTATTTTATCAGTGGTTTCGGCTGCTCGGTGTTCACTGTCTCGACCAGCTTTCGCCTGTCAGCCCATTGGTCCTTCCTGAGATGAAGGTCTTTTCCCCGGGTTGAGGTCGGGGGTTCCCTCCTCTCGGACCGAGTGACAACCTGAGAGGGAACTCCAACTAGTTCCTTACGGTGGGTGAACTGCACCTCTTCCACATTAACATGTTTGATAGAGCGCCCTAGCAGGTCGTCGAAACTAGTGAGCGACTTCTTTATCAAAGATCTGAAGAAATCTCCTTCCGCAAGCCCTTGAGTGCAGGCACTGACGAGGATCTCCGACGTCGCTGTTGGCACATCCTGTGTCACCCGGTTGAACTGTTGGATGCACTTCTTGAGCGGTTCCTTCGGCTTTTGTTTGAGAGCAAATAAGTTTAATTTCGTCTTCTGATAACAACGATTGCTGGCAAAGTGATGGAGGAAGGCGGTTCTAAACTCCATGAAGAAGTTGATAGAACCCGGGGGCAGCCTCTGGAACCATCGTTGGGCTTCTCCAAATAGGGTGTTCAAGAACACCCGACATTTTACCCCCGTCGGTGCACTGGTGGAGGAGCGCTGCATTTTTGAACTTGCAGACGTGATCCTCCGGATCCGCCTTCCCATCGTATTCGGCAATCCTCGGCCCGCGAAACTGTTTCGGCATTGGGTCTTCCACAATCTCCGAGGAGAAGGGAGTAGAGGGAGCCTTAGGGGAGGACTTAGGCTCCTTCTTCTTCTCCTGCCCCTCTTCGCGCCTCTTCGCGCTGGATGCTACTGAGTTGCCTTTCGCTATATCTCCGGGAGAGTCTCGCGCGGTGGTTTGGGGCTGCTCCGTCACGTCGCCCCAGTGGTGTGATGGACCTTCGCGATGCGAGATGGAGACTCTAGGGATCTCTTCCCGCACAGGAACACCTCGCTACGAGGCAGCTTGCTCGATCTGGTGCTGTTCAAGCGCCTCTTTAATGACGTTAGCCACCAAGCGATCCAGTTCCTGCTTTGTCAGGACAATGGATTGTTCCTCCGACCCTGTCATCGGTACTCTTTCTGGTGCTTTACTGGTGATCCTGTCGACAAGCGAAGATCGGTTCTCGCCCGGCTGACTCGGTCTGACCAAGACGACCCGGTCTGCTGTAGCTCGGGGATCGGGGTCGAACTCGAATAGGGACAAGGCTCAAGTCACTCGGCTCGGACTAAAATGGAACTCACGAAGTGGAGTTGAGGTTGCAAATGACAACAATCCTTTCTTTGGAGTCCCAAGGGGGGTTTATATAAGGGGGAGGGAGCTCTCTGACTTGTCAGGGATGTCTTATCTCATTAAGGCCGGATCAGTTGGCAGGCTGGGCTAATGATAATTTTAGCTGCCCCGTGAGACTGCTACAGCCGTCTGACAATTCGTCCCCTCTGTTCCTTCTGAGCCTCATTTAATGCGGGTGATTAGGTAGAGTTCTGCTTATGTCAGAGACTTCTCTCTTATAAGGAGGAGATTTGACAGGCTCTGGCATTGATGTGGCCTCCTCATGATTACAGCCCTTACCCGACTCAGGGCACCCTTCTTTGAGTGTCCGACCTCGGGCATCATATCCCGAGCGCCAGACCTCGGGTAGCCTGTCCCGAGTGCCTGCCCCCGGGCGTCTTAGCCCCGAGCGCCAGACCTCGGGTAGCCCGTCCCGAGTGTTTGACCTCGAGTATCATACCTGAGCGCCAGACCTCGGGCATCATATCCCGAGCGCCAGACCTCAGGTAGCTCGTCCCGAGTGCCTGACCCCGGGCATCTTACCCCGAGCGCCAAACCTTGGGTAGCCTGTCCAGAGTGCTTGACCTCGGGCATCATACCCCGAGCGCCAGACCTCGGGTAGCCCGTCCCAAGTGCCTGACCCCGGGCATCATACCTCGAGCGCCAGACCTCGGGTAGCCCGTCCCGAGTGCCTGACCCCGAGCGTCTTACCCCGAGCGCCAGACCTCGGGTAGCTTATCCAGAGTGTCTGACCTCAGTCGTGGTAAGTTAGACATTCGCTTGTCTCCCTGCTTTTATTCTTTTTTACCTGACCCATGTCTGGCCCGGGTTCTTCCCATCGAACTGCCCTCGGCGGGGCTTAATCTGGTCGGGTTCTTGGCTCATTCAAAAACCCACCCGCCCCTACTCATAAAAAAATACCCGATCGGACCACGAAACACCCCGACCGGATCAACTGGTTTCCCATACACGGCGACAAACTTATTTCGGAAGGAATCGATGTCGACGACCAGTCACCTGGGTTCAACCCACGCGGATGCTGACGTTAAGAGAGGAACTCCACACCCTGCGAGATTAACATGAGCGTTAGGGGAACCCGCCGGAAGTTGTTTGGCGGAGCTCACTCCGACGCTCAAGTTAGTGCCTCGATGGAGAAGAAAAGTAGAAGGCAGGAAAATATATGAGTAGTAGAGAAGACGTAACCCCTTTACCGGAAGGGTTAGGATACCTTTTATGTTAGTGATATGAGAGAAGTGTCCTAAGACAATCGCCTTATGATTGTAAACATTTATTTTAATAAATGATAATTCACTATTTGAGTATACATGTTTGTATTTGATTGGGATCTTAAACTCATCTACTGAATGTCCGCAATACAACTCACAGCATAAGAGAATTTGTGATGGGATCATAACTAGTGATTATCTCTAAATGTGCAAATGTGAAGTATTGAAAATATCCCTAGTCGATGAATTGATAAATACGGGCACTATCAATTCTGTTGAGACTAGCATGAGTTATTCTCTAATCAGCTGATTCTCACTGGCTGGTGACATTGGGATGTCCGGAGATAAACATGGATGCTAGTTAAGGGAACTAGTTCATTGGAGTGACTAGCTGTAAGACTTCATATGGTTATCTATATAGATATGTCACTGAAGTTCTTACTGCGGTTTAAGTGCGATGTTCCTTTGACTTGCGGTGTTCAAGTCATCTTGGTCATTGGAGGCTAAGTCTTTTGAAGGCTTATTGGGCGAATTAAATGAGTTTAATTCGCGATCGGTTCGGCTTGGTTTGGCTGGCCAAAGAGGGTGCCAAACCCCTTGGGTTGGCCGGCCACAAGAAGGGGAAGAAACCAATTTAATTGGTTTAATTAATAAAATAAATCTAGTGCGATTTGTTTTATAAATTATGGATAAATAAATTTGTGTAAAGAAATTTATATAAATAAATTTATAGAAATTTATTCTTTTTATGGAAATTAAAATGATCCATGGAATGGTTTATTTTAATTTTATAAAATCAATTATGAATTTATTTTTCCATAAATAAGAAAGTTTATAAATTTCTTATAAAAATTTATTCTATAATAAAAGGAGAGATGAAATAGTTTTATTATAAAGTTAGTTATAATAAAACTTGGTTTAAACGGAATAATTCATAAGAGAATTTATAGGATAAATTTCTTATGATAACTAATTCCGTTAATTCCGTTAAAAGAGAGACTTGGCGAGGGAGAAGCTACTATATAAAGGAACCAAAGGCAAGCCTTGAATTCAAAAAATTGATATAGAGCTATCAAGAGTTAATTTTCTCCCTCTCTCTCTTATTCTCTTTCTCTCTTTTCCCCTTCACCACCATAGGGTCGGCGCCCTTCTTGTGATCTAGGGCCGGCGCCCCTTCATCCACCTAGGGCCGGCGCACCTCCTTCCCTAGGATTGGTTGCCGTGAGCCATCAAGAAGAAGGAGAAGCCAAACAAGAAGAAGAAGAAGCGGATCACAACTCCTCTCTTCCCGGAATTTAGATTCCGTTTCTTGTCGGTTAGTTTCCTATCTTTTCTCTTGTTCTTCTAGTTGTGCTAATAGAGAATCTAGTAGTTCTCGTCGGCACAAAACTCGTGACTTTGCGAAGTCATCCCGAAGAGAACTCGGCGTGGACGCGAATAGAGGCGAAGCTTCCAAGGGACGCTACGGTTGGATTTCGTCCCTTACTTCGAGTTACGCGAGGTACTTAGTAAATTAGTTTACTTTTTCCGCAAAGTTTTAATTTATGATTATGTCCACACACCATAAGGTTGCATGCTAGATACGTGGTTAAAATAATTTAAGAAATTATTTTATGCTAATTCTTCCGCTGCACGTAAAAATTTAAAATTTTACGAACCCGTATCCTTGTCGACGTGCACCCGGTCCCAACAGTGGTATCAGAGCCGGTTAGTGTTCGACATAATCATATAATTGTTTTGCGGAAAACTTTGTTATGATCTCAATTTTGGAAAAAAATTTCAATTATGGAAACTTTCAAATTATAATAAATTTTAGATTTAGGAATTTCTAAGTTTGGAAATTCTCATGAAATTTCGCAAACTTTTGAAATTTTATAGTTTCTGAAATTTTATAATAATTGTGAAAACTTCCCATCTTTGGAAACTTTCCAATATTGGAAATTTTTCTAATTTTAAAAATTTTCCAATTTTGGAAATATGTAATTTTTCTTTGTACCAGAAACTTACAATTATTCTGAAAACCTATTTATGAAATCTTGTAATTTTGGGGACTTTCTTTTAAGAAAATCTAGACAAATTCATGGACAGTTAATTGACAATTAAATTTGAATTGATTTTTAAATTGACAACAAAATTCTTTATTTTGGATTGAGCCTCGGGGAGCCGTCCAATTTAAAGTTAGTTGTTGTAATTTAATTTCCCAATTTTAATTGAAATTGTCATGTTTGATTTGGATTGAGCCTCGGGGAGCCGTCCAATTGGATTTACAACAAATTACTTTTCTTTGGGTATCTGAGCCTCGGGGAGCCACCCTTAGAAAACGATTTGTTGTAATTAATTAAATCCATGAATAAAATATGTTTAAGAGGTGATGCTCTTACATATTGTTGTCTCCAAAATTAATTAGGAAAATGGTTTCCTATAGAGTTTCTTAAATGAGATTTTCATGAAAATAATATGTGGTTGAATTAAGGGATTTGTCTCTTATTTTAATAAGATTTGATTTAGAGAAATCAAAGTCTTAAAACATATTATTTCCGAAATTGATTATGACAATTTAGGAAATTGTTTCCCAAAATAATTCCTTAAATAAAGTATGAAATTAGAATTAGGAAATCCGGTTCCTAATTCAAATAATGAGACTTGATAAATTAAGTCACATACGTACTTTATTAAGGAAATCGTTAGTCATGACATAATTCTATGTCATGAATGTGCTTAGAAAAGAAAGGATGAGACCCAAAACCCCTTACAAAATATTAAGGCCAACACCTTCCATTAATATGGTTAGAATCGGAGTTTTGTTTCTCGTTTGGGTTGATGGACACATCCATGCCCAGCTTGAACCTCAACATGTTCAAACCACGGAATTAGTTTATGGATAATATAGTTGGAGTCAGAGGTCAATCCTTAGTTTTGGTTGTTGGACACACCCAAGCCTGACTAAACGGTTGAATGAGCTCCAAGCATATTAAAACTATTTCTTGATTAATGGGTCAGCCTTAAGCTTGGAGCATCGATTTGTTGTGCCACAGCCAAGGTCGATGCAAAGAGAGGTGCAGTTGGGTGCTATGTATAAAGTTGCATACTTGTTAATGAGTTAACAACTCAATGATTTATGCAAACATTCAATTAGTTGATAGCATAAAGTGATAGTTACATATATGTGATGTGTAATCGGTATAATTACCTACCTTCATAGCTAAGAAAAACTTGATGGCCACAGCCATGGTTGTTCTTATCTATGGTTGGATATCAACCTATTTGGAGATGCTCCTACAATCTCCCGAATTGATAAAAAGGGTTATTCAATTTGATAAATAAATAGGATTTTAATTAATGTATATTGATACATTCTTTATCATTCTTCTCACATAAGCTCAATTTGTGTTTCTAGGATAATCACTCGATCATGTCTTCTCTGAATTTGCGTTCCATTTTGGACACCAATAAACTGACTGGGCCAAACTTCATGGATTGGCTTCAAACCTGAGGATAGTCCTCAAGGCAGAGAAGCTTGCTTATGTCCTTGAAGATCAACTTCCCAACCGTCCTCTTGAAAATGCAACTCCAGACCAATTTCCTGAGTTGCTCAACCTGCTGAAGACTGTAGAGCCTTCTGTGAAGCAGGATCAAAAGACGGTACTGTTAGTTGGTTCCTCGAAGAAAGGTTCTAAGAGGAAGGCCAAAGAACAGAATAAGGGAAAGAAGAAAAAGGCCAAAAAGACTGAAAATACCCTAAAAGGAACTTGCCATCATTGTGGCAAGGAGGGTCACTGGCGAAGAAACTGCAAGATTTATCTTGAGTCCATGAAGAATAAGGCATCCGATGCCCCATCCTCTTCAGTATCTTCGTTATTGAATGTCACTCTATTTCCTCAAATACCTGGGTACTTGATACTGGGTGTAGCTCACATATATGTAATGACATACAGGGGCTAAGGAATAGAAGAAGACTCGTCAAAGGAGAAGCAAATTTGCGAGTTGGAAATGGAGCAAAGATTGCTGCTGTTGCCATCGGAACATATTTGCTAAAGCTCCCGACTGGACGTGTCTTAGAATTGGATAATTGTTATTTTGTTCCTTCGTTAATAAAGAACATTGTATCTATTTCATGTTTGAATGAAAAGGGTTATCATTTAACTTTTAGTAACAATTGTTGTTACATAACTTTAAATGACATTCTTTATGGGAATGGAACTTTGTGCAATCGTATCTACACGTTAGATTTATCCAGTGCGTTTTCAATATCGAAGTTAGCAACAAACGTGCTCGAATAGATAATCGAATATATCCTACACTTGGCATTGTCGTCTTGGCCATGTAAGTAAGAAACGCATGACCGAATTACACCGATGTGGAATTTTGGAATCATTTGAACCCGGTTCATTTGATACATGCGAATCATGCTTAAAAGGCAAGATGACCAAATTACCCTTTTCCGGAAAAGGTAATCCAGTGGGAGAATTGCTTGGTCTAATACATACTGATGTATGTGGACCAATGTCAACTCTTGCACAAGGAGGCTATAGCTACTTCATCACCTTTATCGATGATCACTCACGATTCGGGTACGTGTTCTTGATGAAACACAAATCTGAAGCCTTTGAGAAATTCAAAGAGTTCAAAATGAAGTAGAGAAACAGCTTGGCAAAGTATTAAAATACTTCGATCCGATCGGGGTGGTGAATACTTAAGTCAAGAGTTTCAAGATTATCTTAGGGACAATGGGATATTATCCCAATGGACTCCGCCGTATACACCACAGCATAATGGTGTATCTGAGAGGCGCAACCGAACCTTGATGGACATGGTTAGGTCGATGATGAATCATGCAACTCTTCCAAAATCCTTTTGGGGCTATGCACTTAAGACAGCTGTTTACTTGCTAAACAGAGTCTCGACCAAGGTAGTCTCTACTACTCCATATGAGACATGGAATAGTAAGAAACCCCACTTAACTCACCTTAAGATATGGGGTTGTCCTGCTTATGTGAAGCGGATTGTATCAGACAAATTGGATGCTAAGTCTGATAAATGTCTATTTATTGGATACCCTAAGGAAACGAAGGGTTACCAATTCTATCATCCCTTGGAACAAAAAGTGTTTGTTTCAAGGCATGCTGTATTTCTGGAAAAAGAATTTCTTTTACAAGAAAACAGTGGGAGTGGCATTGAACTTGATGAAGTTCAAGAAACTCCAATAGACATTACAGAGACACCTAGTCTAGACCCACAATCAATACCTCATAATGATGAGCTATCAGTTGAACCTAAAACTACACCACCTCTTCGTAGATCTGATAGGACACGCAATATTCCAGAGAGATACGGATTTCTCGTAAGTGAATCGAACGACGTGTTACTCATAAGCGATGACGAACCTATCAGTTATGAAGATGTTCTGAAAAGTTCAGAAAGGGACAAATGGCTTGAGGCCATGAAGTCGGAAATGGATTCCATGTACGAAAAACCAAGTATGGACTTGGTTAACCCACCTGAAGGGATTAAGCCCATAGGGTGCAAGTGGGTTTTCAAGAAGAAAACCGACATGGAAGGTAATGTTGTTACCTTTAAGGCTAGATTAGTGGCAAAAGGATATCGTCAGAAGCAAGGAATTGATTATGACGAAACCTATTCGCCAGTAGCTATGCTTAAATCCATTCGGATGCTCCTAGCCATAGCAGCTCATTATGATTATGAGATATGACAAATGGATGTGAAAACAGCTTTCCTTAACGGAAACCTGCTTGAGGATGTATACATGATACAACCTGAAGGTTTCACATCGGTTGATAAAACCAAAGTATGCAAGCTTCGACGATCCATATATGGACTGAAGCAAGCATCTAGGAGCTGGAACATCCGTTTTGATGAGACAATCAAAAAGTTTGATTTCTACAAAATCCGACGAACCTTGTGTGTACAAGAAGGTTAGTGGGAGTGCAGTCGTATTCCTAGTATTATATGTCGATGACATCTTACTTATAGGAAACGATATATCAGTCTTACAGACAGTTAAAATTTGGTTGTCCAAAACTTTCTCCATGAAAGACCTGGGAGAAGCAACCTATATCCTTGGGATTAGAATCTATAGAGATAGATCAAAACGGTTGCTTGGTCTTTCGCAGTCTACATATATAGACCGAGTGCTAAAAAGGTTTAGCATGTCGGAATCCAAGAAAGGTTACCTTCCCATCAGGCATGGGATCAACCTTTCAAAGTCTATGTGTCCGCGCACAGAAGACGAGAGGATTTGCATGAATAAGATTCCTATGCATCCGCGATAGGATCTATCATGTATGCTATGTTATGTACAAGGCCCGATGTATCGTATGCTTTGAGCGTCACAAGCAGATACCAGTCGGATCCAGGAATGGATCATTGGGCGGCTGTTAAGACAATCCTTAAGTACTTAAGAAGAACTAAGG
>JAGFNQ010000315.1:83438-188898 GCA_024364735.1 Boesenbergia rotunda | reverse complement strand
ATTGGTTTAATTAATAAAATAAATCTAGTGCGATTTGTTTATAAATTATGGATAAATAAATTTTGTGTAAAGAAATTTATATAATAAATTTATAGAAATTTATTCTTTTATGGAAATTAAAATGATCCATGAATGGTTTATTTTAATTTATAAAATCAATTATGAATTGATTTTTCCATAATAAGAAAGTTTATAAATTCTTATAAAATTTATTCCATAATTAAAAGGAGAGATGAATTAGTTTTATTATAAAGTTAGTTATAATAAAAACTTGTTTAAACGGAATAATTCATAAGAGAATTTATAGGATAAATTTCTTATGATAACTAATTCCGTTAATTCCGTTAAAAGAGAGACTTGGCGAGGGAGAAGCTACTATATAAAGGAACCAAAGGCAAGCCTTGAATTCAAAAAATTGATATAGAGCTATCAAGAGTTAATTTTCTCCCTCTCTCTCTTATTCTCTTTCTCTCTTTTCCCCTTCACCACCCTAGGGTCGGCGCCCTTCTTGTGATCTAGGGCCGGCGCCCCTTCATCCACCTAGGGCCGGCGCACCTCCTTCCCTAGGATTGGTTGCCGTGAGCCATCAAGAAGAAGGAGAAGCCAAACAAGAAGAAGAAGAAGCGGATCACAACTCCTCTCTTCCCGGAATTTAGATTCCGTTTCTTGTCGGTTAGTTTCCTATCTTTTCTCTTGTTCTTCTAGTTGTGCTAATAGAGAATCTAGTAGTTCTCGTCGGCACAAAACTCGTGACTTTGCGAAGTCATCCCGAAGAGAACTCGGCGTGGACGCGAATAGAGGCGAAGCTTCCAAGGGACGCTACGGTTGGATTTCGTCCCTTACTTCGAGTTACGCGAGGTACTTAGTAAATTAGTTTACTTTTTCCGCAAAGTTTTAATTTATGATTATGTCCACACACCATAAGGTTGCATGCTAGATACGTGGTTAAAATAATTTAAGAAATTATTTTATGCTAATTCTTCCGCTGCACGTAAAAATTTAAAATTTTACGAACCCGTATCCTTGTCGACGTGCACCCGGTCCCAACAGTGGTATCAGAGCCGGTTAGTGTTCGACATAATCATATAATTGTTTTGCGGAAAACTTTGTTATGATCTCAATTTTGGAAAAAAATTTCAATTATGGAAACTTTCAAATTATAATAAATTTTAGATTTAGGAATTTCTAAGTTTGGAAATTCTCATGAAATTTCGTAAACTTTTGAAATTTTTTAGTTTCTAAAATTTTATAATAATTGTGAAAACTTCCCATCTTTGGAAACTTTCCAATTTTGGAAATTTTTCTAATTTTAGAAATTTTCCAATTTTGGAAATATGTAAGTTTTCTTTATACCAGAAACTTACAATTATTCTGAAAACCTATTTATGAAATCTTGCAATTTTGGGCACTTTCTTTTAAGAAAGTCTAGACAAATTCATGGACAGTTAAATGACAATTAAATTTGAATTGGTTTTTTAAATTGACAACAAAATTCTTTATTTTGGATTGAGCCTCGGGGAGCCGTCCAATTTAAAGTTAGTTGTTGTAATTTAATTTCCCAATTTTAATTGAAATTGTCATGTTTGATTTGGATTGAGCCTCGGGGAGCCGTCCAAATTGGATTTACAACGAATTACTTTTCTTTGGGTATCTGAGCCTCGGGGAGCCACCCTTAGAAAACGATTTGTTGTAATTAATTAAATCCATGAATAAAATATGTTTAAGAGGTGATGCTCTTACATATTGTTGTCTCCAAAATTAATTAGGAAAATGGTTTCCTATAGAGTTTCTTAAATGAGATTTTCATGAAAATAATATGTGGTTGAATTAAGGGATTTGTCTCTTATTTTAATAAGATTTGATTTAGAGAAATCAAAGTCTTAAAACATATTATTTCCGAAATTGATTATGACAATTTAGGAAATTGTTTCCCAAAATAATTCCTTAAATAAAGTATGAAATTAGAATTAGGAAATCCGGTTCCTAATTCAAATAATGAGACTTGATAAATTAAGTCACATACGTACTTTATTAAGGAAATCGTTAGTCATGACATAATTCTATGTCATGAATGTGCTTAGAAAAGAAAGGATGAGACCCAAAACCCCTTACAAAATATTAAGGCCAACACCTTCCATTAATATGGTTAGAATCGGAGTTTTGTTTCTCGTTTGGGTTGATGGACACATCCATGCCCAGCTTGAACCTCAACATGTTCAAACCACGGAATTAGTTTATGGATAATATAGTTGGAGTCAGAGGTCAATCCTTAGTTTTGGTTGTTGGACACACCCAAGCCTGACTAAACGGTTGAATGAGCTCCAAGCATATTAAAACTATTTCTTGATTAATGGGTCAGCCTTAAGCTTGGAGCATCGATTTGTTGTGCCACAGCCAAGGTCGATGCAAAGAGAGGTGCAGTTGGGTGCTATGTATAAAGTTGCATACTTGTTAATGAGTTAACAACTCAATGATTTATGCAAACATTCAATTAGTTGATAGCATAAAGTGATAGTTACATATATGTGATGTGTAATCGGTATAATTACCTACCTTCATAGCTAAGAAAAACTTGATGGCCACAGCCATGGTTGTTCTTATCTATGGTTGGATATCAACCTATTTGGAGATGCTCCTACAATCTCCCGAATTGATAAAAAGGGTTATTCAATTTGATAAATAAATAAGATTTTTTAATTAATGTATATTGATACATTCTTTATCATTCTTCTCACATAAGCTCAATTTGTGTTTCTAGGATAATCACTCGATCATGTCTTCTCTGAATTTGCGTTCCATTTTGGACACCAATAAACTGACTGGGCCAAACTTCATGGATTGGCTTCAAAACCTGAGGATAGTCCTCAAGGCAGAGAAGCTTGCTTATGTCCTTGAAGATCAACTTCCCAACCGTCCTCTTGAAAATGCAACTCCAGACCAATTTCCTGAGTTGCTCAACCTGCTGAAGACTGTAGAGCCTTCTGTGAAGCAGGATCAAAAGACGGTACTGTTAGTTGGTTCCTCGAAGAAAGGTTCTAAGAGGAAGGCCAAAGAACAGAATAAGGGAAAGAAGAAAAAGGCCAAAAAGACTGAAAATACCCTAAAAGGAACTTGCCATCATTGTGGCAAGGAGGGTCACTGGCGAAGAAACTGCAAGATTTATCTTGAGTCCATGAAGAATAAGGCATCCGATGCCCCATCCTCTTCAGGTATCTTCGTTATTGAATGTCACTCTATTTCCTCAAATACCTGGGTACTTGATACTGGGTGTAGCTCACATATATGTAATGACATACAGGGGCTAAGGAATAGAAGAAGACTCGTCAAAGGAGAAGCAAATTTGCGAGTTGGAAATGGAGCAAAGATTGCTGCTGTTGCCATCGGAACATATTTGCTAAAGCTCCCGACTGGACGTGTCTTAGAATTGGATAATTGTTATTTTGTTCCTTCGTTAATAAAGAACATTGTATCTATTTCATGTTTGAATGAAAAGGGTTATCATTTAACTTTTAGTAACAATTGTTGTTACATAACTTTAAATGACATTCTTTATGGGAATGGAACTTTGTGCAATCGTATCTACACGTTAGATTTATCCAGTGGCGTTTTCAATATCGAAGTTAGCAACAAACGTGCTCGAATAGATAATCGAATATATTCCTACACTTGGCATTGTCGTCTTGGCCATGTAAGTAAGAAACGCATGACCGAATTACACCGATGTGGAATTTTGGAATCATTTGAACCCGGTTCATTTGATACATGCGAATCATGCTTAAAAGGCAAGATGACCAAATTACCCTTTTCCGGAAAAGGTAATCCAGTGGGAGAATTGCTTGGTCTAATACATACTGATGTATGTGGACCAATGTCAACTCTTGCACAAGGAGGCTATAGCTACTTCATCACCTTTATCGATGATCACTCACGATTCGGGTACGTGTTCTTGATGAAACACAAATCTGAAGCCTTTGAGAAATTCAAAGAGTTCAAAAATGAAGTAGAGAAACAGCTTGGCAAAAGTATTAAAATACTTCGATCTGATCGGGGTGGTGAATACTTAAGTCAAGAGTTTAGAGATTATCTTAGGGACAATGGGATATTATCCCAATGGACTCCGCCGTATACACCACAGCATAATGGTGTATCTGAGAGGCGTAACCGAACCTTGATGGACATGGTTAGGTCGATGATGAATCATGCAACTCTTCCAAAATCCTTTTGGGGCTATGCACTTAAGACAGCTGTTTACTTGCTAAACAGAGTCCCGACCAAGGTAGTCTCTACTACTCCATATGAGACATGGAATAGTAAGAAACCCCACTTAACTCACCTTAAGATATGAGGTTGTCCTGCTTATGTGAAGCGGATTATATCAGACAAATTGGATGCTAAGTCTGATAAATGTCTATTTATTGGATACCCTAAGGAAACGAAGGGTTACCAATTCTATCATCCCTTAGAACAAAAGATGTTTGTTTCAAGGCATGCTGTATTTCTGGAAAAAGAATTTCTTTTACAAGAAAACAGTGGGAGTGGGATTGAACTTGATGAAGTTCAAGAAACTCCAATAGACATTACAGAGACACCTAGTCTAGACCCACAACCAATACCTCATAATGATGAGCTATCAGTTGAACCTAAGACTACACCACCTCTTCGTAGATCTGATAGGACACGCAATATTCCAGAGAGATACGGATTTCTCGTAAGTGAATCGAACGACGTGTTACTCATAAGCGATGACGAACCTATCAGTTATGAAGATGTTCTGAAAAGTTCAGAAAGGGACAAATGGCTTGAGGCCATGAAGTCGGAAATGAATTCCATGTAAGAAAACCAAGTATGGGACTTGGTTAACCCACCTGAAGGGATTAAGCCCATAGGGTGCAAGTGGGTTTTCAAGAAGAAAACCAACATGGAAGGTAATGTTGTTACCTTTAAGGCTAGATTAGTGGCAAAAGGATATCGTCAGAAGCAAGGAATTGATTATGACGAAACCTATTCGCCAGTAGCTATGCTTAAATCCATTCGGATGCTCCTAGCCATAGCAGCTCATTATGATTATGAGATATGACAGATGGATGTGAAAACAGCTTTCCTTAACGGAAACCTGCTTGAGGATGTATACATGATACAACCTGAAGGTTTCACATCGGTTGATAAAACCAAAGTATGCAAGCTTCAACGATCCATATATGGACTGAAGCAAGCATCTAGGAGCTGGAACATCCGTTTTGATGAGACAATCAAAAAGTTTGATTTCTTACAAAATTCAGACGAACCTTGTGTGTACAAGAAGGTTAGTGGGAGTGCAGTCGTATTCCTAGTATTATATGTCGATGACATCTTACTTATAGGAAACGATATATCAGTCTTACAGACAGTTAAAATTTGGTTGTCCAAAACTTTCTCCATGAAAGACCTGGGAGAAGCAACCTATATCCTTGGGATTAGAATCTATAGAGATAGATAAAAACGGTTGCTTGGTCTTTCGCAGTCTACATATATAGACCGAGTGCTAAAAAGGTTTAGCATGTCGGAATCCAAGAAAGGTTACCTTCCCATCAGGCATGGGATCAACCTTTCAAAGTCTATGTGTCCGCGCACAGAAGACGAGAGGATTTGCATGAATAAGATTCCTTATGCATCCGCGATAGGATCTATCATGTATGCTATGTTATGTACAAGGCCCGATGTATCGTATGCTTTGAGCGTCACAAGCAGATACCAGTCGGATCCAGGAATGGATCATTGGGCGGCTGTTAAGACAATCCTTAAGTACTTAAGAAGAACTAAGGATGTGTTCCTAATATATGGAGAAGGAGATATGGTAATACGTGGGTATACAGATGCCAGTTTTCAGACAGATAAGGATGACTCCAAATCTCAGTCTGGATACGTATTTACTTTGAATGGAGGCACAGTAAGTTGGAAAAGTTCCAAACAAGACACCGTAGCGGATTCCACCACGGAAGCGGAATATATCGCAGCTTCGGAAGCAGCAAAGGAAGCAGTCTGGATCAAGAAGTTCGTCTCCGAACTTGGCGTGGTTCCAACCATTGATGATGCAGTGCCGATTTACTGCGACAACAATGGAGCTATTGCACAAGCAAAGGAACCAAGGTCTCATCAGCGATCCAAACACGTGCTTCGCCGCTATCATCTGATCAGAGAGATTATAAGTAGGAATGATATACAAATTGAGAAAATTCCCACTGAAAGGAATTTAGCGGATCCTTTAACAAAGGTCTTGTCTCAGAGCAAGTTTGAGGGTCATGTTAGAGCTTGTGGTATTGGATACCGTAGCGATTGACATTAGGCCAAGTGGGAGTTTGTTAGTGATATGAGAGAAGTGTCCTAAGGTAATCGCCTTATGATTGTAAATATTTATTTTAATAAATGATAATTCACTATTTGAGTATACATGTTTGTATTTGATTGAGATCTTAAACTCATCTACTGAATGTCCGCAATACAACTCACAGCATAAGAGAATTTGTGATGGGATCACAACTAGTGATTATCTCTAAATGTGCAAATGTGAAGTATTGAAAATATCCCTAGTCGATGAATTGATAAATACGGACACTATCAATTCTGTTGAGACTAGCATGGGTTATTCTCTAATCAGCTGATTCTCACTGGCTGGTGACATTGGGATGTCCGGAGATAAACATGGATGCTAGTTAAGGGAACTAGTTCATTGGAGTGACTAGCTGTAAGACTTCATATGGTTATCTATATAGATATGTCACTGAAGTTCTTACTGCGGCTTAAGTGCGATGTTCCTTTGACTTGCGGTGTTCAAGTCATCTTGGTCATGGAGACTTATACTTTAACATCTTAAGCAAGCATCTCCAAGGAGGTGTGGACCCAGGATGATTGGGTATAAGCCGAAGTGCCCGAAGATGTTTGAACAGCCTACAAAGGATTCACCACTCCTTGCGAGGAGATGTCTACCCAGGCCTATCGTCGGATTGTTACTCAAAACCTCTGGCCAGAGTATATCATGTTTGGAGTGCGAGTCTCTAAAATACATGAGAGTAATTAGAAATCCAAAGGACGAGAAAGACAGGACTTGAGCTAGGTGTGACGTAGTCAGCCTAGTGGGGACTGACACAAATAGACCGTGTCCTGAACGAAGTGGGTATAAGATGGTGAAGGGAATGGGGCACGATTCATTAGAGCCGCTGAAGGGTTTCGGAATTCTTTCTGAGGTCAACCGTTGATCTTTCGATTAATTGGGGGTCATGATGTACTACTAGGTGCCACTCATGATCGTTCTATAATTAGTTGATTATAGATGGCCAATATAAATCGAAAGCCTATTTAGTCACACGCACTACGAGTAATCCGAGGGATTTAAAACGAGTTGAAAATTGGATTTTCCGATCAAGAGAAATAAGTCGAATCTGAATTTATCAGAGGCGCAATGGAAGCTAAAAATGACTAAGTCTTTTGAAGGCTTATTGGGCGAATTAAATGAGTTTAATTCGCGATCGGTTCGGCTTGGTTTGGCCGGCCAAAGAGGGTGCCAAACCCCTTGGGTTGGTCGGCCACAAGAAGGGGAAGAAACCAATTTAATTGGTTTAATTAATAAAATAAATCTAGTGCGATTTGTTTTATAAATTATGGATAAATAAATTTGTGTCAAGAAATTTATATAAATAAATTTATAGAAATTTATTCTTTTTATAGAAATTAAAATGATCCATGGAATGGTTTATTTTAATTTTATAAAATCAATTATGAATTGATTTTTCCATAAATAAGAAAGTTTATAAATTTCTTATAAAAATTTATTCCATAATAAAAGGAGAGATGAAATAGTTTTATTATAAAGTTAGTTATAATAAAACTTGATTTAAACGGAATAATTCATAAGAGAATTTATAGGATAAATTTCTTATGATAACTAATTCCGTTAATTTCGTTAAAAGAGTGACTTGGCGAGGGAGAAGCTACTATATAAAGGAACCAAAGACAAGCCTTGAATTCAAAAAATTGATATAGAGCTATCAAGAGTTAATTCTCTCCCTCTCTCTCTTATTCTCTTTCTCTCTTTTCCCCTTCACCACCCTAGGGCCGGCGCCCTTCTTGTGATCTAGGGCCGGCGCCCCTTCATCCACCTAGGGCCGGCGCACCTCTTTCCCTAGGGTTGGTTGCCGTGAGCCATCAAGAAGAAGGAGAAGCCAAACAAGAAGAAGAAGAAGCGGATCGCAACTCCTCTCTTTCCGGAATTTAGATTCCGTTTCTTGTCGGTTAGTTTCCTATCTTTTCTCTTGTTCTTCTAGTTGTGCTAATAGAGAATCTAGTAGTTCTCGTCGGCACAAAACTCGTGACTTTGCGAAGTCATCCCGAAGAGAACTCGGCGTGGACGCGAATAGAGGCGAAGCTTCCAAGGGACGCTACGGTTGGATCTCGTCCCTTACTTCGAGTTACGCGAGGTACTTAGTAAATTATTTTACTTTTTCCGCAAAGTTTTAATTTATGATTATGTCCACACACTATAAGGTTGCATGCTAGATACGTGGTTAAAATAATTTAAGAAATTATTTTATGCTAATTCTTCCGCTGCACGTAAAAATTTAAAATTTTACGAACTCGTATCCTTGTTGACATGCACCCGGTCCCAACATTTTATACCTGCGACGGCTGTTTTCGTGCGTCCCCACGATCTTTGCCACGCCCCTCGTTTGTCGGTTACTGGATAACCTTTGCAACGGTCTACGCCGCCGTCAAGTTCGACCCGTTGCGACATTTATGAGTATGATGACTCCATGATAACGGGTGATGATTATCCGCAGATCTGAATAAAGGGGGACCGTTGAGGCCGAACGCTTATTGAGTTCCGCTCCCTCGATGTGATGTCGGAGTCTTTTGGCTTGGGGAGTCCCGGGCACTTCACCTTCCCGAGAGGGTCTCAGGTCCCGGGTTTCCGAGATGATCCCGGGTGGGATTTTCTGACTTGATCCTCGGGGTGTGTTTATCGCGGGAGGGGGCCCGGGAGTCTCCTATCCAAAGGGGGCCTGGGAGCTCCGAGAAGAAAGTTGTTCAGACTCACTGTATCTTGTCACACAACTTCTTTAGTCCATGTATCCGTCACGGGATACTCAATCAATCTCATGAGGGGTGATGGGGCGAGCGTCCTTTTGCCAGTATTTCATCGCGTCTAGGGTTCATTCCTCAGTCTGCAAACCTTGAAGCCGAGTTTGATGGCGGCCAGCGAGCTCTAGTTGTCTTTCGTTTCTTATCAAGTTCTCTTCTTCTGTTTTTGTTTTGCCGTGTTCTATCTGTTGCCTCTACTTCTTTGTGAGAGGGAACGCCATTCTCCCATGGCGATTCCCTCCTTCACGAGCGATGCGGGGGCGAAAGAAAAAAAAAAAAAAGGAGGACGAGTCGAGATATCGTTTCGATCGCCACTCCTTCCGTTGGCGATTCGATTGTTGCTCGACCACATTTCTTCTGATTTGTTTCACTCGGGATACATCCATTCGATCTACCGAGTTCAAGCTCTCAAAGGTAACTGTTTTTTTTTTCTTTAAAAAAATTCTTACATTTTTTCATGTAATAATTAATTAATTAATTAATCACGAAAGTTTTATTTAAAGGAAAATTTGGTCCTTGTAAGAATAAAAATGGCTGGATTTGTACGCGCGAATTAATTATGCGAACGGTTGTTGAAACGTTAATTATATAATGACGTGGACATGTGGTTAGTCGGTCATTGCAATTCTCTCTAGTACGGGAAAAAATTACATATTATATTTTTAATAATTATTATTTTATTTTTCCATCCAATCAGATAAAGAAAGAAAGTAAAAATGATTCTTAAAATAAATACGAACAACATTTTATTTATAATTTTAAAATTCTCACCTATATTTTGGGGCGAGGACCTAACTAAATATAAACTTGTCTAATTATAGTGAAAAATATTGGACAGATAACATATGAATATGGGATAATCGATTTGATATTATGAAAGTTTTTCATTGATCATTGAGATAAATTAGAAAGCGCTCATAGTGGACGATCTAAAAGTCCAACATCTTAGGGTTCGCGTCTCATTTGAAAGAAAAATTTCTATAAAATACGTCGTAGTTAGGGATTGAACCGTGGACGCCTAAGATAATGACTAATCATCCTACCGCTATATTATAGTCTTAGATATATCATTGCTTGTCCCCACGGGATGGACTGATAGTTAGTGCGTGGATGTTGCCACCAAGAGGTCTGGAGGTCAAATCCTAGTAAAGTTAGCATGCCCACCCTCCCCACGCGTTAGCCACAATATTCGGACTAGTAGCCCTCGTAATTTACCTCCTCCGTGTTAGCCCTGAGACGGGTTGGCGGGGGCACTGGTGGCGAGCGATTCGCCTTTTGTCACCTAGATATATCATTGCTTGCCTCTAGGGTTATGGTGCAGCGGTAGGGCGACTAGTCGTTATCGCAGGCATCTACGGTTTGATCCCCAACTACGACGTATTTGTAGAAATTTTTTCTCCAAATGGACGCGAACCTTGAGACCGCCCACCACGAACATTTCCCGATTTATCCTGACGGTCGATGGAAAATTTTTGTAAGGCCAAATTGATCACCTGAGATTGAAAAAACCTCATCAATAAATATTTTTTTTAGATATATCATTGCTTTGGGACGTCACTTATTAGCATTAATTTTATTGTCGAGATAGAAACGGTTTACCTAAATCGGTCGGAACCATTTCTCATCAAAAGTTTCAACAAACTACAAAGGAACTCCATTCCAATTAATAATTTAATCTATTAAATACTAAATTTAACATCAATTAATATGTTTAATTTTCTTGTCCAATTGAAATTGACGCTCGCAAACGATTTATTAAATATAAATAAATAAATTATAATTTTTTTACCATAAATAGTAATTTTTTATCTGAAAAATTAGACTTTTAATGGAATACTTTATTAAAAATTGATTTGAAAAACTATTAAAATAATTATTGATGGAGTCAAAATGTCAAATAGATTTATTGTTGTGTATCGGTTAATTAGAGAATGATAAATTTATTATAATAAAATGGAGATTTATTTTTGACACATTTTAATAATTTTTTTATTAAAGACGTTTGGTGCTTGAGATGAACTATCACGATGGTACAAATAGGCTTGCTGTTAAACCTTGAGCACGGCAATTTCTGTGATCTGAGATAGATCTGCTCCGAGACCAATTACTTTTTACTCTTTAAGCTGCACTCAACCCCACACCAACATCCTCGTTCAACAACTGATGGGTCCCGTCTCTATATGACCGATTAAAAAGAAGGTAAATCAGAAAGGAAGACAATTCAGTGAAGAAGCACGTCGTAGATGCTTTGCGTATATAAGTTCATTAACTCCGACAATTATAGATAAATAAATGAATTCACATAAACGTATATCGAAGTGGAGAAGAAGGAACGCGTATCATTTTTGGCTGCAATCCCATCTCTCTCAGGCGGAAACTAGCAAATTTGCAAGTTCTTCTCCGAGCATTGCCCAAAAGAATCCTTTTTGGAGCACTTTTTGGTTCGAAGTCCAAATCTGAGGTCTCGCGAGGTTGGGAGGAGGGAGAACTGAGAGGGTGAGAAGGAGAGGAGAAGGGAGAAGAGTGATGAGCTGGAGGAGCAGAGGAGGAGGAGAGACCGTGTCTAGAAGATGGACCTTTTTGCTTTGCCTCGGCAGCTTCTTCACTGGCCTCCTCTTCACCAACAGGTACGCTTCTGTTTTCTTCTTCTTCTTCTTCCTGCCTTTGATTTCTCCTTCTGCCAGTGGATTTTAACTTTGTGCTTGCTTTTAGATGGAGGGATATGAGCAGTGGTTTTGGATGAGAAAGTTGAAGTGGGTGGAAAGAAATTAGGATTTGGGAATCTTAAATAAGGGGTTTCAGTTTTTGCCCCTTTCTCTTTATCCGTGAAAAGGGATATTATTTCTTCTGTTTCAATCAGTTGTTATAGTCAATGTTTCTGAAACTTGATGCTGTGGTGCATGCGTTTGAGATAGATTGCGAGCTCTATTTGACAAGAAGACAATAAGAACAGGAGTAGTTTGATGGCATGTTAAAGATTGATTAAGCCACCTTAGCTTCTTCTAAAGCTGAATCTCTTGTTTATGTATAGGTTTAACAAGCAAAGATCATGATCTAATTCTTGTATGTTGACCTAAATTCATCTGGCAGTTGAGAGTAAGCGGCCTCGAAACAATTTGTCGACCAAAAAGTGACATGTAGCATGATACAGCACGGTTGATTTGTTTCTCATTGCTGTTTTGTATCTGATGACAGAATGTGGACAATGCCCGAAGTGAAAGAGAGTGATATAATTCGAGCTAATAGTGCCAGTGTACCAAACAAAGAGCTCATAGCTGAGGGATATTTTTCACAAATGGTAATTTCGACACATTCTTTTATTGTTCACCAAAGAGTTGCTTTGACTATTAAAGTGACTTTCGATGTCTTATTTTATTCCACGGTGTTTCAAGGACAGTTTTTGAATTAATAGTGAAGATATTGTTACTCTTGCCATACTCTATATAGAACGACGTTTCATGAAAAAAAAATCCTTCCCTGTCTTGAATGTTCTCTCATTCTTTTCAGATGGATCAGAAGGAAGAGGCGAGACAAATTCTGGGGGAAGGTTCATCAACTGTCGATGACCTTCAGTAAGCAAGCTTATGCCATTGTTATTGCATTGCATCCATGCATTTCATAGATGATCAACATATTTAATTAAGTATCTTTCAACTTGACAAGAATTTGGGAAATCATGGGCGCAGATTGATAAATAAAGCAGTTTCAAACTTAGAGATGGAACTAGCAGCAGCAAGGACTACACAAGAATCTATACTTAGAGGTTATCCAATACGACAAGAAGTAAAGGTTATGAAAACAATAAGACACAAGTATTTTATGGTTATTGGAATCAATACTGCATTTAACAGTCGAAAACGAAGAGATTCAATTCGTGCTACATGGATGCCACAAGGTTTGCAAATATATCTAATTCCCTTCTACTTCAGACAACTGAATCCTTTTGATAGTTGATCGGATTTGAAACATGATGTAGGTGACAAAAGAAAGAAGCTAGAAGAAGAAAAGGGGATTGTGATTTGCTTTGTTATCGGTCGTGGGTGAGCACCTCTGAACTCATTATAAACTAGTATACCGACAAACGTTCTTCTGGCAGCTCTTTATCCATGAACTTTTTCTTTGTTGTGGAGTAAATTTCCTCAGTAGTATCATGTTAGTGTGCAAGAGAGGGAATTAAATGTCATTTATATTCTTACTAATGTTGTCTACAACAAATCTTTCGATATATTTGAAGTATTTTGTTACAAAAGAAGAATTGTATTTGTCACAAGTCGATTGCTTTGCTGTAGTGCTACTTTGGGTGGAATTTTGAATCGAGCCATTGACGCTGAAGAAAAAAAACATGGTGATTTCTTGAGATTGGTAAGATTGCTTTCTAGGTCTCATGCTAGTATTCCACATTACAATTTATATCATGAAAAGGAAATTCTACAATATCGTTGAGCGTTAGGATCTTGATCGTGTATTTCTTTGCAGGATCATGTTGAAGGATACCTCGAGTTGTCAGCCAAAACAAAATCTTACTTTGCAACCGCTTTTTCTTTGTGGGATGCAGAATTTTATGTCAAGGTCGATGATGATGTACATGTGAACATAGGTAAATTTCCTTCGAATAATCTCTGATAGTTCAAGATTAACTCTTAAGTATCTGCATGTGTCCGAAGATGTATATTACTATTAGGCGAAGTGTAAGGCAAGGAGTAGCATTAAATCAGTGAGTTTTAATACTTCATAGCAAGGTTTATCAAATCGCGATCTTGGATCGTTAGAATCGATTTTCGTAGCAGGATCGGTAGGATCGGACAGGATCATACAAGATCGGAGCAGGATCGGTGGAAGCTTTGAGAGGCCATAACTTTTGACGCGGATTAAACCACGAGATCTATAATATATCAAATCGAAACTTGTTCAAAGATTTATAGTTAGTTTCAAAGTTGAAATCCAAAAAATATTGTTTAAAGCCTTTTCAGAGACCTAGAAGATTTTGTCTTTTTTTTTTCATCTTTTACAAAGTTAGGGTTAGAGTTTTAAGATTATTTAAACATTCGTTTAATTATTTTTGAGTTAGTTTTTTATCAATAATATTCTATCATATCTTTTCCCAAAAATGATGAGTTTTTGGATATCTATTATCTAATGGGTTGGTTTTTAAATTGGATCATTTTGTAACCAAGGGAATATTTTTGAAGTTGAATGTGACTATGATTATGATTACGATTATGTTAATAGAGATTTTATATTCTTTCATTTTAAGGGTTTTTGTTAAGATCGTATAATTTTATGATCCAATCCCGACCAATCCGATCCTGACCCCAAATCGATTCTGTGTAGGATCGCAATTCTACAAACCTTGCTTCATAGGCTAATGCTCCAATGGCGAAAATCAAACTTTTAACACAGCATAATTGTGTTTCTTTGCATTCTTATGTAAAATTTGACAACGAAAACCTTAAACAAGGCATCTTGATTATATTTCAAATTTTGCAGCAACACTTGGACATACTTTGGTGAAGCATCGAATGAAACCTCGAGTATATATCGGATGCATGAAGTGTGGCCCTGTCCTTGCTAAGAAGTATGTTTAAAACAAAAACTCCATTGTGTCGACTTGTTTTGCATTTGCTATAGAACCTATAATTCACATGCCTAATTTCATATCACAGGGGAGTGAGATATTATGAACCTGAAAATTGGAAGTTTGGAGGCGACGGAAACAAGTACTTTCGACATGCCACTGGTCAATTGTATGCCATTTCAAATGAATTGGCAGCGTACATCTCCATAAACCAGTGAGCTATAAATCAATACCATCTACTCTTATTCATTCTATTAGTGTTGCCAGTTTAATTCTTTTTGTTTCATTTCAGGCATATACTGCACAAGTATGTCAACGAGGATGTGTCATTAGGATCTTGGTTCATAGGTTTAGACGTTGAGCATATCGATGATCGCAAGCTCTGCTGCGGTACTCCGCCCGGTAATAATGCTTACAATTTTTGTTGATCATCAAGTAGAATAGCTTTACAAGCATGCTCCATCTTTGCTGAAAAGTGAACAAAATGAGATGTTTGCATTACAAACTTACAAAAGTAGGCCATCAATAGATGCACAAACTTGGAAATTGCCAACATCTAGCATCCTAATGTTGTTCTTCTTCATGGTGTGCAAACAGATTGCGAGTGGAAGGCGCAAGCAGGCAACACCTGCGTCGCATCGTTCGATTGGAGCTGCAGTGGCATCTGCGATTCGGTTGATCGGATCAAAGAAGTTCATCAACGCTGCAGTGAAAACTCGAGTGCCATATGGAATGCAGTTTTTTAGGATGCATCCCTTCAAACAAGAGTCTACACTGTAAATGTAGGAAAGTTATATTGAATGCAATGTCTCAACTTTGAGAAGGGAAAGATGTAGTTGTTTATATTTTTATAGAGGGAACTCCTTGTTCACAATTCACAAACATACTTTGTCGATGGAGAATTTGGATAATAATATTCTTGGGAGGTATTTTGCATAATAAAATTCTTGGGAGGTATTTACAGTTCGTTTGAAAAGTTTTTAAGTAATGAAATTAAATTGAATTCCCTCGTGAATTGAATTTAATTTGTTTGGAATGAGTTAGTAAATAACAGAATTGAATTGAATTTTTTAATTTGGAATATATCAAATTAAATTGAATTTTTATATTTTACTATTTCATCTTTATCAATTAAACTTAATATTTACATAGAGGGCTATTTAATAATTTTAACTTTTCATATGAATTCTTTTCACAATTCAGACCTTTAGGTCTGATTTATTTATTTTGAAGGGTTTGAATGGAATTGAATTCCAATTCTTTTTTTTTTTCTAAAATTTGTTCCAAAGGGTGGAATTGAATTTCAATTCAAGAAAGAATTCAATGGAATTCAATTCCACCATCTTTCCAAACAAGTTGTAGCCATATATAATAGTGATATACGTAAATTTTATCTCGATAAAAATTTATTTAGTTAAAATTTAAAATTTTAATTTTAGAATTTATAATCTTTTTGAATTTGATAAATTATTTTCTAAAATTTTAATTGTGGATTAAAATTTAAATTTTTTTAAAGATATGTAATTGTAGATTTATTTTTGAATTTGTGTTGGTAAGATTTATGATTTTATTTTTTGAATGTTTAGAATTTGAAATCATAGAAAGATTAAATTATTAATAAATTTTGAAATTATTTTTAGTATGAAAAGAATAAAAATATTAATATAATTTAATTTTAAATTTTATCAAATCAATTGAGAGTTGATTAAAAAATTATCCAGATTAATTAAAGATGAGAAGTATCAATTAAGTTTACGGCATGAGCTCAGTCTGTTCACGATCCAATTCATAGTTTAACAGCCCAGAACCAGCCCAAATTAGTTTGGGCCATTTCGAGCTATTCGGCCTGCTCGTTATTTCACCCGTCGTCTTCTATTTCTATTTCTATTTCTATTTATAAGACTGAATCGTTTTTGACGGCCTTCTTTCCATCGCAACTCCAAATTCTTCTCCCAAACTGATCTCTGCTTACCGCCCTCCTCGACTCCGGAGCTGCTTCGGCCACCGCATCGGAAGCGGTCATGGCGGAAGACCTCGCTGGAGGCGCCGTTGTCTCCACCGATCCCGACGGTCCCGATGGCGTCCGCATGACCTGGAACGCGTGGCCCCGTTCCAAGGTGGAGTCGAGCAAGTGCGTCGTCCCTGTAGCCGCCTCAATCGCCCCGATCCGCTCCTCCCCCTCCCTCGTCGTGCTCCCTTACCATCCCCTCCGCTGCAAGCCGCCCTGCGCCGCGGTTCTTAACCCCTTTGCGCGCGTCGATTACGGAGCTAAGATCTGGATCTGCCCCTTATGCTTCTCTCGCAATCATTTCCCTCCGCACTACGCCGGCATCAGCGAGCACAACTTCCCGGCGGAGTTGTACCCACAGTGCACCACCATCGAGTACGCGCCGCCGCCCCTCGATGCCGCCGCGCCACCGCCGCCTCCTGTGTTCCTCTTCGTTATTGACACCTGCCTCATCGAGGAGGAGCTTGGCTATGTCAAATCGGCCATGCGTCGCGCCATCGGCCTCCTGCCGGACCATGCCCTCGTCGGTCTGATCACCTTCGGCACCCAGGTCCATCTCCACGAACTGGGATTTGCTGATATAACGAAGATCTACGTGTTCCGTGGCACGAAGGAGATCACGAAAGAGCAGATCTTGGATCAATTGGGGCTTTCCTCTGCAGGTGTTCGCCACGGTGGTGTTGCTGGAGCGCCAGGTTATCCCAGGGGACCCCAGGCTAATGCGTTGCATCCTTCTACATCCGTCAATAGGTTCCTACTTCCCGCGTCTGATTGCGACTACACCCTCAATGCTGTGAGATTCTCTATCTACATGATTTGACTGAATATATATATTTTTCGTTATTTTTCACCTAGATAAGTTTTTCTTTCGAATTTTCCTTTATCCCAGTTGCTAGATGAGCTCCAGTTAGATCGCTGGCCAGTGGAAACAAGTAGTCGCGCTTTGCGTTGCACTGGAGTTGCCCTTACTGTCGCAGCTGGCTTACTAGGAGCATGTGTTGCAGGAACTGGCGCCCGGATCATAGCTCTAGTTGGGGGACCGTGTACAGTTGGCCCTGGAATGGTAGTATACCCTGCTTCATTTGATTTGACTATTTTTGCTTTCTTGTTGGAATAATAAAAGTATATATTTTATGGGGCGGACTATTATATTAACAAAGATTAACATATCGATTGATGAAGATTGAAGATGAAAAAAAGATCCATGCGGCCAACCTGAAAAATATGGGATATACAAGATGTTATTTGCTGATGTTGAAAGAATATACTATCAATTGGAATCCTTGGAGACTGTATGACTTCTTAGATAGTTGTCTATGTATATCTTTGTCAATCTTTATTTATTTTTTATTATTATTTTTTTAAACTTTTGGCTAGAACTGGAAGTCGTCTGAGGTCTTTGTCTCAATTCTAATATTTCATGTGATGCTTGTTTGGTACAGTGGTAAAAGTAACACTGTTTGGTTGGTACAGTATGGTAAAAGTAGCATTTGCTTTTTCATTTCATAATTTTTCATCTACACTGTAAGATTTGTTTATGGGATGAAACATCACCTAGATACGTGTGCTGAAAAAATGTTTTAATATATTTTGAACTAAATGTTTGAGCACGCTGTTAGCTACCTTCTAAAGCTATTTATTGTTTAAAACCTCTGGTTGTAATTACTTACAGTAGATGTGACTTGCAGATTGTGTCAAAAGACCTATCTGAGCCTGTGCGTTCACATAAAGACCTTGATAAAGATGCTGCTCCACACTTTCACAAAGCTGTTAAATTTTATGATAATCTTGCAAAACAACTGGTTCACCAGGGCCATGTCCTAGACCTTTTTGCTTCAGCACTTGATCAGGTTTGATTAATTTGCTTTGATAGTCATTTTACCATTTTAAAGCCAAAGAGTCGCTGCAATCAATTTTTATGATCTTGAAACATAATGTTTAGTTTGATATAAGTAGAAGATTAGGGGACACAAAATAAACATGAAATATGAAAAGTTCAAAATGCTTTATGAAAACTTGCACACCGTCATTTTGAGAATTAAAATGTCTCATTAATGGAGGAAAAATTGTTTACTACCAATTTACATGAATGAAGATGGCATACAATCTTGATCTTAATTGTAAAGAGACTAACCAATGAGTTATATATTTGAACTTCTGCAAAGGGTTATTTAGAGAAGAAAAGAGAGGAACAAAAATTTCTGAAAATCAATTTTGTTTTATGTTCAAATTACGCCTAATATTATGTAGAAGTCCAAGGGACTTGTTCCCATCCAAAATGCCAAGACGACTTGAGCATGCCCCCACTTAATCATGTGGGACTATAAGGAGGACGATACTCTTACAACTAGTTTATGCTCCCTCAAACCCAACTCCAGGATTGACAAGCTGAACGATTGACTCTATTACTTGGTAAAAGCTCAACTTGGGATGTCCCTCCTTCATATTTGAGTGTACTCAAGCGCGCCTCACTCAACCATGTGGGATTAAGAGAGGAAGTTCTCTCTTATGACTGTCTTGTCCCCTTAAGCCAAATAATGACTGACTCTGGTAAGACGTAGAAGCCTAACAAAGTCCATCAGTATTCAAAATGGCAGGGCTCTTAGGTTGGGAACCCGTGATACTTGAGAATGCTCAAAGGTAATGACTGACTCTAATATGCTTGTTTAAAATAATTAAATAGAATGTTATTTATGTGGCTGTATCTTCTTATATACAAGTTGTATGGTGGATTGTTAGCCGTACAATGTTCACATCATATTGTACTGAAGAAAGTCACATTCGATATATATCATGCCTTAGTTATTTAAGATTTGTAGTGTTAAGGCACTCCTAGTTTGTCAGACCAAAAAGTTTCATGCAGATGCTTTATTTATCACTATTTCATGATAATAGCTTATGTCTCTTTGCTTATCAACTGACCAAATTTCAACATCATGATAATTTCACATTTAAGTGCAGTTGTTTGGAACAAATCAGATGTTAATGAACAAGTTCATTTGTTTGTAGTGCCACAATCGGCCTATCATTATTAATTCACCTGTTCTTATAATTTAGAAATCCTCAAGAACAATGACAGAACTTTTATTAGAGACTTTAATTTAATATTGCCAACTAAAATTCCACGAGGTCATGAGTTTTGTGAAATATTGAAGTAATTTTCTTGTCCTTGAATATATGTCCAGGTTGGGGTTGCAGAGATGAAAGTAGCAGTTGAAAGGACAGGTGGACTGGTTGTTCTTGCCGAAAGTTTTGGACATCCAGTTTTTAAAGATTCCTTTAAAAGAATTTTTGAGGACGGCGAGCAGTCTCTTGGGCTTTCTTTTAAGTAAGTTGGCAATCAATCTCTTGGTTTCAATAGTTATATAAGACATGGGTATATTTAGTACATATGTAAATTTGAATCCATTAATAGCACATGATTAGGTAGCTATAATCAATCATTCCTGTTATAGATTGTATCCAAGTTTGGTGGGTTCTTATTCACAATCTGTGGTGTTAATAGACCTATTAGCAGTTGATGGAATTTTCTAGCAGAATCTTCACTAGTAGATACAGTATCTGCTTCTTGACTTCCTCTTCCCTAATTATTCATTCCCATTCAAATATACTATGTTTTAGTTTGGCATCACCTTTGGAGTTTCTATATTGAGTCTCAGTACAACAACAACAACAACCATGCCTTATCCCACTAGGTGGGGTCGGCTTATATTGAGTCTCAGTTCTTATCTTTAATTAGATCATGTTATTTGGCTATTAAGCACTTACATCCATTTAATGTAACCATAATTGTCTCTTTTTTGTCCATATCTTCTAACTTCTTCTCCACTAGTTTCAATCTGATGCTAGTTAACCACATGCGCTTGATCTTTATAGTACACTCATTCCTTTAATCATCCTATTCTGAGCACTTCTATGACTATAAAATTTTCTCTTTCCTTTTACCGTTCATTCAGAGCAATATTTTGAAAATTAGGAATATCATAGGCCAAATTATTTCAGGTGTGGGAAGAAGTGGGAAGTTACTTTTGTTTTTCTTCCTTTGGGTAGGTTATTTTGACAAGTCTGTTTGATTTCTTTACTTTGACATTTTTCTCCAAGGAAGCAAATTATGTCCTAAATTTATGAATCTTCTTGTAATAATCTCAGTGGCACTCTTGAGATCAATTGTTCAAAGGACATCAAAATTCAAGGAATTATTGGACCATGTACATCCTTGGACAAGGTTATTCTATTTGAATGCTCCGTGGTTTGTGATTAGATGCATTTTTGGAGTGAAAATTCCCTTTCTAATGAATGCAATGTCTGACTAATGGGGAATTGCAGAAGGGAGCTCTTTGTGCAGACACTATTGTAGGACAAGGGAATACCATTTCATGGAAGATGTGTGGCCTTGATAGGACTACTTGTCTTACAGTTTTCTTTGATATTTCACCTAGTGAGCGATCAGGTCAACAAGGGATTCCAAATCCACAGTTGTATATACAATTCCTCACCAAGTACGGTGTTAAGTTTTACTATTATCTTTATTCCATTTTGAAATGCAACTTTTCTCGGTTATTGTAATGCATTGGATTCTTACAGCTATCAGAACCCTGAAGGCCAAATGAGGTTACGTGTTGCAACAATTATGAGGAAATGGGTCGATGGTTCCAATACTGAGGTTGGTTCTAAAAGGTTTCCTTGCTACGCGTGAAATTCTAGATAGCTTTTCCTTGTTTACCTTTCATCTCTGAGTCTTTGTATGATCTTTTGATAAATTCACCTTCTTTCTTTATTAATAAATACTAGACATTTACCTGTGCAATATGTAGACATAATATAATATGATTAAAATAAAAGATTTAGAAGATTTCTCCTAACTCAAAAAATTTCACTTACAACTTCTTGGTTAGTAATATCTCATAAATCAAGAAATTGATCAAAATTAAATCAAGTCCATTTAGAATCAATGAATTCAAAACTAACACTGAGCATGATTTTTTTGATGATTAACATTATCAAATTTAATAATGTTGTTAATCATGAAATATAATTAACTAAACATTTATTTAAATGAGAAATAATAGAAATTTAAATAATTCAAGAAAGAAGGAAATTCACCCCATTGTGTAAGTCAACTATTAGCTCAACTCGTCTTTTTTTGATGCCAACGCATTCGGATATGTGCATATAATGACATTCATTGGAATGTATAATGCTTCTTTGATGATTTTGAGAACTAATAGCCCTTTGAAGATTTTGCAAACTAAGAGCACCTTTTTACTTTTGCCAGTAAGTTTTTGGAAACTAAATTGTCTGGATATTGCTTCTTGAGGATGGATGCTTGGAGATTAGACATCTGTCCCTATTTGACTTCATGAAAAATAAAATGCATAATAACTCCAATAGATGAAGTGGCAAATTATTTTTTTAGTGGCTTGATCTGCATTGAGCGCATGAAATGTTGAAACTAAAGCGTGGAAGATAGAACTTGGAAGGTAGACTATCTTCTAAGTAATAGATTAAATCATTTGAATAATATCTTGTATCTGGAGCAATTAAGCTCATGACTGTTAGCATTGAAAATAATAATAATAATAATTGGAAGTGCTCTTCAGGAAAATTGGAGAGAGCTCTTAACTCGTCTGTATTATATGTAAAAAGAGATATTTTTCATTCTTTATAATCATCATAGTTGATAATTAGACGTGATTACTTATCTGGAGCATTACTCCAAGTGCAGGAACTAGTTGAAGGTTTTGACCAGGAAACTGCAGCTGTTGTATTAGCAAGATATGTATCCTTAAAAATGGAGGAGGTAAGATTTTACCCCATTTGTAAAGCTCTCTTCTTTTCTCTTAAATTTGTTGTTGCAGTTCATAAAGCTGTAAGATCATTATCTCAGAATATATAGAGATCCTTACACGTAACTTTAATTCTACAATCATGAAATATGCTTTGAGATTACACAATTAGAGAATTAATGAACTAGCAAATGGTAAACATTTTATACTTCAGGAAGAATTTGATGCAACTAGATGGTTGGATAGATCACTTATTCGCCTCTCCTCACGATTTGGTGATTATCGAAAGGATGATCCTGCTTCATTTACACTACATCCAAATTTCTCAATACTGCCACAGTTCATGTTCAATTTAAGGCGCTCACAATTTGTTCAGGTACCATCTCTCAATCAAAAGATTCTTTACTGGTGTGATACAACTCTTGGTTTATCATGTGGTGCATTTCTCATTGCAGGTCTTTAACAATAGTCCGGATGAGACTGCCTATTTCCGTATGTTGTTGAATCGTGAGAGTATTACCAACTCGGTCGTCATGATCCAGCCTTCACTGCTTTCTTACTCTTTCAATTCTCCCCCTACACCTGCATTGTTGGATGTGTCATCCATAGCTTTAGAACGAATACTGTTGCTGGATGCGTATTTCAGCATCGTCATTTTTCATGGCACTACCATTGCTCAATGGCGCAATTTGGGGTATCAAAATCAACCAGAGCACCAGGTATTGTTTGGTTCCACGGATGGATTATCTCTCTTCATGCTAAATGCTTTTGTTCCTAGAGATGGATAATGCCTTTTAAGTCTGAATTGCCTGTCACTAATCTCCATATTATTCATTATGCAATATCCTCCTAGAACATCAGCTTGATCGATTCATATCTGTCTGATACCCATAAAATGTCTTTATCTAATTTCATATCCATTACCAATATGTTCCCACAATTAATCTTTCAACATAAAGATTTTTTTTTTTTTTAAAACTCAAGTATGAGGCGTATGAATTCTTGAATGTTTTCCTGTACTTGCATTGATTTTGTCATTTACAGGCCTTTGCCCAGCTATTACAAGCTCCTCAGGATGATGCTCAAATGATCATAAAGGAACGGTTCCCTGTTCCCAGATTAGTCGTTTGTGATCAACATGGTTCTCAGGTATTTTTAAACTACACCTCTTTGCTTGATACTTAACGTGCATAGTCGTGTCTTAGTCAAAGGAACTGCTGCCCAATGTCTTCTGAGTGCAAAACTGATTTATGTCATGGAATAAGTACTTGATTGGAAAAATGTCAGATACAATTTTTCATGGAATTCTATTAACTATTTCTTATTATATTCTAGTAACAAAACATTTCATGTAGTAATACTTTATCATTATGGAAATGATTTCTTGTATTACTCCTACAAGGTCATTTCACATCTATTCAGTGCATGAACCAAACTAATGACTAATTATTTTCATTCTATTCCATCCTTAAATAACTTACTATTCTTTTTCTACTGCATTCCCTGATTCAAATGCACTGCGAAAATTCTTGTTAAACAGTGTCACTTAAGGAGACTACTTATTGTACGAGTCAAAAATTTTAATATATCATTTAAAATTTCCTGTCTAAGTGTTTGATGCTTGCTAATGTTTCTTTCTTCATCTCCTCGTCAGGCAAGATTTTTGTTAGCAAAGTTGAACCCCTCAGCCACCTACAATTCTGCCCACGAGGTTGTTCCCGGCAGCGACATCATATTCACAGATGATGTCAGCCTTCAAGTTTTCTGCGAGCACCTACAGAGATTGGCTGTTCAGTCATGAGGAGAAGAGAGGTTCTTTCTATCAACTGTTGTTCATAACTTCGACTTTGTTCGTTTCCTCCCTATTCCATTCTGATAAGGAATACGAGTCCCTCAGTTTTTTCATAAACAAATTAAATGCTTGGATTATTTTTTGCTGTTGCGGAATGCTCATGACTATTTAATTTACAAGGATTTTGCTGCTTTGTAGATTGAAAGTCGAGGTGATGTTGTCATTAGTCATATTACTACTGTATTACAATGTAGCGAATCTTGTTTTGTGATTTGCTGTGGACTTGGAATTCAAAGCTTTATTTATCAAATACATGTATGTATTGGTACTTAGCATAAATTATCAATGAACCTTTGGCAATTATTATATTTAGTATGGCAGATTGGACAAAACTCAAGCTGTTTCAATTATTAATGCTGATATAAAAATTTTCTGTGTTGCAAAAATTGGATCGAAAACTTTGCTATCAATAGAGTCTTCAAGGTAAACATATAAGATTTAACTTTGTAATAGCACTCTCTTACTGATAAATTTATTAATTATATTGTAAATAGGGTATTTTTTATGAATCTACTTTAATTTTGAGGAAATTATGTTGATATATATATATATATATATATATAGGCACTTGAATTGTTAAACATTTTTTTTTTAATTCGATGTTAAACCAATAAAATTTTTATTTTTAAATTTAGGACTTAAGTTATAATAGTCAAATTAAAAAAAATTTAAAACGAAATTTTTTTTATGTATTACTGGAGTATAATATATAATATTTAGATGAGTAATTTTTTTTTTCGGGTTTAGAATTTAAGATTTGGGATCTAGGATTTTGTGTTTAGGATATAATATTTAGGGTGTGTAATTTTATTTAATTTTTTAGGATTTAAGATTTAGAATTTAGGTATAATATTTAAGGAGATAGGATTTAAGAAATCTAGGATTTTTAAAAAATTTAAAAAAATTATGCTAAACTAAAGCTTGAGCATTTGTGCGGAGATGAATAGTTGCGTCTATATATATACACGAAAATGATATACTGTGTGCTTTATCTCGCGTGCTCATACATGTCCGTCTCTCAATCGATTGATGAATCAATTAAGAGGATCAAACGATTGATGCATCAATTGGGCATGTCCATTGGATGCTTCAATTGAAAGCCCCAATCGATTAGGATGGGCAGGGAGCTTTCCCAATCCCAATCGATTGGGGAAGCCTCCAATTGAAACTCCCAATTGATTGGGGTGGGGAAGTCCTCAATCGATGTCGCGATGTTTCAAATCGATTCAGGGATCGATTCGAAGAGTCGTGTCGCACTGGATTCCACTTGTAATTTGATCGGAATTCAGTCCTGTTCCCCCTAGAATTTACTTTTTCTCTCTAGATTATAATTTGGGTTAGACCAAACTATCGGGGTTGACGCTGGTAGTTAGGCACGTGCAGATGCCTAATGATCTATGACTCCACCAATCAAAGAGTTTTAGTTGCCTCACGGTGCGATCGGATGTAAGGCGCTTGCTGCTTATGGATCTCAGTCGAGGTCGCCAGTTTGCCAGGATAAAATGTCTGTATTAAATTTCTCGACCTCAGGCGCTCACCACAGGATAACGGATTACCTTTGTGGGGAGGATCTAGGCTATGAGGATGCGCCTAACAGTTTTCGACTTTGATGATTTAGAGGGTTTATACCAGGGCCTAATATGATGCTGTATGTGGATTGGTACAGGTTTTGAGGGTGGTGCCTGTATATTAATCACATAAAGCCATAATTTAAAAATAAAAGAAAAAAATTATATTTCATAGAGATGTTATTTAGAAAAGAAACAACACACAATGTATATATTTTTTCTTATTAATATAAGTTCACTTAAATTCGTAAAAGGAAAGAAAACAAATAAAATTTCGATTTGAGTTTCATAATTTTTATTCTAGTCCGCTAGAGTTTGGAAATACTCTCTTGAAAATCGATAAGACGAGTTAATGATTGTCAATTTTTTTTGCAAATTAGTGAAAATTTATGAAAATTTTAATTTACATAAATCAATGTTCTGGAATAAGTATCAATATAGGGTATTTTTAGATTTCTGTTACTATTAGGACAATCGGTTATTTTTTTTAAAAAAACTTATTTCAAATTGAATTACGTGAAAGTGAGGCTTATGGGATTTTAAGCGACTTGGTTTATGTAGCTCAGTCTGCTTTACAGATCAAATGTATTATTCGAAATGTTGTGGAAAATTTAGTTGTCTCTACAACATTTACAACAGTTCTAGCTGGAGTACAAGTTCAACATCATCTCCATACTAAAGTTCATATGTGAATACAAGTTGTTCTTTCCATAGGAAAGTGGAACATTCTTCTCCTGATACCTAATTACGCGCTCAGCTTTGTGCTTCCGTTTCGTTGTTGCGAGCTAAATTTTCTGTTTCAGGACATGTCGCAGCTGAACCTTTCCGCTCTCCATCCTTGCCTCCATTAGCTTTGCCTTTAAACTGTGCTTCTGACTAACTCGTGGCCATTCGATACATCCTTTAGTTCCTATATGAGAGTTCAGTGAATCAGGTGAGCTCCACTGTCCTATGCTCCCTGGGCTTAAACCAATGTCGCCTGATCCTGTATTGGGAGAGACAGTTTCATGGGAGACGCTTCCTCCTTTGGTCAGCCTTCCATTCGTGTGGCTGACTGAATGTTTCTTGTAGTCTTCGACATTATTGGAAGCAAGTGTACCATTGGAAACCCTTCCATCTGATACTGAAAGTCGCCCGGGTTTTACCTCTGCAATATCATGTGTCGATGATCTCCACAGCCTGCATATTGAAGGCACCTTTTTTCTAGACTTTGAATTTGTGGAACAAACTTCTGTCACGGTTTCAGCATCTAGTTTGTTATCCCTGCTCTCCTTCCATTCCACTTCACTCATTGAAGCATCGGCATTGCTTTCCTTACAGTAATCATTGACAGATGGTTCGCTTGCTTGTTCCTCGGCATGACTCATTGTTTCCCAGTCACTTTCATCTTCTGCATCCTCATCGCTATCAATCAAAGCGTGTGCCTGCTGCTCTATGTGATGCCCTAGAAAGATATCAGTCTCGGGACTCTCGTTAATCTTGGAGCCATGGCTTCTAGGACTATGACCAGAGCAAGGTTGGAATTGGATGTCCCTTCCAGTAGTTTCTTGTCTTGGATGGAAATCTTCGAAGATGGCATAAATGTCTTCGGAATCAAGTGGCGGCTGGTAAGCAAACTCTTTTATATCTTCAACATTAACTGAGTTTACTTTGTCTTTGAGCAACTCAGCTTGTCCCACTAATTCAAAATCCATAGGCATGCTCTTTGTTGCAGCCAAAAATTCATCTAGATCTGCTTTGAGCTCCATCATCTGCGAATACCTCTCCTGAAGAGTTAATTTTGCATCAATTAACTTCATCTGAACCCTCTCTTCACGCCATACTTCTGCCATCTGCAGCATTCTCTTCTCCATTTCAACTTCTTCTCGTATCTTCATTGCTTCAATCTTCACTGCTTCAATTTCAGCCTTATCTTCCCCAATCTCTTTCACAAGCTCATCACAGACCTCCTCAACAAGCTCACGAGCTTTGCACTCTTTCTCATAATCCTGCAACAGCTTCTTCGCAGTTAACCTGGCATCAGCAAGTTCATTGACAAGCTTGGAATGAATGATCTCTATCTTTTGCCGCTTCTTCCTCTCTCTGTCAAGGTCAGCCTTCATTGCTTCAATGATTGCTCGGACCTTCTCATGCTCTCTGTTGCGCCACAATGCCTTCTCCTCTGCGAGCCTTTTCAAGAACTGATCCAACTTCTTCTTTGCTGATTTCCGTTCTGTCTCAAGTTCACTAATGCGGGCATGCGCCTCTTCAAGCTCAGTCCTGAGGGAAGAAATGATTGATGCAGAGTTCAGCTCCTGGTCTTCATGAAGCTTCAATTGGCTGTAGAATCTATAAACCTCTTCTGCTGTCACTGAGCTCCCAGGGTCCCATTTAGTTGCCTTCTCCAATGCAGAACTTGGAAAACCAGAGAATTGCTAAACATGAAAACAAACATAATTAGAGTAATGTTACAAGAAGAAACACACAGCGTCTAGCAAATCTGTAAACCAAAAGGTAACCTTGTGGATGCCACCATATTTTGGACTTAAGACTGACACCGGACTGGTGAACTCATGCTTCTTGCTCTTGTAAGTATGGAGATCAGTGCTTAGGGGATTGCAAAGCGACTCAACTTGTTGACAGCCAGAGACCGGCTGCAGAGACAAATGCAAGGTGCAGTGAAAAGAGTTATAAGATTTGTCGGGTTTAGTGAGAAATATATACCATCTAAGGAACAAAATACAGTCACATTGTCGTGTGACATATACAGACCACCTCAAGTGCTCTTGCACATTTATTGGGGGTACAAGTACCAAACTTTGCAAACAACCAAATAGATCAGAGATTGGAAGTGAGTAAGAAACAGCTACAAAACAAAAACAAATCACTAAATTAAGAGCAGAAGTATTCTTATGTAAGAGAGATCACGCATGTCCATTGCAGATTATACGAGGTTATCAAGAGATGTTGAAGGTTTCGAACAATCTGAGCATCAAGTAGCAATTCTAAACACAAGAATGCTGCCAAAATGTTAACTTCATACGAGAACAATATTTCGATCAAGCGTCGACCAGGGAGAACAAACCCTAGAAACAAAATCACAAAGGGGGGGGGGGGGGGGGGGTGAGGTTCATAGCATTATCATACCTCAAAACCTGGACGAGTTCGCCGGTCTTCTCCCACGCCGCCACAGGCTCCCCCACCAGAGTCTATAGGCCATAGGCTCCAGATCCCGGCTGCCAGCTTCCTCGCTGAGACCCGAGTGAACTTGGGAGGCAGCGACCGCAACGGCGCCTCACTTGCCATGACATCCTCGGCCTTCTGCGGGAGCTTCTCGTTGAACTTCCACCTGAGCAGGGGGGTGTTGGGCCCGCTCCTCCTCCCGCATGAAGCCGCGCCGTCCTTTCTTGGGTGGGCCCCGGCAGCAACGCCGAGGAATACGGGGCCGCGGGTCCTTCGACGGGGGCGGGGCTTGCACGCAGGACGGAGATCGGAGTGGGGCGGCAACTCCGTGTCCTGGGACGGGAGAATCACAGGGAGGCGGCGTGCGGCGGAGGTCGGCATTGGCCACAATTTTCACTCCGACAGCATCCGAATGAAAGAGGAGAGCGGACAGTGATCCGCTATAAAGGACGGAACACCAAGTCATGGATGGGAGACAAGCGTTTACCGAGTGTCGCCCGAATTACCGAACTACCCATGCTGAATTTCCACAGAATGATAAATAAAACCACTCAAAAATAATTATTGTTATTCAAATATCTACAATTTAATTTTTAATTATGATCTATTTTATAAAATTTCTTTTAAATGAGATACATAATTATAAAATCTTGACCTTTTTTATCACCCACACAAATATTTCCAGATTTATTTTAACTGTCAGTTGAAATTTTCTTTATAGAATTGAATTGATCTTCCTGAATTTAATATCAACCTATTCATTATTTTTTAAAATATAATCTATCTATTGAAATATTTTATATCTATTAAAAATTAATTTAAAAAAATAATTAAAATAAATAAACATACAAATATAATAAAATAATCATGGTCCGGGTGTCCGTTGCACGATCTTGGCACATTTTTGCAATTACATCTTGGTCGTACTTGAGATTCAGTTCCGATCGGCAACCGATGTAGTTCCAATGACAGGAAACGCGCTCACTTAAGTGAGAAAGACCAGAGATATCCACGTTTTTATTTTCTATTTGTCAGATAAATGTTTGCTGTGCTGCTGTCATGGTCGGATTTATCCCGTCCATATGGGCGGTAAAAAGGGATCCGAGGAAAGAGAGAGAATGCGGTGGCCGGTGGGTGCGGAGACGAGACCGGATGCGGCCCCTCGTCGTCGTCACGTGCCATTGTTATTTCAGATTACGTCATACCACGCGTTTCGGGTCAACATATAACGGGCTTTAAAGATCCGGCTCCTCTTCCTCCCTCGCAAACCCTACGCCCTCCCATTCTCTTCTTCCTCCTCTTCACGCCTCGCGGCCTGCTCCGCCGCCTGCTCTGCCACTTAGGTAACCTCCTCCTCCTCTTGCTCCCTCTCGATCCCCTTTTTTCCCCGACTGCACGCGACCCTGTTTGCGCCTTCTTAGAACTTAGGGGTGCTTTATGGTTTTGATTTACTCTATCGAAGTGCAAATTTGTTGCAGGGTGGAGGCTGATGATAATGGCAATGTCGCAATGTAGCAATGTAGGTGCAGTGGTTTTTTGAGTAGCTGATAGTTTTGTTGTCAGGTCTGGACGTTTCTTATGCCTGTACGTGGGATTATTGTGCATTTATTTCTTGATGATTAGTGTATATAACCATCAGTTCATTGGATGGGAATTAGAGGATGGTCAAGTTTGGTGGTTTTGAGGAGAAAGTATGGTTAGAAATTTTGTTTTAAGGTTTTGCCGTGAAATTGTCTCAGGATTTTGTTTAGAAGTGTGTCTGATATGATAAAGACATTGAGGATGGTTGGATTAGGATAAGTCTTATTTGTTCATCTGGGAAGGTTTACATTTGGTTAATGCACTAGTGCTTTGTTGTTGGAATAATCATGTTTCGTGATGACCATATTAGCATGGGTTTTTGTATTCGTAGGACCTACGGCCTGTTATTTACTATGAATTGTATTTTTCAGTTGATCAGACATGAATCACAAATACCCAAGTCATTTTAACACTATGTTGAATGCTGATTATAGGATGGAACATCGTTTGGGCTATATGTGATGGTAACTACAACTTGCTTTTTGTAGCATCTAGGACCTCTTTGTTTTTGTAGCATTGTTTGCTGAAGAACTTAATACCTTTTTAGTATCAGTTAATATTCATTGTTCTATAAGAGTTGCTGCATGACTTATGCAGCCGTGTACACTTATGTGGTATATTCCATATGGTTATAGTTTTGATGTTTTAAAAAGTCCCTTCTCAAATATGTTCAAAATTTCAATCATGTTTTAATCTGTTTCCCCTTTTTTTCATTATTTATACTTGTTTTGCTAACTAGTTTGTCATATAAAATAATTGTATTTGTATTTTCTTATCCATTAGGTAGCCATGTAAGCGTATTGCTTATGTTTTCCTCAGATCGTACATGGTGTATGCAGATTTTTCCTGCAGTCTTTGAGTATTTTTAACCTGCCTACAACATTCATTTGCAAGGATCCCTGGCAGTGTAGATACATTCAGGAATCTTGTGGCTGTAACATGCCAACTGGTCCTGGTATTTTTAACCTGCCTACAACATTCATTTGCAGGGATCCCTGGCAGGGTAGATACATTCAGGAATCTTGTGGCTGTAACATGCCAACTGGTCCTGGACTAGAGTCATTGGTAAACCGTATGTAGCATGTTCATCTTTTGAAAATCGATCGGTTCAGACTACTTATGCGTGCCTCGATGTAGTAATCTCTGGTTTATTCATGCAAGTTTTATCAAATAATGAACTGAATCTTTGAAGAGACAGGCTAATGAATTTTCCCATGCCTTATCTATTAATGACTTATCTCATGTTTAGGGAACTTTGAGAGGCTTTGACCAGGCTGCGAATATCATTCTTGATGCATTTCATGCCAGAGTTTACTCCACTAGGGTTTGTTTATTTTTTTTTTCCTTTCCATTTCAATGTTTAATCCCTTGCAAAGAAAGTAAATGGGATTGCCAATGTAGATTATACATTTCCAAATCCACGCGCTCGGTTAGTTCTCATTTTCCATTCTTTTCTGTAAGGAGAACAACAACTTGCCCTGAGGCTGTATATTATAAGGGGCGATAACATGTATGGTTCTTGAGTTTATACTGAAATTCTTCTTTTCTTTGCGGCTGCTAGATTCCTATTTCTTGACGATTTCAAATATCTGCAGAAGCGTCGTTGGAGAGTTCGACGAAGAGCTGGATCTAGTGAATGACCTGTTCAAGATTAAGGCTCATCCTCCTAATAAATGTAAAGATATTGATGCGGCTTGCTGCACACAAAAAAGATGCTGAATTATACTACATTGTGGTCCTTTAAAACAATAGCATTAGTGCTTGTTTGTAGTAAAAGTGTGTTTTCGTGAAACACTCTTACACGAATTAGTCCTTTTAAGTAAGGAATTGAAATTCAATTCCGGTGTTTGGAATGAATTGTAAAAACAGAATTGAATTGAATTCAATTGTTATACTTTTACGATTTTATCATGCGAGGATGGAGTCGGAACAACTTTGATTTGTTTTGTGAGGGGGCGATTTGGTAATTTAATTTGTTCAAGTGAATTCTTTTCATAAATCAGAGGTGTTTAGGTGTGATTTGTTTTGAGGGGGTTGAAAGAAATTAGAATTCAATTCCTTATCAATTCCTTCTTGAAAATTACTACCAAAGGATAGAATTGAATTTCAATTTCTAAAGGAATTTCAATTCTTTCCTTTCCAAACAGGGTGTTATCGTCATAGTTTGCGATACATGCCACAAAAGCTTGATTCTTAAAGGGAATTTGATGCTGCACAAGCACAAAGGAGATTGATTGTTCATAGGTTTGTGGAGTAGGAATCTAAAAGAGAGCTTGATGTTTTGAAAATTTTATGAGTAGAAATCTGAAATTTGGAGTAAAGATGTATGGACACTTAGATATCCCACTTATGTAGGAAATAATCATATCCCTAAACTTGTTTATTAAAGGGAACGGATGTTAATCATAACATTATGTTTATTTATAGCCATTCTTCGTAGAATAAAAAATACCTTGTAATTTCAACACAACTCTTTATTTGGTTAGTTATTATTCTTAACTTGTAACTGAGCGTGATTTACGTGTTTAATTTTTTAAAAATAAATATGGTATTTGTGGTTCTTAAGAAGTATGAAAAAAGGGTAATTTAATGAACCACTTAATAAAAATTCCTAAATATATAATTCAACAAATCTTTTAAATATCTAAATCATGTAGATAAATTTGTAAATACCTAAATTAGTACTTGATTCCTGATTTGCCTCTTGTCCACATCTCATACTTGTCCGAACCGGAGAAAATTAAATAAACAATCGAAAAATAAATGTCGGCCCCAACCACAGATATGTTTTTTCCCACCCGAGATCGTCAAAGAGAAAAGTCATTGGAACCCTAGATCCTTAATGGTCACGGAGGAGAAGAATGTTAGTATTGGATATATAATATTTAACCCAGAGTTTTGATATATGACTAATGTTAAAGTTGGATTAGTCATGATCTAACTAGTTGTGTCAAATTTGTAAGTGCACGATACTTGATAGATGTTAAAGTTCTAATTGTGAACTAGGCGGTGACTAAGTCCTAATGGAACTATGCATCTAAAGTTTTGATTGAGAATCAGACATAAGCTAAGTTTTGGTTGGAGATCAAGCAACGAATTCCTAGCTAGAGGCTAGGTGAATTAAGTCTAAGTGATTAAGACTTGATAAACAAATTCCTAGCTGGAGGTTAGGTGAATCAAGTCTAAGTGATTAAAATTTGATAGACAAATTCCTAACTGGAGGTTAGGTGAATCAAGTTCAAGTGACTAAGACTGGACAGATAAATTCCAAGTTAGGTGCTAGGTGAATCAAGTCTAAGAGGAGTTAGTTGGGAGCTGAAGGCTTGACAACCAAATCTAAGTGGAAGTAGCTGGGAGTTGTAGTTCGGCACCTCAGTCTAAATGAGTCAGCTGGAGGTTGAACATCCAAATCCAAAATTTTATATCTAGTATTGCACTAACATTTACAGAGTTGGGAATTTAGAACGTTTGGTTTCTGAACATGCGACTCAGTCGACTGAACCCTTATAAATTCAAAATCAAAAAGTAGTTTTAGTCGACGTTCGATCAAGAGGTTCCGTCGACTAATAGTGAGGATCAGTCGACCGAACAAAGAGATAAGACAACAAGTTGATCGGATAAGCCAAGGGAGAGACAATTGATTAGTCGACTAAATAGAATCTCATTCAAAGGCTGAATTTGAACATGAAGTCGGGTAGGTTTAAAGGATCAGTCGACTAAACCTACTAATCAATCGACCGATTAAGTTCACATCATGAAATTTGATCCTGAGTTTAGGGGATCAGATGAGCTAAAGCAACTCTATAAAAAGGAGGTTCGGTGTTGAAGAAAAAATAATTCTAACAGCAACTCTCTCGACTCTTTATGCTCATCTTAAGTGTCCGTGCAAGCTGCGCTTCGAGCTGAAGATCTTTGGCAACCCTACAAGAAGTTTCTAACCTATGGTTGTTGGTAACGATTTAATATTGTGCATTCATTTATCATCCAATTAAGTACATTGGGAAGAGTAAACATGTTACAATCTTCCACATTGTGTAACAAATCACTCTTTCGAAAGCTTCCCAAAAGAGGATATTAGTAGATTGCCCGTCGTATACAATCCGAAGAGTCCTGAGCGTTGGAGTAGTAGTTGTTGGGGCTACGAACTAAATAAAAACAAAAACGTTCTTACTTTCCATTGTGTTCTTCCTGTTTTATTTTTCTACTGCATACTCAAGTTTCTTGGAAGTGTTTTAAAAGCCAAAAAATAGGGAAATCTTTAAAATTGAGATTCACCCCCCCCCCCCCCCCCCCCCCCCCCCCCCCCCCCTCCCAAGAAAAAGGCTTAAGTCTGTGCTAGATCCACAACTCCATTGCACTACGAGCTAACACAAGAACACCTGACTAAAGTCGGTCGGTGCAATAGCGTTAAACAACTCTGGGAGAAACTAATTGAACTACATAAAAATTCAGCTAATTCAAGAAGTATTAAAAAGAATATATTATTAAGTCAGTTTCAAAACATCTAAATAAAAGAGGTTGAAATGGTAAGTCAGCTGCACATCCACTTTAAAGAGATACTAAACGTCATCCATGCAATCAGCGAACTGGTAGACAACCACGATTTGATTAGGGATGCACTTAACATATTTCCAAGTGGGCATCAATGGTTGATGCGTACAAAGCATTTAACGACTTGTTTACTATCAAATTAGATGAAGTCTTTTGTGATTTTGAGCTTCAAGAATGAATTAATCTTGATCAAAAAGAGAATGGTATAACTTTGATTGCAAAAAAATTCAAACCAAGATTCAAATCCAAAGAAGAGACTGAATACGAATCCGAGCCCGAATCAACATCCGACGAAGATGATATCTCTTCAGAAATTATACACCTGGTTAAAAGGATGATCCGATGGAAGAAATTCACTCAAAGATTTGTAAAAAAAGAGATCTCGAATAAGGATCTAGCGAACATTCAATTTTTTGAATGCAAGAAGAAAGGATACTTCGGAACTAAATGCCCCTTATTAGAGGAGAAAGAGAGTGAACCTAAAAAAAAGAAGAAGAAGGCACTGAAGATAACTTGCGATGAGTCACATCTAGTTGACTTCTTTGCTTGGCTTACATCTTGCTTTAATTTTTAATCTTATCTGACTTAAATATTATTATTTGATTGATTTTATTTGACTTTGATATAACTTGAAGCACCATAGTTGATTTTACTTAAATTATCTTTGTTAATTCCTACAATATTATATTAGACTATATGTCATGCTTTATTTACATTTATCCCATTTTTTATAAAAGAAAAGATAAAGAGAGAGATACAAGAAAGATAAAAATCAAGTGTTTATTAACTTTTTGAAGATATGAGGTTGTCCTACTTATATGAAGAAAATAATATCATATAAGTTGGATGCTAAATTTGATAAGTGTTTATTTATTGGATATCCTAAAGAAAATATGGGTTACTAATTCTATAATTCCTTGGAACAAAAGGTGTTTGTTTCAAGGTATGCTATATTCCTAGAGAAAGAGTTCATCTTATAGGAAAATAATAGGAGTATGGTTGAACTTAAGGAAGTTCAAGAGACTCCAATAAACACAAAAGATATGCCTAGCCAAGAACCACTATCGATTACTCATAGTGATGAGCTATCGGATTAACCTATGGAGATACTGATAGATGTGTATACTAAAAGACTTGCTCTTTTTATATAAGATCATCTATATTTTTTGAAAAGAGAATCACAACAACACTAGATGCGTATTTATATTAGTATACGCATAAAAGTCCTTTACTTTGCATTGTAGATAACATGGTGTGTGGTGACACATAGAAGATCATGTTATCAGCTCCTTGCCTAGTATAAGCAGAGACTCACATCCGAGATGGAATTGGACAAACCATCAGGATGGTTGTAGTGTAATTAGGTATGGTTTGTCTTGACCATAGAATTACACTAGTGTGCTTTGTGTGTATTGAGTAGGACCAAAACCAGAGGTCATCCAATTTGTACTGACTTGATAATTGGATTAGACCTCGGATTTATTATGGAGTACAATTCCTAAATCCTGATATAATAACGGGCATATATAGTTAATAATTATTTCTTTGATTTACCAATGAGCGAGATTTATTCTGCTAAATCGATAGGCCAGGTAAGTTGGGAAATAATATTAATTATATGGTGTACCATTAATTATTGACGAAATCCATGTCCTGGTGAGTCGGGATGATGATGCCCCCTTGATGAGCTCAAAAGGTTCATCATGTTAAACCCTGCAAGTGGATTTGATCCGACATGATGATAAGGTTGAGTGGTACTAGTCAAGGAGCCAGAAGTCGATTAATTAAAATTGTCAGTAATTTAAATTAATCGACGGACATTCAATATCTTAAACACGAGGGGATGGATGACTCATAATAGGTGGAGCCCATATGAAAATATGGGGGTTGGTGAGCAAGTTCAATGGAGATCCTTTAGTGGAATTGATCTTCATTAATGTATTGGTTGTAGATCCATTAGTGGGCCAAGATCCAACTCCTCCTCTTGGTCCCTACCTTAGCCCTATATAAACCCCATGAGATCATGAAACCAAAGCTTAATCATCCAATTAATCAACCCAAGGCCTCTCTCCTCTCTTCTCTCCCTTTTCTCTCTCCTAGGTCACGGCAAGGAGAAGGAGTTCTCTCCTTCTCCCTTTCTTCTTCCTCCCTTAACCTCTCGGTGGAAGGCCACTACTAGACAAAGGGGGTCCTCTCTACTCCCTTTTGTGGTGTACGGTGAGGAAGGACTGGTGGCTAGCGAAGGAGAGGTGGCGGTGGGAGTTTGCGGCGGCGGCGGCGCAAGGTGAGGAAGGTGAGGGTTTCCGGCCGATTTGGGTAAAGGAGAAGGTAGTTTCTCCTCTTCTTCTTCATCTTCCTCTTTGGATCTTCCTTGCTGTTGGCGAACTTGGCAAGCTCTCAATGGCTGGCGGTGCAAGGAAGAAGGAGGGAAGGTGCCGACGGCTCAAAACCCTAGTGGCTAGGGTTTTTTGGCTAGGTGCAAGAAGAAGTGTTTCATTGGTATTCCTTGGTGATCTCGGTTCTTGGTAGCTCATCGCCCACATGACGTCCGGGAGAGAAGGGACATAAGGTAGAAGACTACGAGGTAAAGAGAGGTATATTTCTCTCTCGGCTCTATTATTTCACTTCGTTATTTTATGTGATTGATTAATTATTATCGTGTTAATTATTTGATAATTAATTGTAATAATTAATCATATTTTGGACCCCAATAATAAACACAAAAACCGGCGATCCACTCGTCGTCTTTTCCACGATTGTTTGGTTAAAAGAATTACAAGGCTAGATCTTTATGATTGGCCAAGTTGTAATTCGTACTGAACGATACGATGACGAGATGGTCGTTGGGAGATGGGTCTCCATTCGAATTAATTTTTAATCTGTAGATATGGAGAGGTCTCTCAAGGACGACCAAGTATTCACTTAAAAAACCCGCCAAGTCATACCCATCAGATACAACCTCTTTATAGATCTGGCACGACACGTAATATTCCTAAGAGATGAATTTCTTATAAGTGAATCGAATGATGTGTTGCTCATTGAAGATGAGGAACCTACTGATTATGAAGAAATCTAAAAAGTTCAGAAAGAAATAAGTGGCTAATAGTCATGAAGTTAAATGAATTCCACGTATGAGAACTAAGTTTCGAACTTTGTAGACCCACCTGAAGGCGTCACGCCTATTGGGTGCACGTGTGGTTTCAAGAAGAAAACTAACATGGATGGTAATGTAATTACCCACAAAACAAGATTAGTGGTGATGGACTATCATTAAAGGCTAAGTGTAGACTATGATGAAACCTTCTCACCAGTAGATATGCTTAAATTCATTCAGATACTTTTGACCATAGCAACTCATTATGATTATGAGATATGATAGATCGATGTGAAAATAGTTTTCCTTAATGAAACCCTGTTCGAGGATGTGCATATGATACCGCTTGAGGGTTTCATATATGTTGAAATAAATAAAGTATGCAAGCTTTAACGATTCATTTATGAACTGAAGCAACCATCCAGAAGTTGGAATATCCATTTTATTGATGTAATCAAAGAGTTTGATTTCTCATTAAATTCTGACAAACCATTGTTGGTGCAAGATGCATCAATAATGTCTTCCTCTAAGTGTTTCGATGTTTAACAATACATTTAAGTTAGTAACAATATGTGTTAGACAAGGTAAGGGTTAGTCAAAGTGATCAAGGGATAAATCAAACAGGACCTTATGTTTGGTAGGGTTAACCCAGGTTTGATTAGGTTGACAAAGGTTTAGCCAAACAGGATCTGATGTTTGGCAGGGTGAACCAGAACCCAGGGTTGGTTAAGGTGACCAAGGGTTAGCCAAACAGGACCTGATGTTTGGCAAGGTGATCAAACCGAGATTTAATCTGGTTAATATACTAAGGTTTGATCAGTTAGAACAAGGGTTAGCTAAATAGAATATGATGTTTAGCAGAAAATCCAGGGTTGGTCAGTTAGACCAAGGAGTAAGCCAAATAGGACTTGATGTTTGGTAGAAGAGAAGTCCTAGTTAACCTAGGCAAGAAGTCTTGACCTGCAAGGTTGAGCACTAAGTCCTGGCCGAGGGTTGGGCACTTAAGACCTGACCGAGGGTTGGGCACCAAGGTTCTGGTTCGAGGAATTGGACACTAAGTCCTGGTCGAGGGCTGGACACTTAAGACCTGATCAAGGGTTGGACATCGAAGTCCTGGTTCAAGGAATTAGGCACGAAGTCTTGGTCCGAGGGATCGAGTAACTTAGCTGAGCGATGACTAAGGACAGAAGTAGAGACGGGTCGAGGTTCGAACGTCTCGAGATCCAGAAGTCTCGGAGGCTAAGTAAAAGTCCAATCGGAGGTCCCGGTTGGCAAAAGTAACGTCTCCAGGGTGAAGTAGGTTAAGGCGCGTTCCCAGGGAAAGGGAACATTAGGCGTCGGTTCAACCTAGGGTTTCGAAAGAAATCCAAAGTCAGAACCAATCTTTAAGGCTAAGATTATCTGTATATTTGTCTTGTGTTTGATTGTCTTGCAGGTACCTGGAGTTGGAGGCAAGACAAAACAGCAAACACAGGGGAAATGACACCTGGGAGGAGCATCCAGGGCGCCCCCATGCTTCAAGGTGCCCTCAAGGCCATCCCAGATGCCCTGGATGGCTGGGTTTATCCCTGCACGAAGACCGCGATTGCAGATCAGATTTGACCGCCTATAGGGCGCCTCAGAGGCCTCTAGGGCGCCCTGGATAATACTATAAAAGGGGCTTCGACCCCTCAACTCAGAGCAACAGTTCCATCATTTGCTAAGGCATTCTGAGTGAAGAAAAAGCACTAGAGACGAAGCTCCAGGAGGAAGTGCGCTGCACTTCGGACTTCCAGATTGGCCGGACCTTCGACTTTCTTTTTGGTTTGCCTTTATTTTACGCACTTAATTTACATATTCTTTGGTTGTAAACTTGAACTGTAAGACGGGTATTCTCCACCTCCAGAAATTCCGAAAAGGAGACCAATAGTGGACTCACGCCGAGTACATAGGTCTTGGGTGTACTTACCTAGGGGGGTCGGGAACCAAGTAAATAAATCCCGCGAGTCTCTGTTTGTTCTGTCTTTCTTTTCTATTTTCTGCTGCGCACTAACTCTTTGACTAGAACAAACGAACGACGAGTTTTTTGAAAGATTTTTCGAGTCGATATTCACCCCCCTCTATCGACGGCATCGATCGTACAAGTGGTATCAGAGCCTGGAAGCTCTTCACCAGACTAACAGCCGACGGAGCAAAGAAGCCAGGAATCGAGGGGAGCCAGTGGTGAATCAGGTACATTTTTAATAATGTCAGTATTTAAATTTCATATAATATGTTTTAAGTGCAGCGAGGACACTATAAAAACCAGTGTCCTACTCGTAAGACTCGATCGTCACCACCGGCAGCAAAGGAGGTACCAGCGCCAGGAGTCCGGAGGGACAAAAGCCATATCAGATGCTTCAAATGCCAGAAGCAAGGGCATTACAAGAACCAGTGTCCAGACTGGAAGATCAGCAGAACAACAAAGCGAAAGGAGGTATGGAAAATTAATTATTACAATAATTTTCAAATTTCTGAAATTCCTGCACAGTTTTTCAAGCATGCTGATAATTTAAATATTACTGAAAATTTTTCTGATAAATTAGATTTTTGCATAACCAACTTAATTTGTTACAAGACAATTTATCAAATGTGAATAGGATTAAAATAACGAATATAAATTCTTTAATCTTTAACATTAATACTAAAATTTTTAATTAATAATAATTCTGATAATGTTAAGGATGATAATAATGTCTTAATTAATAATAATTCTAATAATGTTAAGGATGATAATAATGCCTTAATTAGTAATAATTCTGATAATTATGATAATTCTGAGGATAATTCCGAAATTGTCATTAATGATCTTTCTGAGAATTCTGATAAAAACCTAATTAATATTCCTGAAGATAATAATAGTCAATCCTTAGTCAAATTTACTGATTTGGTATATAATACTACAAATTTAATAAATAACCCTGAAAATTACTCTACCTACTTTGAAGATAATGATAAAATTTTCATTAATAACTCTGAAAATGAAGATGAAGAATATGATTCTGAAGATGAAGATGATCAACAAAATTAAGGATATAATTAACAAGGCTTACAAAAATTCAAATAAGGCAGAAGTATTAAATAAATTTGAAAGCTTAAAAACAAAAGAAATAGTTAAGGAATCAGAAATTTTTGAATTTATGGAAATGATGCAATTAGACCCACAATTACTATTTAACCCTAAAATCTTAAACCCTAAATCTTAATAACCTAAATTCAAATTAAATCTTAATAACTTAAATTCAAATTAAATCTTAAATTCAAATAACTTAAATCCTAATTAATTCTTAACAACCTAAATTAATTCTTAAATCTTAATTAATTCTTAAACCTTAATTAATTCTTAATTAATTCTCAAATAATTAAACCTTAACTAATTCTTAATTAATTCTCAAATAATTAAACCTTAATTAATTCTTAAACCTTAACTAATTCTTAATTAATTCTCAAACCTTATTTAATTCTTAAAAACCTTAATTAACTCTTAATTAACCTTAACTTTAATTAATAACTTCAATTAATTCTTAATAATTTTAACACTAATTAATCCATAATAATTTTAACTCTAATTAATTCTTAATAATTTTAACTTTGGTTAATCCTTAATAATTTCAATCTTAGTTAATCCTTATTAATTTCAATCTTAACTAATCCTTAATAATTTCAATCCTTAATTCAATAAAATCCACGAACTAAATTCTAATTAATTAATTTTAGATATGAAATTAAATAAAATCTTACCCAACTGGAACAATCAATTTAATAATATTAAATATGTCAACGTGGGTTGACATATTCACGGGTTCACACGATATGTATCAAATCGAGAATTTGATACATTATTAGAAACTTAATCAAAATGTTTTGACTTGATTGACTCATGCATAAATGTCATGTACATGCATTCGCTTATTTTTCTTATATATATCTGCCATGCCATACATGCTAGTTTACTATTCCTGCTTAACTTAGAACGGTTAGATAGGAAAAAGGTTGGTTGATACTTGCCTAACCTAGTACCAGGGTAGGGCGAGATGATAGTACGTTAGAGAAACTTGGCCTAGCTAAGTGGAACTAGCCGAAGCTACCTCGCCACATCTTAGACTAGTTAGACCATAGTTTGTCAAAGAGTAAAATAAAAGTATTATTTCTTTAAGAGGCATTGTCTAAGGAAAGGGTTGATGATCCAATAAGGATACGGCCAAAGAAGGCTTCTGTGCTTCACCAAGACCTGGAAGCCGATTACTGAAAATTACTTTTAATTTGCAAATTATTAAACTCGAATCTAACTCAAGGTCAACCAGTCTATAAATAAAATTGAGAAAAATTATTCAAACATCTCACATACACCCATAAGGCAACCCTGCTTACTTGTATTCCAACACTTAGAATGGGTGAGATGTTAAGGACTAATTAATTGACAAATATTTTTCAAAATGTTTTCAAAATCTCTAGGTTATGTTCTTAAAAATCTATTTTCAAAATAGTTGATTAAACATAATAATGTTTTTATGAATTTCATGCTTGATTGGGTGTTTATCTATAAATATATTTTCAAAAATTATATCTTTTCGAAAATTGTTTGACCTACACACTTAGACACAAACCTCTTAGGTCAACACTAAAGTCCCTTAAGACACTTAGGTAGAGGTCCTTGTAGTTAACAAGGGTAGCCAGAAGGTGTCAGGTTCAGGGAGAGTCTTTTAATTATTTTTCAAAATATTTTTTTAAAATTATCATCATTTCAAAAATTATTCTTTTGGAAAATTCAGATTTTTTTAAAATGATATATGCTTTAAAAATTATCATCATTTCAAAATACATTTTTGAAAAATGTTTCAAAAACTTATTATATCCTTCAAAGTATTTTTAAAAAATTATTTCGTTGAAAACTATCTTATTCTTTCAAAAACAATTCTTTCAAAAACATGTTAATTACTCTTTTGATTTAGATGAACTCTAAAGACACATAGGAAATATCCTTTATGATCTTCAAGGATTTCTAAGATTGTGTCAAATTTAGGGGGAGTCCTACTCAAAAGAAATTGATTCTATTTTCTGACCTTTTTTTGAAAAATTATTGGATAATTCTTTTCGTTTGAATCAAACCTTAAGACTTAGAGAAAGATCACTTGTAGTTAACAAGCTTCCTAGGACTGTGTCAGGTTTAGGGGGAGGCCAAATTAAAAGAACTATTAAAATTTTCAAAAATATTATGTTTTCATACGCTATCGTTTCAAAATCAGTTTGAAAACATGATATTCTCTTTTCAAAACACTATCTTTTCAAAATCAATTTTATAATCTTCTCAGTCATAAAAATTATTTTGTGAAAATCTTTCCATCTTTTGAACAAAGTCTTTAAAAATTCATCTCATCTTGAGTTTGGAAAATTTTCCAGGGCACTTAGGAAAAGTTTGTTGTGGCTAACAAGATTTCCTAGGATTGTGTCAGACTGGAAAAGAAACCAAATCAAGAAAGTGATTTTTCTAAAATATACATTTATGGAAAATCCCTAAGACACATAGGAATTCTCTTGTGGTCAACAAGATTTCTAGGATTGTGTCAGACTTAGGGAAATTCATGTTCTTTTTAATTTATATATTGTTGGTGCAATTTCAGTACTTGGTGTTTTCTGTATACGTTATAAAACAAGTACTTAGTTTTTCAAAAAAAAGGGGGAAAGAATTTTGAAAATTATTTTTTTTTTCAAAAATTATATAAGTATTTTCAAAAGGAGGAGAGAAATTATCTCAAATGGGGAAAAGGCTTAAGTTATATTTTTTCAAAAATTTTCATTGTTGGTGTAAGTTTTTTCGTAATTTTTTGATGTGTGACAAAGGGGGAGAGAAGAGCTTAAGTTAGATTTTTTTTTCGATTTCTCCCAAAGGATTAAAACCAGATTTAACCCTTAGACCGAATCTAACTTAAGATATTGTCAAACATCAAAAAGGGGGAGATTGTTGGTATAAGATGCATCAATGATGTCTTCCTCTAAGTGTTTCGATGTTTAACAATACACTTAAGTTAGTAACAATATGTGTTAGACAAGGTAAGGGTTAGTCAAAGTGATCAAGGGTTAAACCAAACAGGACCTTATGTTTGGTAGGGTTAACCCAGGTTTGATCAGGTTGACAAAGGTTTAGCCAAACAGGATCTGATGTTTGGCAGGGTGAACCAGAACCTAGGGTTGGTTAAGGTGACTAAGGGTTAGTCAAACAGGACCTGATATTTGGCAGAGTGATCAAACCAAGATTTAATCTGGTTAATATACTAAGGTTTGATCAATTAGAACAAGGGTTAGCTAAACAGGATATGATATTTAGCAGAAAACCCAGGGTTGGTCAGTTAGACCAAGGAGTAAGCCAAACATGACTTGATGTTTGGCAGAAGAGAAGCCCTAGTTAACCTAGTCAAGAAGTCTTGACTTGCAGGGTTGAGCACTAAGTCCTGGCCGAGGGTTAGGCACTTAGGACCTGACCGAGGTTTGGGCACCAAAGTCCTGGTTCGAGGAATTGGACACTAAGTCCTGGCTGAGGGCTGGGCACCTAAGACCTGACCGAGGGTTGGGCACCAAAGTCATGGTTCGAGGAATTGGGCACTAAGTCCTGCCCGAGGGTTGGGCACCAAAGTCCTGGTTCGAGGAATTGGGCACGAAGTCTTGGTCCGAGAGATCGAGCAACTTAGCTGAGCAATGACTAAGGACAGAAGTAGAGACGGGCCGAGGTTCAGAAGTCTCGAGATCCGGGAGTCTCGGAGGCTAAATAAAAGTCCAACCGGATGTCCCGGTTGGCAAAGTAACTTCTCCAAGGTGGAGTAGGTTAAGGCACGTTCCCAGGGAAAGGGAACATAACCAATCTTTAAGGCTAAGATTATTTGTATATTTGTCTTGTGTTTTATTGTCTTGCAGGTACCTGGAGTTGGAGGCAAGACAGAAGAGTAAACGCAGGGGAAATGACACCTGGGAGGAGCATCCAGGGCACCCCTAAGCTTTAGGGCACCCCCATGCTTCAGGGCGCCCTCAAGGTCATCCCAGGCGCCTTGGATGGTCCCAGGTGCCCTGGATGGCTGGGTTTATCCCTGCGCGAAGACCGCGATTGCAGATCAGATTTGACCGCCTATAGGGCGCCTCAGAGGCCTCTAGGGCACCCTGGATAATACTATAAAAGGGGTTTCGACCCCTCAACTTAGAACAACAATTCCATCATCTGCTAAGGCATTCTGAGTGAAGAAAAAGCACTAGAGACGAAGCTCTACAACTAAGGAGGCTCTAGGAGGAAGTGCGCTGCACTTCGGACTTCCGGATTGGCCGGACCTTCGACTTTTATTTTTGGGTTGCCTTTATTTTACGCACTTAATTTACATATTCTTTGATTGTAAACTTGAACTGTAAGACGACTATTCTCCGCCTCCGAAAATTTCGGAAAGGAGACCAATAGTAGACTCATGCCGAGTACATAGGCCTTGGACGTACTTACCTAGGGGGTCAGGAACCAAGTAAATAATTCTTGTGAGTCTCTGTTTGTTCTGTCTTTCTTTTATTTTCCGCTGCGCACTAACTCTTTGACTAGAACAAACGAACGACGAGTTTTCTGAAAGATTTTTTGAGTCGATATTCACCCCCTCTATCAACGGCATCGATCGTACAACCTTGTGTGTACAAGAAGGTTAGTAGGGGTGCGGTTATGTTCCTAGTATTGTATGTTGATGATATATTATACAGTTAGTTAAAGTTTGGTTGTTCAAACTATTCTTCATGAAAGACATGGGAGAAGCAATTTATATGGTTGGGATTAAAATCTATAAAGATAGATCAAAATAGTTGCTTAGTCTTTCGTAGTCTACATATATAGATCAAGTGTTAAAGTGGTTTGGCATGTCAGAATCCAAGAATAATTTCATACCCATGAGATATGAGATTCACCTTTTGAAGTCTATGTCTCCACGAAACCAAAGCGAGAGAATTTACATGAATGAGGTGTCATAAATGTCATGAGCAAAGCCAGTCAGATTCAGGCATGGATCATTGGGTGACTGTTAAGATAATCCTTAAGTATTTAAGAAGAACTAAGGATGTGTTCTTGGTATATGGAGAAGGTGATATAGTTATATGTTGGTATACTGATGTCAGCTTCTAGATAGACAAGGATGACATCAAGTCTCAATCTGGATACATATTTACATTGAATAAAGGTGCAATAAGTTGGGAGAGTGCCAAGTAAGACATCGTTGTAGATTCAACCTGTGAGGTGGAATATATTGCAACTTTTGAAGCAACAAAAGAAGCAGTTTGGATAAAAAAGTTCATCACTGAATTTGGAGTGATTCTGACCATTGTTGAAGCATTACCAATTTACTGTGACAACACTAGAGTCATCAGGCAAACTAAGGAACCAAGGTCTCACTAACGATCCAAACATATGCTTCGCCGCTATTATCTGATCATGGAGATAATCAGTAGGAATGAAATACAACTCGAGAAAATATCCACCGAAAGAAACCTAGCGAATCCTTTGACAAAAGCTCTACCACAAAGCAAGTTTGAGAGTCATGTACAGGCCTACGATGTTGCACACCGTGACGATTGACATTAGGCCAAGTGGGAGTATGTTATATTTGAGAGATATCCAAAGGCAATTGCCTTTTGTTATGTACTATTTATTTGATAAATAAAGATCCACTAATTAAATGCATATTCTATGTGTGCTTAATTAGTTCTTAAACTCACTTACTGAATATTCGCAATACAATTTATATCATGCGAGAACTTGATTGGATCATAACTAGTTAGTATCTTTACATGTGCAATTATGAATGTATTGAAATCTTTCCTAATCAATAAATTGATGTATTCGGATATCATCAATTTTGTGAGACAATCACGGGTTATACTCCTTGGTCTAATCAAACAACTGTTCCTCATTAGCTAGAGACATTAGGATGTCGAGAGTTAAATGTGAATGTTAGTTATGGTAACTAATTTATTGGAGTTGTTGAGGCAATCTGTGGTCTGGAGTGAGCAAGTGTTTTGATGTTTGGGCAAATGGTTTAAGTTAGGTTTACCCTTGTGTTCTTATATGCGTATGTTGAGTGTGTAGGTTGTACAGGTTACACATATGGGCTTGACTAGATGACCTCGATATGGTGAAGGATGACATGGAGGCAAGCTGGAGGCTTGCGTGCGCATCCGAGAGACTTTGGATAGCAGAGACGATGAGCTAATGGTCACGGACTTCGAGGTATACGTGAAGGATGACATGAAGGTAAGCTGAAGGCTTGCGTGCATCCGAGGGACGGGAGCCGAAGATGAAGATGGCGCGAAGGCAACAGTCGAGGCTGCGGATGAGAAGTCAGTCGAGTCGTGAGGGTACGAGTGCTGAGAGAAGTGCACTCGGGAAGAGAACCCCTAGGTGTGTGAGTGGGGCAGTCGACTGCCTGGGAGGCAGTCGACTGATAAAACTCACAGAATGATTTCGGGGCTGGACCAGTCGACTAGTAAAATGGCAGTCAACTGGTAACCCCGAAAACTAGCCGTTGGGCTAGCTGTTGACTAGCAATCAAGGCTAGACTAGTCGACTGGTGGCGAGGGTTTCAGCCCGAGTCCTATTTAAAGAGGACTTCGTGGTGGCTGAGATTCTTGACGAATCTTGTCTTGGTTAAAGGCAAAATAGTAGTCTTTGTGCTCAGGTCGTGTCAAGGTGCTGTGGCGAGGTTTCTCCACCCACAAGGAGCGACAGAGTTAGCCGAAGGTTATCCAGGGATTGATTCACTGACGGATTCTTGGATTAGTCACCCGTCCGGGGTGGATACCAAGTAAAACCTGGTTTGTTAGCATTGTCTTTATTGTCTTTTGCATATTATTATTTCCGCTGTGCTAACAACCTTGTAGAGATTCAACGAAAAAGTGCTATTCGCCCCCCTCTAGAACGCTAGTCGATCTATCAGGAGTAACCTGCCGTGAGACTTCATATGGTTCTCTAGATATATAGATTTATCAATGAAGATCTCATTGTAGCTTAAGTGAGTTTTCTTCGACTTGAGGTATTCAAATGACCTTAATCATGAAGACTTATACTTTGATATCATAAGTAAACATCTTCTTGGAAGTGTAGCATGGAGATGATTGGGTATAAATCAAAGTATTCGAAGGTGTTTGGATAATCGACAGAGGATCCACTACTCCTTGAGAGGAGATATATACCCTAGAGCCACTCGTTAGGATTGTTCATTAAAATCTTTAGCCAAAACATTACATGTTAAGAGTATGAGACTCTTGGACACATGTCTCTGTAATTTGAATCAGCAGGACAAGGAAGTATTGCTTGGGCTAGGTGTGACGTAGTTAGCCTAGTGAGGATTGACACATAGACCATGTCCTAAACCAAGTGGGTATAAGACGAGTGAAAGAAATGAGACACAATGCACTATAGCTGCTAAAAGGTTTCATAAAAGGATCTGGAATCAATCGTTGATGTTCTGGTCAATTGGGGATCATGACGTACTACTAGGTATCATTTATGATTGATATATAATTAATGGTTAATTATGGATGACCAACATAACTAGAAATCTATTGGGTCACACGCACTATGAATTTATCTTAAAGACTTAAAATGAGTTTGAGAATTGGATTCTCATATCAAGAAAGATCGTGTTTAATTGAACCAAATGAAGAATAAATATGAAAAGATATTTGTTGGAACAGAAACGTAGATGGACCATATATATTATAGGCGATATGGATTTATTATGGTTTAATAATAAACCAAAAGGAGTTTCGTTTAATTTTGAACCAAGGTGGTTTAATAAATAAATCAAAAAGGGGTTGGTTTAATTATGAACTACGATGATTTAGTTTTGAACCAAACTTAATGATAATGAATTAGGTTAGTTTGACTTATTGAGGTTGGGAGATGACTTGCTCCCAAGTCATGAAGAGGTGTATAAATATAACCCATCATGAGGAGAAGAGGTATGAATTATTCTTGAGAGAAAAAAACCCTAATCAGAGTAGGGCTTTCCTCTCATCTCTTCTCTCTCTCTCTCCCTCTCCCTCTCCCTCTCCCTCTCTTCTCCCGATGCTGCCCAACAGCAAAGGGGGTGACCCCCTTTGGTTGTGCCACCTCCATCCACCGTTGGTAGCCCTCGGCTATCGAAGCTTTGCCGTCGGCCACCCGTCATCAGCCATCAGTCACCGTTTGCCCATCGCCACCCTCAATTAGCCACTGGCCATCATTGGCTAATTCCCCCAATGTCGACTAAATTGTTGATCAGATGATAAATGTGACAAGTGGAGAGTTTCTATCACGATTTCATGCTATTTGAACCTACTTTACATGCATGATTTCAACTTGGATATACCTTTTGTCTAATTTCTATGTTCATCTATACTTGAATATTGCTTTCATGTATTTTGGATGATAGGTACACAATTTGGAGTGAGGATTGGAGAAGAAGATCAAGAAGACTTGAATGAATTAGAATGTTATTAACTTTTGCAGCCTATAGAGGGTTCAAACTATACCAGATGGATGTCAAGTCTGCCTTTCTTAATGGATTCATAAAAGAAGAAGTATATGTATGGCAGCCCTCAGGATTTGAGGACCTAGACAAACCTGAATATGTATTCAAGCTTAGGAAAGCCCTTTATGGGTTAAAACAAGCACCTAGGGCATGGTATGAATGATTATCAATCTATTTAATTTCTAAGAAATTTAACCAAGGTCAAATTGACTCCACATTATTTGTTAAAACCTTAGAAAAAGATATATTCATTGCACAAATATGTTGAGGCAATCAACCCTTAAATGATTGGAAGATCATGGTTTTGATGTGTGTGGATGGATATGTTTAAGGTTAGAGTGTTATGTTATATTTGATGTGTGTAATTGAGTTTGCAGGACTTGGAGAATCACACATGGTGGACATATCCGAGGGACAAGAGCCGAGGGAGGAGGACTCCAAGGGCAAGCCGGGAAGTGGACTTCAAGGGCATACGTGAAGGGTGGCATGGAGGCAATCCAAGGGAGACTTGTGTGCGCATCCGAGGGGCGAGAGCCAGAGGAAGACGACTTCAAGGGGCGAGCCAAGGAGTGAACCTGAAGGCATACGTGAAGGACTATGTGAAGACTGGCTAGGAGTGAGTGGGCAGTCGACTGGCCAGAGGGCAGTTGACTGTGAAAACTCACAGAAGGTTTTCAACATTCTCCCAGTCGACTAGCCTAGAGGCAGTCAACTGATATACCCCCGAAAACTAGCCGTTGGCTAGCAATTAATGCTAGGCCAGTCGACTGCCCCAGGGGCAGCCGACTGGTATGGGGCTGGACAGACTGCGAGTTTGTCCTGTTCTCCTATAAAAGGAGGACCTTTTTGCATGTGGGCGGTACGGTTCCGTACGACAACGAAGTGCTGCTCGTTTGAAAAGTGTTCTCTGTTGGGTCCAGGTGCATGTTGACATGGATACGGGTTCGTAATTTTAAAATTAATTACGTGCAGCGGAAGGTTTAGCATAAATAATTTCTCAGATTATTTAACTACACATCTAAGCATGCAATTTTATCTTGTGTAGACATGATCATATATTTAAAATTTTGTAGAAACGTAAACTAATTTACATATTACCTCGCGTAACTCGAAGGAAGGGACGAGATCCAACCGTAAGCGTCCCTTGGAAGCTCCGCCTCTATTCGCGTCCACGCTGAGTATCTTCGGGATGACTTCGCAAAACCACGAGTTTCGTGTTCTCGAGAACTACTAGATTCTCCGAGAACGCGACAAGAAAAACCAAGAGAGAAGTCGGAAGACAAACCACAAAAGGATGGTCGGGAAAGGGCAGGGGCGGCCGGCTGGTGCTCCTTCTTGGGGCTGGTTGGCGCACGACAAGAAGGGGAGAAGAGAAGGAGAGAAAGAGAGGGAGAGAGTCTATGCCTTGATCTCTTCAATTGTTTTCCAAGCCTTGCCTTGGGTCCTTTATATAGTAGTCTCTCAACCATCAAGCCTCTCAAATACGGAATAACATATTCCATCTTGCCAAGTTTGATTTTATATCATAGTTAAAATCATATTTTAATTCATGATAAAAATCAATCAAGTCTCTTCTCTTCTATGGAATAAATTTCCTTATCATGGTAAATCAATCCATGATTGATTTTATAAAATAAACCAATCCATGGTTCATTTTAATTTCCATGAAGAAATAAACCAAACCTTGGTTTATTATAAAACAAACCATACTTGGTTTATTTTATAAATTGATCCAAAACTTGGTTCTCTCCCTTTGTTGTGGTCGGCCAAGCAAAGAGGATGGAGGCCCTCTTTGGCCGTCCCATCCAAGCCACGGCCCAATGAATTAAACTTATTTAATTCATCTATTATGTCTTCAAAAGACTCAGCCATTTTACGCTTCCGATGTGTCTCTGATAAATTCAGATTCGACTTATCATTTGGCTCAACCAAACCTAATCTCTCTTGATTGGAAAATCTAATTTTCAACTCGTTTTAAATCCCTCGGATTACTCGTAGTGCGTGTGACTAAATAGGCTTTCGATTTATGTTGGCCGTCTATAATTAATCAATTATAGAACGATCATGAGTGACACCTAGTAGTACATCATGATCCCCAATTAATCGAAAGATCAACGGTTGACCTCAGAAATAATTCTGAAACCCTTCAGCAGCTATAATGAATCGTGCCCCATTCCCTTCACCATCTTATACCCACTTGGTTCAGGACATGGTCTATGTGTGTTAGTCCCCACTAGGCTGACTACGTCACACCTAGCCCAAGTAACGTTTTCTCGTCCTACGGATTCTAATTACTCTCATGTATTTAAGAGATTCATACTCTGAACATGTCATGCTCTGGCCAGAGGTTTCGAGTAACAATCCGACGATAGGCCTCGGGTATACATCTCCTCGCAAGGAGTGGTGAATCCTTTGTAGGCTGTTCAAACATCTTCGGGTACTTCGGCTTATACCCAATCATCCTGGGTCCACACCTCCTTGGAGATGCTTGCTTAAGATGTCAAAGTATAAGTCTCCATGACCAAGATGACTTAAACACCGCAAGTCAAAGGAACATCGCACTTAAGCTGCAGTAAGAACTTCACTGACATATCTATATGTAGACTACCATATGAAGTTTTACAGCCAGTCACTTCAATGAACTAGTTCCCTTAACTAGCATTCATGTTTATCTCCGGACATCTCAATGTCACCAGCCAGTGAGAATCAGCAGATTAGAGAATAACCCATGCTAGTCTCAACAAAATTGATAGTGTCTGTATTTATCAATTCATCGACTAGGGACAATTTCAATACTTCACAATTGCACATGTAGAGATAATCACTAGTTGTGAATTCATCACAAATTCTCTCATGCTGTGAATAGTATTGCAGACATTCAGTAAATGAGTTTAAGATCTCAATCAAATACACAAACATGCATACTCAAATAGTGAATATTCATTTATTAAAATAAATTATTACAATCATAAGGCGATTGCCTTAGGACACTTCTCTCATATCACTAACATTCTCTGCTTCCTCTCTCTTATTCTACTATATTCTGTAAAGAGGAAGATCACCACTGTAAAGGTTTCTCCACTTGAAGGAGATTTTTGATAGTGAAAGTGGTGCACGGTGCGGATCCTTGGATTAGTCACCCATCTGAGTGGATACCAAGTAAACATTTGATTGTTAGCATTGTTAATATTTTCTTTGCATATTATTGTTTCCGCTGCGCTAACGACTTTGTAGAGAAACGACCAAAAAGTGCTATTCACCCCCCTCTAGCACGCCAAGCGATCCATCAGTTGGTATCAGAGCCGGTTCGTTTCGGAAGAACTCACCGTCAACCAGAGCAAGTATAATGGCGTTTCAAGAGGGATACTCTACTGCACGACCACCCTTCTTCGACGGGAACGACTTTGCGTATTGGAAAGGTAGGATGCAATACTACCTTATGAACGATATTGAGAATTGGATTAGTATTGCAGATGGTTTCGAGGCACCTGTCGATGAAAGAGGAGAATCGACACCGATGAGATCCTGGTCAAAGGAGGTAATAAAGAGGGCGCAGTCCAATGCCAAGGCCACCACCACACTACAGTGCGGGCTCTCTAAGGAGCAACTGAACAAGGTGGGGTCGTTCAAGAGCGCCAAGGAACTGTGGGACAAATTGGTGGAATTGAACGAAGGGTCAAACGAGTCCAGAAGAGCAAAGAAAGACTTGCTTGTGGCCCAGCTCCAATCCTTATCCATGAAGAGCAACGAGACTGTCAGCCAGCTACATGGAAGGGTGAAGGAAGTAATCAATGAGCTCCACGTGATTGGAGAAAAGATCGAGAACCAGGATATCGTCAGGTATGTTCTACAAGCCTTCCCGAGAACCACCTTGTGGGCATCCATGGTTAATGCTTACAAGGTATCAAGGGATTTGTCCATAGTTAAATTAGATGACTTATTTTGTGAATTTGAACTACACGAGCAAGCTAACGTCTTGGCCAAAGAGAAGGGTATTGCCTTTATTGCAGAAAAGGAGAAGAAGAAGAGGAAGGAGAAGAAGAAGGTGATCTACTCCTCCTAATCAGATTCAGAGGAATCCAGCGCCTCCATAGATAGCGACCAAGAGGCATTCATGGTAAGAATGATGCGTAAAGCTTTCAGAAATTTCTCTAACAAATCATATGCTAGGAAAGGGTTCAAAGGCAAGGGTAGGGCCAAGGACATTATATGCTACAACTGCCACCAAGAGGGACACATGAAGAACAAGTGCCCTCAGCTAAAGAGAAGAGATGACAAGAAGGAGGAGAAGAAGAAAGGTGATAAGAGGAAGTCAAAGGGAAAGGAGAAGGGTGCCACCAACCTCAAGGCAACCTGGGATGATCCATCATCCTTAGAGGAAGAAGAAGAGCAAGTTTCCCATTTTGCTCTTATGACACAAGATCACTCAGACTCATCAGATGATGAAAGAAGTTCAAGCAGTGATGAGAGCGACTCCTCCTCCTCATCATCCGAGTCAGAAGCTTCGGTAAGTGAGGTATACCACTTACCCTCCTCTACATTAGTTAAGATTATTTCTAGCACTAACATGGACTTAGATAAGGCTAGAAGTAAGATTAAGGACCTAAAAGATAAGATTGCCATACTTAGAGTAGAATCTACCAAACTTAAGGAAGAATTATATGCTAGTTCTCTTACATCACATGCTTCATGTCTTGAAAATGAAAATAGGGAACTAAAGAAAAAGGTAGAGAACCTCACAAAGACCCTTAGGAAATTCCAAGTAGGCTCTAACAATCTAGATATGATAATCAACAGTCAAAGGGTCGTATATAGCAAAGCTGGTTTGGGATATAGGCCAAAGACAAAGGAAGTGGCCTTTGTAACACTCACGGGTAGGATTGGTGCATCTAGGAGACTAGGGGCTAAGGGAAACACCAAGAGGGCATGAGTACCTAAAAGATTTCTAAATGATGATGATGGATAAAAGATTTGGGTACCAAAAGAGTATGTTTTTCATGTTGTATAGGTAAAGGTGAAGGAGGCCTCAACTATGTGGATAGTAGATAGTGGATGCTCAAGACACATGACCGGGGATATGAGCAAGTTCACTACTATTAGCTACTTGAAAGAAGGGACGGTCTCCTTTGGAAATAGTGGAAAATTGAGGATTATTGGTAGAGGTACAATTGAGGTATCTTCCACGATCTCTATACATAAGGTACTCCTAATCAAAGATATGAAGTTTAACTTACTTAGTGTGAGTCAGTTATGTGATGCGAGTTTTAAAGTTGAATTTCATGCTAGGAAGTGCATAATTAAACATAATGAATCAAATAATGTCATATTAGAAGGGTTTAAAGAGGCAAATTTATATTATCTTGATCTTACTTATGCTACTAACAATGTTGCTAAGTGTTTCATGTCTAAAGAAGAAGAAGGGTGGTTGTGGCACCGAAGGCTTGGACATGTTAACATGAGAAGCATTGCGAGAGTTGCTAAGGAAGAGTTGGTGAAGGGGCTACCAATGATCAATCATGAGAAGACCAAATTGTGTGATGCATGCCAAGAGGGTAAGCAATCAAAATCATCACACAAAGGTAAAACCCTAACCACTACTACTTTACCATTAGAGCTCTTGCATATAGATCTATTTGATTGCCATAGTACTCCCTCACTTGTAGGGAGTAAATATTGTCTAGTTATTGTAGATGATTTTTCTAGGTTTACTTGGGTCTTCTTCATGAAACATAAGGACGATACCCTAGAAATGTTTGTAGGATTTAGCAAAAGGGTAGAGAATGAAAAACATCTCAAAATAAACCGAATTAGGAGTGACCACGGTGGGGAGTTCCAAAATGTAAGTTTCACACAATTTTGTGTTGAAAATGGAAACAAGCATGAATTTTCATGCCCAAGGACTCCTCAACAAAATGGGATAGTTGAGAGGAGAAATCGAGCCCTACAAGAAGCTGGTAGAACTATGCTTAAGACACATTCTCTTTCTATCTACTTTTGGGCCGAAGCGGTTAACACCGCTTGCTATATCCAAAATCGGGTGTTGGTACATAGGTTTCTAGGAAAAACACCATTTGAATTATGGAATGGGAGAGTACCACAAGTCCATTACTTTAGGGTCTTTGGATGCAAAGCCTACATTCTAAATACCAAAGATGACCTAAGAATGTTTGAGTCAAAAGCCGATGAAGGAATTCTAGTAGGGTACTCATTAACTAGTAGGGGTTATAGAGTTTACAATAAGAGGACAAAAGTGATTGAGGAGTCCTCAAATGTTAAATTTGATAAAACAACAAATACCTACCCTAGAAAAGCCTCAATTGATAAGGATATAGAAGAGGTTCAACCCCTTGCCCAAAGAATCCAAGACCTACATTTGGAGGGCAAAGATCAAGAGGGAGTAAGAAGTATCCTAGAGGATGAGGAAGAAGGAGTAAATGAACCCACAACCTCTAGACCCTTGAGACATCACCAAGATCATCCTATTGACCAAATAGTGGGTGATGTAACTCAAGGAGTAAGGACTAGGTCTTATTTTAGGGATCAAACTAGTCAAATAGCTCTAATCTCTCAATTAGAACCCAAGTCCATTGATGAAGCATTGGGAGATGTAGATTGGGTCTTAGCCATGCAAGAAGAGCTAAATCAATTTGAAAGGAGTGAGGTTTGGGAGTTGGTTCCTAGGCCCAATGATTGCACCATTGTAACCACAAGATGGGTCTTTAGGAACAAACTAGATGACCAAGACAAAATCACTAGGAACAAGGCTAGATTGGCTGCTAGGGGATTTAACTAAGTTGAGGGATTGGATTATGACGAGACTTATACCCGCGTAACTAGATTAGAATCTATTAGAATTCTACTAGCCTATGCCGCTCACATGGGTTTCACACTTCACCAAATGGACGTGAAGTCGACATTCCTTAATGGGATAATTAAGGAAGAGATTTATGTAGAATAACCCCCCGGGTTTGAGGACCCTAATTATCCAAGACATGTTTACAAATTAAGAAACACCCTATATAGATTGAAACAAGCCCCCCGGGCTTGGTATGAAAGGCTTTCTTCATTTTTAGTGTCTAAGGGGTTTAGGAGAGGAACAATTGACCCTACTTTGTTCTTAAAATCTAAGGACAAGGACATATTTGTTGCTCAAGTCTATGTAGACGATATCATTTTTGGGTCAACAAATAATGACTTCTTACAAGAATTCATCAAATGTATGGAAGATGAATTTGAGATGAGTCTTGTAGGAGAATTAACCTTCTTTTTAGGCCTTCAAGTTAAGCAAACTAATGAAGGAACACATGTTTTTCAAACCAAGTATGCTAAGGAGATGTTAAAGAAATTTGGATTAGAAAATGCTAAGGTAGCATCTACCCCCATAGGAACCAACGTGAAAATGGATAGTGACCTTGAAGGGAAAATGGTAGACTCTAAGTAATATAGGAGCATGATTGGCAGCCTACTATACCTAACCGCTAGGAAACCCGATATACTTTTTGCGGTAGGTATGTGTGCAAGGTATCAATCTTGTGCCAAAGAGTCCCATTTGGTTGTAGTCAAGAGGATCCTAAGGTATGTTAAAGGTACCCTCAATGTCGGACTTTGGTATCCTAAAACTTCTAGTGTTGATCTATTAGATACACCGACTCGGATTATGCGGGTTGCAAGCTAGATAGGAAGAGCACTAGTGGAGGGTGTCAATTCCTTGGGTCTTCCTTAGTTAGTTGGAGTAGTAGGAAACAACCTTGCGTTGCCCTATCAACAACGGAGGCGGAATATGTGGCAATGGGTGGGTATGTTTCCCAACTCCTTTGGATCATGCACACCTTAGAAGATTATGAGTTACATTATACCAAGGTCAAGGTCTTGTGTGATAATGTAAGTACAATCAACTTGACCAAAAGTCCGGTTCACCATTCTAGGACAAAACACATTGAAGTGAAGCATCACTTCATTAGAGACCATGTGGCAAGGGGAGACATAGAACTACACTATGTTGAATCAAAGTCGAACCTAACCGACATCTTTACCAAGCCTCTTCCCGAATCGGAATTTACATTCTTAATAAGAGGCATTGGAATGTGTTTTGTAGAAGCATAGGATGAACTTTGGAACATTTGAAAAAGGGTGCTTGATCCATTAGGGTGATACATTTGGTTCACTTGTGCTTGTGGCACATTGTTGAATCAGTCAAAGTATCAAAATATGAAAATTAGACCAACTATGGGGAAGACAAGTGTTTAATCAATGGACACTTTGCCTAAAGATCATAGTTGGACATTTTAAACCTTTGGAAACCATTTCATACTTTATATGCTTTGCCATTCTTTTGAAAGTTATATGATTGCAAAATTAGATTGTAAGTTTGATACAAAACTTAGTGGTTTTCAAGATTTTTGGATTTTTATCAAAAGTCATGCATGTTTGAAATTTTATATGGACTAATATTTTTCCTTGATAGAGTATATCATTTCAAACATGTCTGCAAGTTTTTAAAATTTTTGGAATTTTCTGGATTTTTCTGGACGTTTCTGAAATTCGGCAGAAAAGCTGAAAGTCGACTAGCACGCCTGGTTTCAGCTTCTGTGAGAATTTTCAGAAATACAATTTTCTCTCATTTGATGCCATAGGATGGGTTGCTTGAAGCAATCATTTTGATGGTGTCAAAGGGGGAGAATGGGTGGTTTAAGTTAGAATTTTAACTTGAAATGGATGGTTTAAGCTATTTTGTCTAACTTAGACCTTAGATGATTAAAAATGAGAGAATGCATAGATTAAGGGGGAGGTTACCTCTTAGGTTTTGATATGTCTTACATTTTTAATGGTGGTTAGTGTTAAGTGGAAATTAACTTGGACTATGATTAGAATTGAAAATGAGAGAAGACATTGATTAAGGGGGTGGTTATCTCTTAGATGTACTATGTCTTGTTTTTTTTCAATTGCTATCTATTGTTACTGTTATTGTTGGTTGTTGCTTATCTCTAAACTTAAACATATTGCCACACATCAAAAAGGGGGAGATTGTTGAGGCAATCAACCTTTAAATGATTAGAAGATCATGATTTTGATGTGTGTGGATGGATATGTTTAAGGTTAGAGTGTTATGTTGTATTTGATGTGTGTAATTGAGTTTGCAGGACTTGGAGAATCACACATGGTGGACATATCCGAGGGATGAGAGCCGAGGGAGGAGAACTCCAAGGGCAAGCTGGGAAGTGGACTTCAAGGGCACACGTGAAGGGTGGCATGGAGGCAAGCCAAGGGAGGCTTGTGTGCGCATCCGAGAGACGAGAGCCAGAGGAAGACGACTTCAAGGGGTGAGCCAAGGAGTGATCCTGAAGGCATACGTGAAGGACTATGTGAAGACTGGCTGGGAGTGAGTGGGCACTCGACTGGCCAGAGGGCAGTCGATTGTGAAAACTCATAGAAGGTTTTCAACCTTCTCCCAGTTGACTGGCCCAGAGGCAGTCGACTGGTATACTCTCGAAAACTAGCCATTGGCTAGTAATTAATGCTAGGCCAGTCGACTGCCCCAAGGGCAGTCGACTGGTACGGGGCTGGACAGACTGCGAGTTTGTCCTGTTCTCCTATAAAAGGAGGACTTTTTTGCACGTGGGCGGTACGATTCCGTACGACAACAAAGTGTTGTTCGTCTAAAAAGTGTTCTATGCTTCCTCTCTCTTATTCTACTACATTCTGTAATGAGGAAGATCACCACTGTAAAGGTTTCTCCACCTGAAGGAGATTTTTGATAGTGGAAGTGGTGCACGGTGCGGATCCTTGGATTAATCACCCATCTGGGTGGATACCAAGTAAACGTTTGATTGTTAGCATTGTTAATATTTTCTTTGCATATTATTGTTTCCGCTGCGCTAACGACTTTGTAGAGAAACGACCAAAAAGTGTTATTCACCCCCCTTCTAGCACGCCAAGCGATCCATCAAAATATACGTTGATGATATAATATTTGGATCTACAAATTCTAACTTTTTAAAAGAATTTGTCAAAATTATGGAAAGCGAATTTGAAATGAGCTTGGTAGGTGAGCTCAACTTTTTCTTAGGTCTACAAATTAAACAAACTAGGGATGGTAACTACGTTCATCAATCCAAGTATGCAAAGGAACAAATAAAGAAATTTAAAATGGACAATTCTAAAAGCTTATGTACTCCTATGGCTACAAATGTCAAAATAGATAATGACTCTGAGGGTAAACCAGTTGACCCAAAATTATACCGAAGTATGATTGGTAGCTTATTGTACTTAACTGCTAGTAGACCTGAAATTTTGTTTTCTATAGGAATGTGTGCTAGATACCAAACCTGTGCTATGGAATCCCACTTAGCAGTATTAAAAAGAATTCTAAGGTACATTAAGGGTACCCTAAATGTAGGTATTTGGTATCCTATGACTTCTACTTTTGAATTATCAGGATATTCTAACTCTGACTATGCCGACTGTAAATTAGATAGAAAGAGTACAAGTGGAAGTTGTCAATTGTTAGGAAATAGTCTAGTCAGCTGGTGCAGTAGAAAGCAACACTGCGTAGCTTTGTCCACAACTGAAGCAGAATATGTTGCCCTAGGAGAGTGTGTAGCACAACTTTTATGGATGATGCACACTCTTAAGGATTTCCAGCTTGACTATACCCAAACCAAAGTGTTTATTGACAACATTAGTTCAATCAATCTGACTAAACATCCAATTCATCACTCCCGAACCAAATATATTGAAGTCAAACATCACTTTATTAGGGATCACGTAGCTAGGGGTGAAATTGTACTTATGCATGTGGGCTCGAAGTCTAATTTAACTGACATCTTTATTAAACCCTTACCTGAATCTGAGTTTAGCTTACTAAGAAGACAGCTAGGGTTGTGCTTAGTAGAATAGGACTGTTCTAAATTCTTTTAAAAATCTTTTATTGTTCATATTTTTTGAAAATTAGCATCTAATTTTTTTTTGAAAAATCATTTCTTTATTAAGTCTTGAAATTTGAAACTGTTTTCCGACTTAGATTTTTTAAAAACTTACCGCCTTCAAAACTAGGGTTTTTACGCAAAAAAACTTAGCCTAGGATGTAACCTTAGAATTGCATGCACCTATAGATCTAGCAGCCAGCATCTCACAAGCACCTTAAGGTACTTTTGATTGAAAACCTAAACTGGGTTGAGATGCTTAGGTCTATGCCTTGGTTCAAGATGCTTTAAGTCAGTGCATCTACAGTAATTGAGGCGATAAATACACTTGAACAGCAATCAAGTTAAGTGTTCAAACTTAGCAAATCTAACTTGATCAAATCACTTAACTTGACTAACCCTAGTGAAAACTACTGTTATATAACAGTTAGTAAGTAGCTAACTGGGTTAGACAGGACCTGAACAAGTTCAGATTAATTGGTTTGGTCCTTTTTTTCTTGCTTGAATTCACTAGAGTTGGTTCTATACAAATTTATAATTTCTTTTAACTAGCTGTAATTCGAAATTGACTTGCAATGAGTTTTTATCAATTTTTTTGATATATGATAAAGGGGGAGAGAGAAAAAAAGGAGAGTAAAATTTTCAAAATTTTCTTTTTCCAAAAAGTAAAGTTGAATTTCAGTACAGATTTTGTTTTCAAAGATATATCTTGCTTAAGTGCACAAAATGGTCTGAGCAAATTTTTCTAAGTAAAATGGTCTTAAAATTTTTTTTCTAGACTTTTCTAAGTTGAATTTTTAAGTGCTCAATTTTTTAAGTAATTTTTTTTTTCAAAGTGCATTTGTCTAAGTAATTTTTTAAGTGCATTTTCTTTAAGAAAAATCTTTTTCCAATGCATCTTTCTAAGCAAAAGTTTCCTAAGTAATTTTCTAAGCAAAAGTTTCCTAAGCAAATTGTTTAAGTGCACAAATTTCAAGTAGAATACTTTTCGAAGTGCACAAAATTTTTCTCTAAGTAAAAATTTTCAAGTGAATTTTTTTTTTTTGCAAAATTTGGCTATGTGAAATTTTTTAAGTAAAATTTTATTAAGAGATTTTTTTTTTCAAGTAAATTTTTTTTTGGTTTGCAAAAATTGTCTTAAAATGAAATTTTTTTCTAAGTAAAAAATTCGCACAAAAATTTGGTTAAGTGGATTCTTTTTTGCAAAGCCTTTTTGTTAAGTGAAATTTTTCTAAAGTAAAATTTGGGCTTGCAAACCTTTTCTAAAAACTGTGCTAAGTGTAAATTTTTTTTGGCAAATAGTTTGCTTTATTTTGAAAAACACTGAGTGAAAATTTTAAAATACTTTGACTTTTTGAAACTGCATATCATTGAGAGCTTCAGGGGGAGAATATCTATTTCAGGGGGAGTTTAGTAAATGTTTTTTTGTAATCTCCTTGATAAACATGCTTTGTTATTTTAAACATATTTGTGTGCTTTAATGGTTTAAACTTAACTTTTTGAACCTGATTGCTATAAATCAAAAAGGGGGAGATTGTTGGTGCCGGAAGCACCAAAGTCAAACCTGTGTTTTGATAATGGCAAAGGGTTCAGAAGTTAAGGTTTTATTGTGATCTAACAATGCTATTCAAGTGTGCAGGAAAAGTCCTAGGTACACTAGGCACAAAGTCCTGGTTCTAAGAATTGGGCAATAAGTCTTGGCCGCAGGTTGGACACCTAAGTCCTGACAAAAGGTTGGGCAATAAGCCCTGGCCGCGGGCTGGACACCTAAGTCCTGACATAAGGTTGTGATAGATCGAGTGGCGTGCTAGAGGGGGGGGATGAATAACACTTTTTCGTGGATGTCTCTACAAGGTTATTAGCACAGCGAAATAATAATATGCAAAGGACAATAAAGAACAATGCTAACACGGAAGATTTACTTGGTATCCACCCCAGACAGGTGACTAATCCAAGAATCCGTCGGTGGATCATTCCCCGGATAACCTCCGGCTAACTCTGTCGCTCCTTGTGGGTGGAGAAACCTCGCCACAGCACCTTGACACGACCTGAGCACAAAGACTACTATCTTGCCTTTAACCAAGACAAGATTCGTCAAGAATCTTAACCACCACGAAGTCCTCTTTAAATAGGGCTCGGGCTGAATCGCCACCAGTCGACTGCCAATTTACCAATCGACTAGTCTAGCCTTGATTGCTAGCCAACAGCTAGCCCAACGGCTAGTTTTCGGGGTTACTAGTCGATTGCCATTTTACCAGTCGACTGGTCCAGCCACGAAGTCATTCTGTGAGTTTTATCAGTCGACTGCCTCCCAGGCAGTCGACTGCCCCACTCACATGTTGGGACCGGGTGCATGTTGACAAGGATACGAGTTCGTAAAATTTTAAATTTTTACGTGCAGCGGAAGAATTAGCATAAAACAATTTCTCAAATTACTTTAACCACGTATCTAGCATGCAACCTTATGATGTGTTGACATGATCATAAATTAAAACTTTGCGGAAAAGTAAACTAATTTACTAAGTACCTTGCGTAACTCGAAGTAAGGGACGAGATCCAACCGTAGTGTCCCTTGGAAGCTCCGCCTCCATTCGCGTCCACGCCGAGTTCTCTTCGGGATGACTTCGCAAAGTCACGAGTTTTGTGCCGACGAGAACTACTAGATTCTCTAAAGGCACAACTAGAAGATCAAGAGAGAAGAAAGGAAACTAACCACCAAGAATCGGAATCTAAATTCCGGGAAGGAAGGAGATGCGTCCCGCTTCTTCTTCTTCTTGTTTGGCTCCTTCTTGTTGGTGACAACTCACGGCAACCTTGGAAGATTGAGGGTGCGCCGGCCCTAGGATGGATTGCGCCGGCTCTAGGGTAAGCCAAAGGGGGCGCCGACCCTAGGTGGGAAGGAGAAGGGGAGGAAGAGAATAAGAGGAGAGGGAGAGAGTTAATCTCTTGATTACTCTATTAGGAATTCAAGGCTTGCCTTTGGTTCCTTTATATAGTAGCCTCTCCCTTGCCAAGTCTCTCTTTAACGGAATTTTTCATAAGAAATTTATCCTATAAATTCTCTTATTAATTATTCCGTTTAAGCCAAGTTTTATTATAACTAACTTTATAATAAAACAAATACCTTCTCTTCTTTTATTATGGAATAAATTTTATAAGAAATTTATAAACTTTCTTATTATGGAAAAATCAATTCATAATTGATTTTATAAAATTAAAATAAACTATTTCATGGATCATTTAAATTTCCATAAAAGAATAAATTTCTATAAATTTATTTATATAAATTTCTTTACACAAATTTATTTATCCATAATTTATAAAACGAATCGCGCTAGATTTATTTTATTAATTAAACTAAATAAATTGGTTTATCCCCTTTGTAGTGGCCGGCCAAACCAAGAGGGTGGACACCCTCTTTGGCCGGCCAATTCAAGCCCGATCCCTCGCGAATTAAACTCATTTAATTCGCCCAATAAGCCTTCAAAAGACTTAGCCATTTTTAGCTTCCGTTGCGCCTCTGATTAATTCAGATTCAACTTATTTCTCTTGACCGAAAAATCCAATTTTCAACTCATTTTAAATCCCTCGGATTACTCGTAGTGCGTGTGACTAAATAGGCTTTCGATTTATGTTGGCCGTCTATAATCAACTAATTATAGAACGATCATGAGTGGCACCTAGTATTACATCATGACCCCCAATTAATCGAAAGATCAACGGTTTGACCTCAGAAGTAATTCTGAAACCCTTCAGCAGCTCTAATGAATCGTGCCCCATTCCCTTCACCATCTTATACCCACTTGGTTCAGGACATGGTCTGTTTGTGTCAGTCCCCACTAGACTGACTACGTCACACCTAGCCCAAGTAGTATCTTTCTCGTCCTTTAGATTTCTAATTACTCTCATGTATTTAAGAGACTCACACTCTAAACATGATATACTCTGGCCAGAGGCTTTGAGTAACAATCCGACGATAGGCCTGGGTATACATCTCCTCGCAAGGAGTGGTGAATCCTTTGTAGGCTATTCAAACATCTTCGGGCACTTCGGCTTATACCCAATTATCCTGGGTCCACACCTCCTTGGAGATGCTTGCTTAAGATGTTAAAGTATAAGTCTCCATGACCAAGATGACTTGAATACCGCAAGTCAAAGGAACATCGCACTTAAGCTGCAGTAAGAACTTCATTGACATATCTGTATAGATAACCATATGAAGTTTTACAGCTAGTCACTCTAATGAACTAGTTCCCTTAACTAGCATCCATGTTTATCTCCGGGCATCCCAATGTCACCAGCCAGTGAGAATCAGCTGATTAGAGAATAACCCATGCTAGTCTCAACAGAATTGATAGTGTCCATTTTTATCAATTCATCGACTAGGGATACTTTCAATACTTCACAATTGCACATGTAGAGATAATCACTAGTTGTGATCCCATCACAAATTCTCTTATGCTGTGAATTATATTGCGGACATTCAGTAGATGAGTTTAAGATCCCAATCAAATACACAAACATGTATACTCAAATAGTGAATTATCATTTATTAAAATAAATATTTACAATCATAAGGCGATTGCCTTAGGACACTTCTCTCATATCACTATCAAACTACACCTAGGGGTTTCCTTCTCGAGCACACTTCTCTCAGCACTCAGACCCTAGGACTTTCCCGAGTACAATCTCATAGCACTCGTACCCTCATGACTCGACTGACTCCTCATCCGTAGCCTCAACTATTGCCTTCGCGCCCTCTTCATCTTCGGCTCCCGTCACTCGGATGCACGCAAGCCTCCAGCTTGCCTCCATGTCATCCTTCACGCATGCCTCGAAGTCCACGCCCCTCAGCTCATCGTCCCTGCTCTCCAAAGTCCCTCGGGTGCACACAAGCCTCCAGCTTGTCTCCATGCCACCCTTCACCGTACCGAGTCCATCCAGTCAAGTCCATATGTGTAACCTATGCACCCTGCACACTCAACATACACATATAAAATACACAAGGGTAAACCTAACTTAAACCCTTTGCCCAAACATCAAAACACTTGGTCACTTTGGACCACAGATTGCCTCAACAATCTCCCCCTTTTTGATGTTTGGCAATACGTTTAAGTTAGGGAAAGTAAAATAGTAGTCAATTGCAAAAACAATGCATATGCAATGCAAAATTGATCCTACCCCAAGGCATCCCTCACCTAACCCTCCAAGTTAAGAATTTTTCGAAACGGACTTTTTAAAACCTACCCCAAGGATCCCCACAGCTAACTCTTCAAGTTAGGATTTTCCACACCTAACCCTCCATGTTAGGATTTTTTACACAAAATGGGTTTTTTAAAGCTTCTCCCAAGCTCCCCCTACATTGGACATACAAAGGCTTTTTAAGAACCTCTCCAAGGTTCCCCTTACGTCAAGAATGGAGCAATCATGCTCCCCCTTAATCTTAGCTCCCCTAAACCTAGGGTTTCTAGTAAAGGTGTGTTTGGTTTCCCAACTTAAACCCAACACTTCTCCCCCTCTGCCTAACATAAAAAAGAACCCAACAATATCCCAATTATTGGTTCTTTCAATCTCTAATGATCATAAACAATGTGTACTAGTCTCCGATACACTTGTTTTGCATCATTTGGACACATACCCAGCTGCTGATACAAAAATCAGTCTTGACCAGTCGACTGCCCCCCAGGGCAGTCGACTGATACTCTGAAAATCAGAATTTCAGTATTTCTGATGAAATTTAGAAATGCGCCAGAAATTCCACAAATCTTCAAAAATTCTCAAATTTTGTGAAGACATTTGTGGTACCCATACCTACTTGGGAAAAATACATTCCAAAATATATCTATCACCATTCTCAAGTTTGACACAAAATCCAAAACTTGCTAAAAACTTCAATCAAACCTTACCCTAAAGTTTTAGTTTTGGTTTTCTCTTGATGTCTTTGCCTATGCCAACCCACAATGCGTCCCTAGCATTGATTTACATGGCAATTACACACCAAAAACTAATTTTCATGCAATATGACCCCAATGTCATATTTCCATGCATGAAACTCAAAAACACCGTGTCAAAACCCAAGAATTAGACTCAAGTCCTTCTCCAATTTCTTTGGCACGCTCCATGGTCCATCTAGACCTCTAGGAGGAACCCTCCAAAGATCCATTCACCATATATCCCAAAGGCTCCTAGAGCTCCCCCTTGAGCTCTTAGCCCTAGCCACCTCCCTAGATGACTCAACCATCACTAGGCCACATCGGTGTTTCACCGGTGACTCTTGGCCTACAAACTCAACCCTCTTAACCTTAGACACCTTGTCCTTGGTTAAGTCATTTCTTTTTTCCTTTAAATTGCACCCCTTGCCATTTTTGGACTCCCCCTTCTTGCCATAATCTTATGCTACCCTAGCATATTTCTTTCCCTTGACATGGAAGTTCTTAGACCGGTATCCCAACCCCGATCTATCATTGGTGCGGTTTAAACCACCCAACACCAAATCTAAGCCTTTAGATCCAACCGTGAATCTTTCTAGGACCTTTTCTAATGTGTTAAGTCTTGCCCTCAAGACTTGATTTTTCCTCTCTAAAGTTCTAACCTTAGAACCCATATGTCCACCTTGGACATTCACAGGACAACCCATTTTCCTAGGCACATTCCTTCCCTTTTTGGGATTAGTGTCATGATCCTTAGGTCTAGAGGTCTTGGGTTTATCATTATGCATACTTTTCCTAGGGTTTTGATCTACCTTGTTAACCCTAGTCCTATCATTATATTTAAAATCAAAATTATGCAACATTAAATATTTTTCATTAAAACTAGCATGCATGGATGGGTAATTAACATGATTTTTAAAATGCAATGAGGAACTTGAGATTGAGTTACATTTTAATCTAGGGTTAGAAATTACCTCCCTTACCCTTGAAGTTCCCCCTTGATGTAATCTTTGCTTCCTTCTTTCTTCTTTCTCCCATCTCCTCAAGTGCTTCATTTTCTTTAGCTCACTTTTTCTAGGACACTTGGTATGAAAGTGCCCCATCTCTCCACATGTAAAGCATCGGATTTTCTTCCTTTTCTCGTGGGCTTCTCCAATCCTACACTTCATGTTAGATTTAAATGGAATTGAAATGAGTGTAGAGAGTACCTTCTTTTTCTTACCAATTGGACACTTATCCTTGTAGTGCCCCTTTTTGTTGCAACCAAAACATGTAATATGGTCCTTGGTCTTGGCTTTGGTGGAGGTAGAAGCTAGGTTGACTTCTTCTTCAACCTTTGATGATGTGGATGCCTCCTCACTTGATGAACTTAACGCTTCTCCTTTATTTTGGTCTTCTTGGACCCTTGAACTTATTTCTTCGGGTTCTTCTACTAGTTGAGCTTGTGTAGGGTTCTTGTGAAGTTCTTCTAGTTTTCTCCATAACTCATAAGCACTTGTATATTCTCCTACACAACTCAACACATTTTTAGGCAAAATATCAATCAAAATATTGATTACCTTTTCGTTTTCCCTAGATTGTTCTTGTTATTCATTTGTCCAATATCTAGGGCGAAGCCTCTTGCCGTGCTTGTCTCTCGGAATTTCATAGGGGTCTTCAATGGTCATTCTACACTCCCAATCCATCCCTAGCCAATTTTCCATCCTTGCCTTCCAGTGGCCGAATTCTTCATGATTGTAGGATGGGGGTGTGTTGATGTCTTCCCCCAACTTATCTTCCATGTTCTTCTTCCTCTAACGAGTGCTCCCTCGGCGGTTAATCCGATCAAGAGCGAACCTGGCTCTGATACCAACTGATAGATCGAGTGGCGTGCTAGAGGGGGGGGGGTGAATAACACTTTTTCGTGGATGTCTCTACAAGGTTATTAGCGCAGCGGAAACAATAATATGCAAAAGACAATAAAGAACAATGCTAACACGGAAGATTTACTTGGTATCCATCCCGGACGGGTGACTAATCCAAGAATCCGTCGGTGGATCACTCCCTGGATAACCTCCAGCTAACTCTGTCGCTCCTTGTGGGTGGACAAACTTTGCCACAGCATCTTGACACGACCTGAGCATAAAGACTACTATCTTGCCTTTAACCAAGACAAGATTCATCAAGAATCTCAGCCACCACGAAGTCCTCTTTAAATAGGACTCGGGCTGAAACCCTCGCCACTAGTCGACTGCCAATTTACCAGTCGACTGTGTTGGTGCAGACAGCACCCAAGTCAAACCTGTGTTTTGATAAATGGCAAAGGGTTCAAAAGTTAAGTCTTATTTGTTTTTCTAACATGTTACTCAAGTGTGCAGGAAAAACCCCTAGCGAAGGACTGCTAGGCAACTGGCAAAGGAATGCCAAGAGACAAAGACCTAGCGAAGGACTGCTAGGCAACTAGCGAAGGGCTGCTAGTCACCAAGTCCTAGTGAAGGACTACTAGGCAACTAGCGAAGGGCTGCTAGTCACCAAGTCCTAGTGAAGGACTACTAGGCAACTAGCGAAGGGCTGCTAGTCAACAAGACCTAGCGAAGGAATGCTAGGCACCAGGCAAAGGATAGCCTGGTACTGAAGTCCTGGCGAAGGACTGCTGGGCAAAAGTCCAACCAGAGGAGCCGGTTGGCGACAGGTAAACTCTCCTGAGAGAAGTAGGTGAGGACGCGTTCTCCGTTGAGGGAACAGTAGGCGTCGGTTCGACCTAGGGTTCCATTTTGGAAACCCAAAGTCAGAACCAAGACAGCAAAGGATGTATAAAACTAACAACTTACTTCTTTATGTTGCTTTCGGACTAACCCTGGATGCAGGACCAAAGGAACGAGTGTCTGCAGCTCAGAGAGCCTCAAAGGAGTGAGGCAGCAGCTGAGTAGGGCGCCCTGAGTATCTCGGGCGCCCTGAAGGTGAACATGAAACAAATGAAGCAAAAGGAGCTTCGGCTGAATACTGGCCGGGGCGCCCCCAGCACCCAGGGCGCCCCGAACGCCCAGGGCGCCCCCAGCCACCAAGGCGCCCCGTGCCTGAAGTCAGCGATGAGGATAAGTCTCATCCAGCCGATACTCCCGCTGAAAAGGTCAGCCAGGGCGCCCTCAGCTTCCCGGGCGCCCCCGTCAAGGACTTATCCCGATTTTGAAGGGATAACTCGCTGACCGCGAAGTCAGCGGATCACAGGCCACGTGGAGGGCGCCCCCGTGCTCTAAGGCGCCCTCAGAACCCTATAAAAGGCCCTCGACTCCTCAAGCCTGAAAACATCTTCTTCCAACGCTGTTACGTTCTTCTGCTCCTGCGCTTCGCCCCAGAAATCTTCCAACTCGACACGAAAGCGTCGATGACGTCCCTCTGCTCCGAGAAACATCCGATATCGGACGTCGGTAACGAAGAACTGATTTTTCATTTCTGTTATACTATTACTGTACTACAATTGTAAACTTTTGTAAGAATCTTTGCGCGATTATAGAATTGCCATCAGTAAACGGTCAACGACCGTGGGCCTTGGAGTAGGAGTCGACCCAGACTCCGAACCAAGTAAAAATCCCTGTGTTTGCAATTGTTCTTATTCCGCTGCATACTTACTCTAATTCACTTCCGAAAAGTTTTAACGATATTTACCCCCCCCCCCCCCTCTATCGTGTCTCTCGATCAAACAGACTGGTCTAGCCTTGATTGCTAGCCGACGGCTAGCCCAACGACTAGTTTTCGGGATTACCAGTCGACTGCCATTTTACCAGTCAACTGGTCCAGCCCCGAAATCATTCTGTGAGTTTTATCAGTCGACTGCCTCCCAAGTAGTCGACTGCCTCCCAGGCAGTCGACTGCCTCCCAGGTAGCCGATTGCCCCACTCACACACCTAGGGGTTTCCTTCCCGAGCACACTTCTCTCAGCACTCAGACCCTAGGAATTTCCCGAGTACAATCTCACAGCACTCGTACCCTCATGACTCGACTGACTCCTCATCCGTAACCTCGACTATTGCCTTCGGGCCCTCTTCATCTTCGGCTCCCGTCCCTCGGATGCACGCAAGCCTCCATCTTGCTTCCATGTCATCCTTCACGCATGCCTCGAAGTCCGCGCCCCTCAGCTCATCGTCCCTGCTCTCCAAAGTCCCTCGGGTGCACACAAGCCTCCGGCTTGTCTCCATGCCACCCTTCATCGTACCGAATCCGTCCAGTCTGTTGGTGCAGAAAACACCCAAGTCAAACCTGAGTTTTGATAATGGCAACAGGGCTCAAACGTTAAGTCTTACTTGTTATCTAAAATACTACTCTAGTGTGCAGGGTAAAAAGTCCTAGCGAAGGACTGCTAGGCACTGGCGAAGGAATGCCAGGGTACTGAAGCCCTAGCGAAGGACTGCTAGGCGCCAGGAAAAGGACAGCTTGGTATCGAAGACCTGGCGAAGGACCGCTAGGCAAAAGTCCAACCAGAGGAGCGGTTGGCATCAGGTACATTCTCCCGAGAGGAGTAGGTGAGGACGCGTTCCCGGTCGAGGGAACAGTAGGCGTCGGTTCGACCTAGGGTTCCATTTAGGAAACCCAAAGTCATAACCAAGACAGCTAAGGCTGTATAAAACTAATAACTTACTGCTTTATGTTGTTTTCGGACTAACCCTGGATGCAGGACCAAAGGAACGAGTGTCTGCAGCTCAGAGAGCCTCAAAGGAGTGAGGCAGCAGCTAAGTAGAGCGCCCTGAGTGTCCCGGGCGCCCCCAAGGTGAACACAAAACAAATGAAGCAAAAGGAGCTTCGGCTGAATACTGGATGGGGCGCCCTCAGCAGTCAGGGCGCCCCCAGCACCCAGGACGCCCCGAGCGCCCAGGGCGCCCCCAGCCACCAGGGTGCCCCCAGCCACCAGGGCGCCCGCACCTGAAGCCAGTGAAGAGGATAATATTATCCAGCCGAGACTTCCGCTGAATAGGTCAGCCAGGGCGCCCCGTCAAGGCATTATCCTGACTTCGAAGGGATAACTCGCTGACCCCGAGAAAGGGGGATCACAGGCCACGTGGAGGGCGCCCCCGTGCTCCAAGGCGCCCTCAGAACCCTCTAAAAGGCCCTCGACCCCCCAAGCTTCAATACAACTGCTTCCAACGCTGTTACGTTCTTCTGCTCCTGCGCTTCGCCCCAGAAACCTTCCAACTCGACACGAAAGCGCCGACGACGTCCCTCTGCTCCGAGATAAATTTTCTACACCGGACGTCGGTAACGAAGAACTATTTTCTTTCAGTTTACTATACTACTATTGTAATCAATCTTTGTAAACTGTTTTTGCGCCTCATATAGAATTGCCCAAAGTAAACGGTCAACGACCGTGGGCCTTGGAGTAGGAGTCGACCTAGGCTCCGAACCAAGTAAAACTACCTGTGTTCGTGTGTTGTGTTTTAATTTCCGCTGTGCAATTTCTCTATCTCTAAATCCGAACGATTTATGATATTCACCCCCCTCTATCGTATTCTCTCGATCCAACAAGTGGTATCAGAGCGGAGAAGTTCAAACTTGGTGCAACCACCAGTTTGAAAATTTTTCGGATTTTTTTTCGTTCGAATTTCTTCTCGTTGATCGAGGTTGGTGCAACACCACTCGACAAATATTTTTCTTTTATCCCACACTACTAATCCAAGACCAAGTCTTGGGACAAAGTTTTTTTCTTTTCTTATCTCTTTTTCAGATAAAAATTCCTAATGGCCATGCAAGAAGGATTCAGCACAGCCAGACCTCCACTTTTTAGTGGAGAAGACTTTTCTTACTGGAAAAGTCGAATGGAGGTCCACCTGAAAACTCAGGTGGACATGTGGATCATCATCCAGTCCGGACTGGAGATTCCCAAGAACGCTGAAGGAGTACCTCAGACCTACTCAGAATGGGACACCGCTCTGAAGCGCAAAATAGAAGCCGATGCAAAGGCAACTCAGTACAATGCGGTTTAACAAAAGAGGAACTGAACCGGGTGGGCCCTTTCAACAGTGCCAAGGAGCTGTGGGCAAAATTGATCGAGCTGCATGAAGGAACATCAGACACTAGGATCAGCAAGAGAGATCTGCTCCTAAACAAGCTGTATACCATCAAAATGACCGACAACGAGACGGCAGCGCAGCTTCACGACCGAATCCAAGAGCTTATGAACGGTCTACACACTATTGGTCACAAGGTCGAAAACCGTGACTTAATAAGGTACGCACTAAATGCTTTCCCAAGAAATACTTTGTGGGCATCTATGGTAGATGCATACAAAGTTTCAAGGGATCTTTCAAAAATAAAGTTAGATGAACTTTTTTCTGAACTAGAATTACACGAACAGACTAACTGCAATATAGCCGAGAAAAGTATTGCCTTTGTTGCAGGAAAAACTGGAAGAACAACAAAGAAGAAGCCTCAACCTGAACCCGAGTCTAACTCAGACTCAGACTCAGAAAACGAAGAAGGAGATCGACCTGAGCTAGTCCGACTGGCCCGAAGCTACTATAAAAAATTGAAGAACCAAACCAACAGACGGAAAACAAGCCGAAGAAAGGACGAACCAGCTGAACCCGCAAGTGACAAAAACAAGCCCAACGTGACCTTCTACGAGTGCAAGAAGAAGGGTCACTACAAGACGGAGTGTCCGAACCTAAAGGAGACCAAGAAGACAAGAAGAAAGAAAGCACTCCAAGCAACCTAGGACGAATCTTCCTCAGAAGAAGAAGAAGAAGCACCCCAGTCAAACCTACTAGCCCTGACCGCCTCATAAGAAGTCGAGACCGAGTCAGAATCAGAACAGGACAACGGCAGACTGACCTTTTCAGAGGACGGAGAAATCAAGGTAAGTGGTTTCAATAGAAGTCACTTAAACGAACTAATTTCGTATCTTTCTCGAGATTTGGCGAAAGCTAAACTCCGAGTCGAATCCCTCCGACAGGCAGTAAAACTCCTGAAAGAGGGGGCTGACTCTAGACCCTTAACTGAGAAAGTTCAAGAAGGAACTCCTACTCAAGTTGAAAAACTTGAGAAAGAGAACTCCTCCCTGAAAACTCAGGTTAAGGATCTTAGAGCTGCCTTAGAACGATTCACTTCTGGTTCCAAGGGTCTTGACATGATTCTTGGAAAACAGAAGTCCGTTCTAAATCGATCCGGACTTGGATATAGAACCAAATCTAGACAAAGATCCTATTTTGCTGTACTGAACCAATCCAGACCCAAAGTTCAGGCATGGGTACCTAAACTGTGCCTGAATAAACAAACTGGAACAAATCAATATTGGATCCCCAAGGACAAGATTCACATCTTGCCAAACTATTATCATGGCTATAGTCCAGGGGGAGCCAAATTGAAAAAAATATTTATTGTTAGATAGAATTCAATTCTTGATTGAAATTTGCTTGCTTGAGTGTTTATTTAATTTCTGCAATTTGCCATGTTTAGATTTAGGAATGGTTAGTTTAAGGACTGAACCAACATAACTGAAATTTGACAACATAGTATTGGGTGGCGGTGAGATGATAGTACGTTAGGGAAACCAATTCTAATAAGGTCAAGTATTCTTTACTTGGTCTCTTTAGACTGGTGAAACTAGCCGAAGCTACCGATCCAAAACCCAAACTAGTTAGACCAGAATTTTTCAAAGATTAATTTTGAAAATGAAACTTTACTGAAAGGCTTTGTCAAGGAAAGGGTTGATGATCCAATAAGGCTACGGCCAAAGAAGGCCTAGTGCCTCGCCAAGACCTGGAAGCCAATTTTTAAATTTCAGATTCAAATTACTTTTTGTCAAGTTCAAATCTAACACAAATTTTCAGTTAGGTGTAGATTCAAACATTTCCTTTCAAAATAAATTTAATTATTTTCAAAAATTAATTTAAGGTTTTCAAAATAAATAATAATTTTTCAAAATAATTCTACTTATTAAAACATGTCCCACAAAACCTATAAGGCTAACGTGATTGAAAACCCTAGATTTGGGTGAGACAGACTAGGCAGTGAAACTCAATTTAAGCTATTCCTGACTCTAATTGGATCCAAATCAATAAAACTCTTTATGTGTAGGAACATAAAGATTTGGACCAATGGATGTTGGATAGCGGTTGCTCCAGACACATGACTGGAGATAAATTGAAATTCACCAAACTCAAGTTCAAGAACCTAGGCTCAGTGGCATTTGGCAACAATGCTACACTCAAGGTAATTGGGTCAGGTAATATTGAGCTTAAATATGACTTTGTTATTAAGAAAGTTCTTTTGGTTGAAAACTTCAATTTTAACTTGCTTAGCATAAGTCAGTTATGTGATTCTGGTTATATAGTCACCTTCAACAATTCTAACTGCCTAATTAGAAATGTACAAGACTTAAAAATCATGCTTAAGGGCACTAGGATAAATAATGTATACACCATAAACCTTCCCCTAGTACCCAAATGTATGCTAACTCAGTTAGAACAATCAAACCTCTCGCATAGGAGACTAGGTCATACTAACCTAAGAACTATTTCAAAAATCACCCAACTTGGACTAATTAAAGGTATACCTAAAATTAAAAATCATGAAAACCTAATATGTGAATCATGTAATCAAGGTAAACAAACCAAATCTAATCACAAACTAATCCAATCTGACCTAACTCAAACCACACTTGAGCTCCTGCACCTTGACCTATTTGATTTACATGGAGCCAAGTCACTAAGCGGGAATCGATACTGCTTAGTAATAGTTGATGATTATTCTAGATTCACCTGGATTAGGTTTCTAAAAACCAAAGATGAAACCCTAAACCTATTTAATGAATTCTGTAAATTAATTGAAAATCAAAACGATACCAAAGTTAAAAGACTTAGGAGTGACCACGGGGGAGAATTTGAAAATCAACGGTTCGAGGAATTCTGTAAGGTCAATGGGTATTTACATGAATTTTCATGTCCTAGAACCCCCCAACAAAATGGGATAGTCGAAAGAAGAAATAGAACATTACAGGAAGCCGCTAGGGCTATGCTCAATGAATTTAGCTTAGCAAATCAATATTGGGCAGAAGCAGTTAGTACGGCTTGTTACATTCAAAATAGGGTCCTGATTAACAAGCGACACAACAAAACACCTTATGAGTTATATTATCATAGACTTCCAAATCTACACTACCTAAGGGTCTTTGGATGTAAAGTCCATATCCTAAACACCAAAGACTATTTAGGGCAATTTCAGTCCAAGTCAACCCCAGGCATCTTCCTAGGATACTCAACCACAAGTAAAGCTTATAGGGTTTACAATAAACAAACTAAGAAAATTGAAGAAACAACAAACTTAATATTTGATGAAGAAATCAACTCAACATTTGATAATCCAGACCTAACCTCATCAAATTCTGATCAAGAGATTAATGAACAAACTGTTGAACCTTTAATTAAACCCTTAAACGAACTAACTATTGAACAAACTACTGAGTCAAATCAACCAACTATTAACCCAACAATTGAACCAGCTCAAAGAGACGAATCAAATTGTGAACCAAACTGACCAGCCGGACTTGAGGCTGAACCAAGTTCTAGAAGAACCAAGAAACCCAGACTCAGTCACCCAACCGATCAAATTGTGGGTGATCCAACTCTAGGAGTCAGGACTAGATCCTCCTATAGAAACCTTAGTCAAATAGCTATGATATCAAAAATAGAACCCAAAACTATAGATGAAGCCCTACCTGACCCTGATTGGATCATAGCTATGCAAGAAGAATTAGCCCAATTTGAGAGGAACCAAGTCTGGGAACTAGTGCCTAAACCTAAAGGCAAATCCATCATTGACACTAAGTGGGTCTTTAGGAATAAGCTAAATGATCAAGGAGAAATAGTTAGAAATAAAGCCCGCTTAGTAGCGAAGGGATTCAGCCAAGTAGAGGGATTAGATTACGATGAAACATATGCCCCAGTAGCTAGACTTGAGTCCATCAGAATGTTGTTAGCCTTTACATCCCATAAAGGATTTAAGCTATATCAAATGGATGTAAAGTCAGCTTTCCTAAATGGATTCATTAAAGAAGAAGTTTATGTAGGACAACCCCCTGGGTTTGAGGACTTAGAAAAACCTGACCACGTTTACAAACTAACTTAAGCACTATATGGACTAAAACAAGCACCTAGGGCCTGGTATGAACGTTTATTAACTTACTTAATCTCTAAAGAATTTAAACAAGGACAAATTGACTCAACCCTATTTATTAAAACCCTAAGAAAAGATATATTTATTGCCCAAATTTACGTAGATGACATAATCTTTGGGTCCACCAACTCGAACATTCTAAAAGAATTTGTTAAAATAATGGAAAACGAATTTGAAATGAGCCTAGTTGGGGAACTTAACTTTTTCCTGGGCTTACAAATTAAACAAACTAGGGATGGAAACTATGCCCATCAATCCAAATATGCTAAAGAGTTAATAAAGAAATTCAAAATGGATAACTCTAAAAGCATAAGTACCCCCATGGCCCCAAATGTAAAAATAGATAGTGACTCTGATGGTAAACCAGTAGACCTTAAACTCTATAGGAGTATGATAGGTAATCTACTGTACCTTACAGCTAGCAGACCTTATATTCTTTTTGCTGTAGGGATGTGTGCTAGATACCAAACCTGTGCTAAGGAAACGCACTTAACAGCCCTAAAAAGAATACTAAGATATGTTAAGGGCACCCTAAATGTAGGGATTTGATATCCTAGGACCTCAACCTTTGATTTGTCAGGATACTCAGATTCTGACTATGCTGGCTGCAAGTTAGATAGAAAGAGCACAAGTGGAAACTGCCAACTGTTAGGAAATAGTCTAGTAAGTTGGTGCAGCAGAAAACAACATTGTGTAGCTCTATCCACAACTGAAGCTGAGTATGTGGCCTTAGGAGAGTGTGTAGCATAACTTTTATGGATGATACACACTCTTAAGGACTTCCAGCTCAACTACACTCAAACCCAAGTCTTCATTGACAACATAAGCTCGATCAATCTAACCAAGAATCCAATCCAACATTCCAGGACTAAACACATAGAAGTTAAACACCATTTTGTAAGAGACCATGTAGCCAGGGGTGAAATAATCCTTAAGCATGTAAACTCTAAATCTAACTTAGTTGACATTTTCACTAAACCCCTACCTGAGTCTGAGTTTAGCTCACTAAGAAGGCAGTTAGGATTGTGCCTAGTAGAATAGGTTCAACCTGATTTTTCATTTTCTTACCACTTTATTGACTTTTCATTTTCATACTACTTCACTCAACTTAAAATCAGTTTTGCTTTAAAAATCAGCCTTTATTCAGTTTTGAAAAGCTTTAAAAATAAATTTTTTTACTTAGTTTTATTTTCAAAACTACCCCTTTCAAAACTAGGGCTTTTTCGTAAATAGATTTAGCCTAGGCCCTAACCCTAGAAATGCATGCACCTATAGACTTAGAAGCCAGCATCTCACAAGCACCTTAGGATACTTTTGATTGATAACCTAGAATGGGTTGAGATACTTAGGTCTTTGCCTTAATTCAAGATGCTTTAAGTCAGTGCATCTGCAGTAATTGGGGCACTAAATACAACTTATACAGTAATCAAGTTAAGTGTCAAGTTTAGAAAATCTAACTTGAACAGAACACTTAACTTGACTAACCCTAGCGAAAACTACTGTTTATAACAGTTAGTAAGTAGCTAATCGGGATAGACAGGACCCTAAACAAAAAATTAAACTGATATGATTGAGTTCATATCTTGAATTGGTTCAGTACAAGCAAATTATGCAGTTCAATTTTTTTTATGCAATCTGTTTGTTTGTTATATTTCTTTGTTTTTGATATATGGCAAAGGGGGAGAGATAGAAAAGGAGAGAGTTTAAATTTTTCAAAATTTAAAATTTAATTTTGTTTCAAAAATCAAAACTCTATCCTTTATTCAAAAAGACTTTCTAAGCTTTCAAAAAAATTTTCTAACTTCTAAGCTTTCAAAAAAATTTTCTAACCTCTAAGCTTTCAAAATTTTATTTCTAACTTCTAAGCTTTGAAAACCTTCTATGTACTTTAGAAACTTCAAGTTTTTCAAAAAACATTCTAAGTGTTTGAAATCCTACTAAGTACTTTAAAGTTTTCGTGTTTGAAATCCTACTAAGTACTTTAAAGTTTTCATGTTTGAAATCCTACTAAGTACTTTAAACTTAAAGTTTCCAAAACTGTTTGAGCACTTAAAAAAAAAACTTAAGGCTTCAAAAGTTCTCAAACATAAGTTTTCAAAATCTTTAAAGTACTTAAGCTTTCAAAATTTCTCTATGTATTTAAACTTAAGTTTAATTTTTGCATAAATTTTCCAAAAGTACACAACCAAAATTATTTTTTGGAAAATTTGACTCTAAAGTTTCTGTTAAAAAGTGTAAGGAAAATCCATCTTTAGACTTAAAACTTATTTTCAAAAAACCCCACGAATTTTTGAAAAATCTAGGGGGAGATTCCTTCCAGGGGGAGGGAACTAAATCTGCTATGATTAACTTAACTTTTTGAATCGGGTTGCCATAAATCAAAAAGGGGGAGATTGTTGGTGCAGAAAGCACCCAAGTCAAACCTGAGTTTTGATAATGGCAACAGGGCTCAAAAGTTAAGTCTTACTTGTTATCTAAAATACTACTCTAGTGTGCAGGGTAAAAAGTCCTAGCGAAGGACTGCTAGGCACTGGCGAAGGAATGCCAGGGTAAAAAGTCCTAGCGAAGGACTGCTAGGCACTGGCGAAGGAATGCCAGGTCACAAAGCCCTAGCGAAGGACTGCTAGGCACTGGCGAAGGAATGCCAGGGTACTGAAGCCCTAGCGAAGGACTGCTAGGCGCCAGGCAAAGGACAGCTTGGTATCCAAGACCTGGCGAAGGACCGCTAGGCAAAAGTCCAACCAGAGGAGCGGTTAGCATCAGGTACATTCTCCCGAGAGGAGTAGGTGAGGACGCGTTCCCCGTCGAGGGAACAGTAGGCGTCGGTTCGACCTAAGATTCCATTTAGGAAACCCAAAGTCAGAACCAAGACAGCTAAGGCTGTATAAAACTAACAACTTACTGCTTTTGGACTAACCCTGGATGCAGGACCAAAGGAACGAGTGCCTGCAGCTCAGAGAGCCTCAAAGGAATGAGGCAGCAGCTGAGTAGAGCGCCCTGAGTGTCCCGGGCGCCCCCAAGGTGAACACAAAACAAATGAAGCAAAAAGAGCTTCGGCTGAATACTGGCCGGGGCGCCCTCAGCAGTCAGGGCGCCCCGAGCGCCCAGGGCGCCCCGAGCGCCCAGGGCGCCCCGAGCGCCCAGGGCGCCCCGAGCGCCCAGGGCGCCCCGAGCGCCCAGGGCGCCCCGAGCGCCCAGGGCGCCCCCCAGCCACCAGGGCGCCCCGCACCTGAAGCCAGCGAAGAGGATAATATTATCCAGCCGAGACTTCCGCTGAACAGGTCAGCCAGGGCGCCCTCGGCCTCTCGGGCGCCCCCGTCAAGGCATTATCCCGACTTCAAAGGGATAACTCGCTGACCGCGAGAAAGGGGGATCACAGGCCACGTGGAGGGTGCCCCCGTGCTCCAAGGCGCCCTCAGAACCCTATAAAAGGCCCTCGACCCCCCAAGCTTCAATACAACTGCTTCCAACGCTGTTACGTTCTTCTGCTCCTGCGCTTCGCCCCAGAAATCTTCCAACTCGACACGAAAGCGCCGACGACGTCCCTCTGCTCTGAGATAAATTTTCTACACCGGACGTCGGTAACGAAGAACTATTTTCTTTCAGTTTACTATACTACTATTGTAATCAATCTTTGTAAACTGTTTTTGTGCCTCATATAGAATTGCCCAAAGTAAACGATCAACGACCGTGGGCCTTGGAGTAGGAGTCGACCTAGGCTCTGAACCAAGTAAAACTACATGTGTTCGTGTGTTGTGTTTTAATTTCCGCTGTACAATTTTTCTATCTCTAAATCCGAACGATTTACGATATTCACCCCCCTCTATCGTATTCTCTCGATCCAACACAGTCAAGTCTATATGTGTAACCTGCACACCCTGCACACTCAACATACACATATCAAATACACAAGGGTAATCCTAACTTAATCCCTTTGCCCAAACATCAAAACACTTAGTCCTCCGGACCACAGATTGCCTCAACAAGTTGGGCAATAAGTCCTGGTCGTGGACTGGGTACCAAAGACCTGGTGAGTGAAGCTGGGCAATAAGTCCTGATCTTGGACTGGGCACCGAAGACTTGGTGAGTGAAGCTGGGCAATAAGTCCTGGTCGCGGACTGGGCACGAAGACCTGATCCGGGGGATTGGGCAAAAGTCCAACCGAAGGAGCCGGTTGGCAAAAAGGTAAACTCTCCTGAGAGGAGTAGGTGAGGATGTGTTCCCCGTAGGAGGGAACATTATGTGTCGGTTCGACCTAGGGTTCAATTTCGGAAGCCCAAAGTCAGAACCAAGACAGCTCAGGCTATTAATCATGCTTATATTAAATTATATTATTTATTATTTGTGTTTTGGAACTAACCCTGGTTGTAGGAATGAATGGTGAAAGTTTTCTGCTCCCAGGCGCCTGAATGGGGTCAGGCGCCTGTTTGAACAGGCGCCTGTGTTGATACAGGCACCCAGACAAGGGTGTTTCCAAGCCAATCGAAGCAAGCTGCAACATCATCAATTGAGGCGCCTGAGTTCATACAGGCGCCCCAGATAGCTTAGGCGCCCCAGTTGAAGGGATAAGCGCTGGCCAAGTCTACGGATGGAGTTTCTCGCAGGGAAGGCCACGTGTCAGGCGCCCCCTTCAACACAGGTGCCCCAGTGACTGCTGGGGTTCACCCCCGTGGCTTCAAAAACAACTTCTTTCTACGTATTCTTTCAAGCGCTCTGCTCCAAACACTCCGTGCTCAAGACTCAAGCGCCAACGACGACCCGCGGCTCTGACATTCAAATTTCTCCGGTCGTCGGTATAATCATTTTTTTAAGTGTTGTATTTTAATTCTATATTCGAACTTCAAGTTGTAATAATTTTACGCAATATAGAATTACCCATCGTAAACGGTCAAGGATCATAGGTTTTGGAGTAGGAGTCGACTGCGACTCCGAACCAAGTAAAACAAACGTGTTAGCATTGATTTGTTTTTTTCCGCTGCGCAATTACTCTAAATTTTTTGAAAAATTATCGATGGATATTCACCCCCCCCTTATCGATTCAAACTGATCCCACAGTATCCACCTTAGAGAGATGACTAGTCCAAGGATTCACACACACGCACGAGCTCCACTATGAATGTCTCCTTCAAGGTGGAGAAACCTTCACAAATGACACTCTTCCTCTTTACAAAGTTGAAAAGAAAATGAGAGGAAGAGTTGGAGATTTTGAGCACTTGGGACCTGATTCTACTCTCTAGAATCGCAACCTTGACCTGCTAAAAAATCTCCCTTTAAATAGAGTAAAGGGCAGCTCCTTAAGCTGTCCAGCCCGATACCAGTCGACTGCCCCTAGGGCAGTAGACCGATCCCACCATAGTACCCAACCAACGGCTAGTTTTTCGGGTAGATCAGTCGACTGGTCCTGGACCAATCGACTGATCATTCTGTGAGTTTGAGTTCCCCGCTGGCAGTCGACTGATCCATTCCCAGTCGACTGCCCAGCTTACATTTTCACTCTTCCTCACTCTGAACACTACCCTTCACGTATGCCTTCAAGTTCACTCCCTTGGCTTGCCTCTTGAAGTCCTCTTCCACTGGCTGTTGTCCCTCAGATGCGCACACAAGCCCTCGGCTTGCCTCCATGCCATCCTTCACTTATGCCCTTTGAAGTCCACTTCCCCCGGCTTGCCCTTGGAGTCCTCTTCCCTCAGCTCTCGTCCCTCGGATGCGTACTCCATGTGTGACTTACCAAGTCCTGCATGACTCAATCATACATATCAAAACAACAAAACATCCTAACTTATCCATATTGGCACACACACATCAAAACCATGATCCTCTCAATCATACTTGGGTCGATTGCCCCAACAATTGCTTTGTATTTTTTTTTGGAATTCTAGTTCTCAAACTCACAACCTCTGATATGGTCCACACGATCGAGCTTGACTAGTAGGTTATTACTTACTCACTAGTCTATGTGAATCGATATTTTATCAATTGACGATACCACCATACACTGGTGGTTTGCACGCATCATCGAACCTCATTGATGTCGCCTAGTTGCTTCGAACTGCCAAACACCAAGTCGAGTGAGAGTTCTCTTGGATCACTTTGTCTCCACACTTGGCTAGTACCGATCGAAGACGAATAACTCAAGCTTTGTGAAGCCATCTCGACAACGACTTGGCATGGATACAAATAGAGGCAAGGCTTGAAAGCGCCACTTGGTTGATGTCTTTTCCTCTACACGTTATCTGTCAGGTATATCTAGAATAAAAGTTATTTTAGAAAATTTTTATTTTATGATCATGCCTAGCTATATTGTATCCTTGTATGCGTGTGGTGTATACTATAATAAAAAAAGTTTATTATTGTTTTTATTTCCGCTGCGTATGTTTATGAAATATGTTTTAGCACACGCACTACATCGAGCTCCCCAATATTAAAGTCTTGGTTGTGAACTAATAGTGACTAAGTCTTAGTGAAACTAGATATCTGAAGTCATGATTGGTAATCAGATATGAGCTAAGTCTTGGTTGGAGATCAGGTAATAAATTTCTAGCTAGAAGGTAGGTAGATCAAGCTTAAGTGATTAAGTCTTAATAGACAAATTTTTAACTGGAGGTTAGATCAATCAAGTTCAAGTGATTAAGGCTTGATAGACAAATTCCTAGCTGGGCGCTAGGTGAATCAAGTCCATATGGAGTCAACTGGAAGCTGAAAGCTTGGCAAATAAGTCCAAGTGGAAGTAGCTGGGAGTTGTGACTTGACACCTCAATTTAAATGAGTCAGCTGGAGGCTAAACATTCAAATCCAATGTAAGTACAAGTAATTTTACATATTATATCCTACTCATTACGTGTAATAATTGTAGGGAAGCATATTAGATGGTTCCAGGTAATTGTATAGAGTTCGGGGGTAACTAGTTGATGATAATTCTTGACGAAGAGATTTCGAAGGGTCTAGGTGACCGTAGCTTGGTCGGGGTGACCAGAGAAGCTTCTTGGCGACTAGGAGATGACGTTATCAACAAACTGAACAATCTAATGAAGATGAGATTTGACCTTCTCTAGATGACCGAAGGGCATCCAGTTGATCAAAAAACTTCGTTATCTTACAGAAAGAAGTTGCAGCCACAATAGCACCTCTATAAGAGACTAAGAAGACTCTAGACGACTGAAGGAATCCTATATAAGGAGTTTTGAGACAGAGTCTAAAAATCACTCATTCACACCAAATTCAATCTTGTTTTAGTGCTCTAAGTGCTCCTTCTCCTTCTATGTTGCAACATACACTTCATTTCTGATTGACAACTCCTAAAGTAACATTTTTATTTATTTTTATGTTGCCTTATTTGTTTTATTACGCTTAAATTTTTTAGATTTTTTTCTATAAGATTGTTTCACCTAAGAGAAATTAGAAATAAGAATAATATTTTATAACTGTTGCGTGTCTATACTTTTGGCTTGATTGATCAACTTGCATACGCTTATTAGGTAAATCTATTGCATGATTTTATTGCCTTTGTCTTGATTGAATCGGTCCAAGTTTAATTTACTTCCGCTATGCTTATTCTGATTGATTCGACTATTTTAATTACTATCTATTCATTTTTTTAATTAGTAATGTTGTTCACCACCTCTCTAGTGTCAAGTTTGATCCAATAAAGAAGATGACATGTTGAACACAGTGGCTAGTCAAAAACCAAGAGGAGATTAGCTTCGAACTTAGGTATATGTTTTCTAGACCGTGTTAGGGTTTACCAAAGAAAGGACGGCCGGAAGGAATGACGAAGAAGGAGGCGGCATTTCCCAATCGATTGAGTTACTGTAGCAATCGATTCGGTACACTTATGTGATCATGAATAGGTATCCCAATGGATTATGTTATTGTAGTAATCGATTCTGTTGGTCCTCTGCAGACTAGTTAGAGGGGAGATGAATAGTTTTTCAATTATAAACTATATCCTTTGCAATATCTTAGTAAAAATGATAGATTAAATAGTAGTTAAATCAAATATGAACAACATAAAAAAGTAATAAGAGACCAAGATTTACTTGGTCGCAACTAAGGTGGTTGCTAATCCATGACAGTGAAAAACTCTACTTTAAAAACTCCTTCAGTATAGGCGGAGAAGCTTCTTACAGACGTTGAAAAGCTCATAGAAGATTTAGGAAATTGAATATAAATTGTTATCTTTTCTTCCTAGCTCTAGGGCCTATTTATAGTCCGAAAATAGATGTTACCATTGTGTTGACGTGACATTGAGGTGCCTCAGTTGTGATATGAGGCGCCTTAGTTGAATAATATTTTATCCACGACGCCAACGATAACTGTTGATTATTTTTCGATCTGAGGAGCCTTAGTTCCGACCCGAGATGTCTCAATTCTGACCTGAGGTGCCTCAGCTGATACCCGATGCACCTCAGGTCAGAACTGAGGCACCTCCAAAGGCAACTGAAGCGCCTCAATTGACCTTTTGGTCAAAATCAATATTCGTGTTGACTTTTTTCCGTCTTTGTCCGCTTGGGTGATTTTCGATCAACTAGAGTAGCTAGGCTCATCTGAATTCGACTCTGTCCTTCACCTCAAATGGGCTTCCTTCTCAGTTTCTCATCCCTCGGACATCAAACACGCTCTTCTCGTCCACCGGTGTACTCTTTCACAGTCTTTTCATCCCTCGGCGCATTGATCCCGTTGGCTCCCTTCCCGTATCATCTTTCTCATTTGTTGTGTCTTCCGCTTGACTTCTTGTGCTCCTAGGCTTCTGCACATTTAGACACAATGATAAAAAATAACTAGGATCTAACTTAACTTGGTTGATCATATCAAAACTTACCCGGGTACTTACAATTAAGTTGGGGAAAAAATTATTAATCTCAGTATAATATATCATTGATGTTTGAGAATATGGTTATATTCAATAGTATTAGTTGACTATATATTGCATGATCGGTTGCACATGAGAAGGGGTGAATCATGTGACTTTTCAACAACTCGCTTTTTTGAAAATTAGTATGTAGCGAAAAGAAAGAAACCAATAGAAAAGCACACAATCGGTTTAATTGGTTTGGAACTTTCGACAACTCTTACTCTAAGGCCCAAGTCCCTTGGACTTTTTCGTTGGGCAATTTACTAATCTCTTTACTGGCAAATCTCTAGTAGAGTAGTTGAGTACAAAGAATAGAAAAGTGTATTACCTTACTCTTTTCTTTTTGTGAGTATAAGAAATAAGTATAATAATTTAATTTCGTTACCAACAAGAAGTAGTAGTTTGAATACGTTCATATGTTGGTGTCAATCTTCTGGTAGCGGTCAGTTATAGTTGAGTCATAGTAGGGCCATAGCACGAAGACAAGGAAGCAGAGTGATCGCGTGAGCTTGAATAATCATAGTAGAGGTTCTTTTTGAAGTTCCACTCTCGCGACTTCTTTATAAGGTGTCTGAGGCGCCACAGTTCCTAGCTGAGGCATCTCAGATCTAAAATCTCATCAGATATGAAGCTTGAGCAGCTAATCCTCTAGAAAGCACCTCAGATTCAAAGTGAGACATCTCAGTTCCCAACTGAGGCACCTCAGCTAGCCCAAAACCCATCTTCAGTGCTAGCTACGTGGAGGCGCCTTCAGCCATCGAGCGCGCCTCCAGTCCCAACTGAGATGTCTCAGGTCCCACATAAGGCACCTTGGGCATTGTTCATCCGAGGTTGAATTTTGCAGTTTAGACCCTGCAAAATATGTTAGGCCAAAACAAAGTACGCCCTACAAAATCAAGTTAGCACAAGTATAAAACAGGATAAACGAAATGAGTATTAATTATATACTGTCTTCCTAAAACCAGGATCTAGTCAAAGGCCTCATCTTAGAGCTCCGAAATGGTTCTAAGATGGACCACGCCTAAAGTCCTACCGTGGACTTATCCTCACCGGATTTCGCTCCTCTAGTGACTTACCTTATGCAGACTTACTCAACTTCTTAACCTACCAGGTTTTTCAGCCAATTGTCAAGTCCCGCGACCCCAACTAGACTTCATGCCAGGTCTCTACCAACCTAGGCTTCAGCTAGTTGTCAGGCCCTACGGACCCAATTGGACTTCTTGCCAGGACTCAATCTAGTCTTAGGTTCTAAGTCTTTCAATTATGCACACATAGTAACAAGGTTAAACAATAACACACTTAACTTTTACCTTTTGTCATATATCAAAACCTGAGTTCGATTGTTAATACAAACTACACCAATAAATATGACCTAGTTTCATGTCATTCTTAGGTCTCTAGGTCAATCAGTTGATTTTGAACAAAAATGAGAAGTTTGACAGCTGAGGAGCTAGGGTTCCGACGTCGTATTCTCTCCGGTGAGTAGCTAGGAGAAAACATAAAAATGGTTCGGCTCAAGATTTATTTTTCGACTATTTATTTTATTTTTTTCTCTAAGTTTCATATGAGCAGGCAACATGGATGAGGGGTAAATCATGAATCGAGTAGGTGATTTGGGCATTTACAAACTTATATAATTTGAGCATTGCAAAATATATTGTGGTTCAGTAAATTATCATAAAAATTATGTAAAATTGACTCTCTTTGTGAAACATATGGGTGATCCTTATAGCATCTCCAATGCAAGATTTTTTTAAAAAGCTTTGTAAAATTACAAAAGCTCAACAAAAAAGTTTGAATGAGTGTAGAGATGAGGTTTTTAATTCAAGAGTAAGTTTGAAAAATCAAACCTATTTCTTTCTTTAAAGTAGAGTCAATAATTAATGATACAATAATATTGCAAGTTTGATCCTTTCAAAATAATTAATTATACTATTTTATTTCATGAATAAATATTAATGATCAAAATTCTATTTCTTTCTTTTGAAAATAAATATATTTGATAAGTTAAAAAAATATAAATGATTATAATTAAATTAAAATTCATAAGTTAATTAAATATTAAATGAAAATTATAAATTTAATTAAATTAAAAAATATAAGTTAATTAATTTATTAATTAAAAATTATAAATAAATAAAAATCATAATTATTTAAAATATTAAATGAAAATTATAAATTTAATTAATTTAAAATCATAAGTTAATTAATTTATTAATAAAAAATTATAAATAAATTAATTTAATAATCGTAATTATTTAAAATATTAAATAAAAATTATATAGAAATTTTAAATAATAAATAAAGATATGTGATTTATAATATATAATTTATACAAAAGTTGTATAAAATTTATTTCGATTTTTTATCAAAGGGCGCACTTGAGAATACATAATTACCAAAAACTATTCTGAGGTTTGTTTTATACTAAAGGGCATACCAAAATATATCTTATTCCTCTTATACCCCTCCCGCCTGTTGGGGATCGGTGCGCCGGCTAGAGGGGTGAATAACTCGTTGCCCCCAATTCGTCGGTTTTTTCCTACACGTGTTAGCAAACGCAAGCGGAAATACAAACTACAAATTAAAACAATGCTAACACAAACTGTTTACGTGGTTCCTAGATAAAACTCCTACTCCACGGTTGTTCGTAATGTGGACGATCTCGATCCGTCGGTGGATGACTCCCCGAAAAACTTTCGGCTAGCTCACGTAGCTCCTTGTGGGTGGAGAAACCTCACCATAACTCGCCCAAGACCTCTGAGAGCTTAGACTACTACTTGGCTTTTAACCAAAGCCAATTTCGTCAATCCTGCCAGCAAACCGAGCTCTCTTAAATAGAGCTAATGGTTGAACTAGCCGTTACCAGTCGATTGAAGCCAACACCAGTCGACTGGTCAACTCGAATCCGAACGTTACAACCCAACGTTCGAATTCCAGTCGACACCAGTCGACTGCACAGAAGATCAGTCGACTGATCTTTCTGTGCCCTACACTAGCTAACTGCTACAAGTCGCAGTCGACTGCCCAAACCCCTAAACCTAGGGTTTCTCTTCCCGAGTACAATTCTCTCAGCACTCGGACCCTTATGACTCAGTTGACTCTTCACCTAGCAACCTCGACATGTTGCCTTCAAGCCTTCTTCGACTTTAGCTCTTATCCCTCTGATGCATACGTACCCACGGCTCATCCTCATGTCATCCTTCGCGTATGCCTCGAAGTGCGCTTCTCTCGGCTCATCATTCCTGCTTTGTCCACAGTCCCTCGGATATATACAAGCCCACAGCTTGTCTCCTCATGTCATCCTTCACCGAACCCGAAGCTGTCCAGCTAAGCCTATGTGTATCCTACAAGTCTGCACATTCACATACACATATTAAATACAAGGTTGAATCTAACTTAAACCCTTTGCCCAAACATCAAAACACATGGCCACTCCGAACCATAGATTGCTCCTACAATATCTCCCTTTTTGATGTTTGGCAATACATTTAAGTTAGGAAAAACAAATAGCAAATACATATGTTAATCAATATTTGGACTTATGTTGCCAAGGCTTCACCTTGGTCTTATACCGCCAATGTATATGCAATGCAAACATGCATGAATCTTATCACAAGGCATCCCCACACCTAAACTCTCCAATGAGTTAGGATTTTCATCAACAAGGGCTTTTAAGAACCTCTCCAAGGTTCCTCCTTTGCTAATAAATCAACAATGCTCGCCCTTTACCTAAGCTCTTCCTTGACTTAGGATTTCTTGCAAAGGAGTGTTTGGTTTTTCATTTAAACCTAACCCTTCTCCCCCTTTGCCACACATCAAAAGGGTTCCAACAATTTCCCACTTATTGGATCCTTTAACCTCTAATAAGTATAAACGTTGGTATTAATCCCCATAAGATTATACACAAGTTTAATATCAATAGGACACATTTCAACCTAGCCGAAAATAGTTTCAGTATGTATCAGTCGACTGAGACAGTTACCAGTCGACTGATCTCTATCGAAAAATCATACAGTAGCTAGTCTCTCTCTAGACAACACTGTTACCAGTCGATTACCTTCTGAACCAGTCAACTGATATCCTGATTTCAACATTTTCAACATTCAGAACCCAATTTCAGAAATGCGTTGATAATTCCACAAATCTCCAAAAATTTTCAAATATTGTGGAGAAGTTTGTAGTACCCGTGTCTACTTAGAAAAAAAATACATTCAAAAAAATGTATCTATCACCAATTCCAAGATTGACATAAAATCCAAAACTATCTAAATGGTTCAATTGAACCTTGGCCTAAAATCCTAGTGTTGGCCTCCTTATGATGTATTTGCCCATATCAAACAACAATGCATCCCTAGCATTGGTTTATATAACATCTATACATTAAAAATCAATTTTCATGCAATATGACCCTAATGTCATATTTTCATGCATGCCACTCAATTCCAATGTGTCAAATCCCTAGGATTGAGACTTAAATCCATCTCCAAATCCTTTAGCACACTCCATGGTCCATCTAGACTTTTGGGAGAAATCCTCCCGAGATCCATTGACCATGGGTCCCAACTTGACTCCTAGAGCTCCCCCTTGAACTCTTAGCCTTAGCCACCTCCCTAGGTGACTCATCTATAATCACAAGGCCACACCGGTGTACTTCTGATGACTTTTGGTTTACAAACCTAACCTTTTTAACCTTGGACACCTTATCCTTGGTTAAGTTCTTCTTTTTCCCTATAAATGGCTTTCCCTTGCCATTCTTGGAATTCCCCTTGCTATAGTCATATGACACCCTTGCATATGACTTCTCCATAGTATTGGAGCACTTAGATCGGTATCTTAGACCCGATCTATCATTGTTGGATTTTTTACCACCCAACACCATACATAAACCCTTAGACTCAATCGTAAATCTATCTAGGGTTTCTCTAATTTATCAAGCTTTTCCCTCAAAGTTTGATTTTCCGTTTCTAGGTTCTTAAACCTAGAATCAACATGTCTCCCATGGACATTCCTAGACCTACACATTTGTCTAGACATATGTCTCCCTTTATTGGGATTAATGTCTTGGTCCTTAGGTCTAATGGTTTTAGATTCATCATAATGCATAGTTTTCCTAGGGTTTTGATCTACATTATTAACCCTACTCCTATCATGATATTTAAATCTAAAATTATGTATGGATAAATAATTAACATTATTTCTAACATGCATGGAGGAATTTGAATTACATCTAAAGTTAGGGATTACCTCCCTTACCTTTGTAGCTCCCTCGGCCTTGATGTGAGCTTTTCTTCTTCTCCTTCCTCTCCCACTTCCTCAAATGCTCCAATTTCTTGAATTCTCTTTTCCTTGAGCATTTGGTATGGTAGTGTCCTAGCTCACCACACGTGAAGTACCTTATATGTCTCTTCTCCTTTTCCCTGTAACCCATGTTAGATTTTAAAGAAATTGACTTGGATTTAGGGTTTACCTCCTTTTTCTTACCCAATAGACACTTGTCCTTGTAGTGTATCTTCTCATTGCACCCAAAGCAAATAATGTGGTCCTTTGACTTTACTTTGGTTGAGGTGGAATCTTCTTCTTGCTCTGGTATTGAAGATGGTCTCTCCTCCTTCTCAATCCTTGAAGTGGAGACTTCTTCTTCACCTTTTGATGAAGTGGATGGTTCCTCATTTTCTTATACCACTTCACTTGAGGAGATGAATAATTCCACATCTTCTTTCTTCTCCTCCTCCGATGTTGAGCTCCTCTCCTCATCCGATTGGTCCTTCTCTTCCTCTTGGACCATCAAGCTCATCTCCTTGGGCTCTTCTTCTTGTGTAGGCTTTTGATGAAAAGCAATCATCTTGCTCCATAGCTCATGAGCATTTTTGTATTTACCTACACCACTAATTATATCATTAGGCAAAATATTAAGTAATATTGAGATTACTTTCTCATTTGCCTTTGATTGTGTTTATTGTTCCTTAGTCTAATATCTTGGTCGAAACTTTTTCCCGTGCTTATCTTTTGAGGCTTCAAATAGTTTTTCAATGACGATCATTAGATCCCAATCCATGTTGAACTAAACCTTTGTCTGCATCCTCCAATAATCGAAATTCTCGTGATCATAGGGAGGTGGAACATTGATGTCGTCCCCTAAGCATTCATCAAGTGTCATTTCCTTAAGCCTTTTCCTCTCCCAGTGGTTAGTCTGTAGACGAGCGACCCCTGCTCTGATACCACTTATTGGGGATCGGTGCGTCGGCTAGAGGGGGGATGAATAGCTTGTTACCCCAAATTCGTCGGTTTCTTCCTACATGTGTTGGCAAGCGCAAGCGAAAATTCAAACTACAAATTAAAACAATGCTAACACAAACCGTTTACGTAGTTTGGACATAAAACTCTTACTCCACGACTGTCCGTAAGGTGGATGATCCCGATCCGTCATTGAATGACTCCCCGGAAAACCTCCGGCTAGCTCGCGTAGCTCCTTATGGGCGGAGAAACCTCACCACAACTCGCACAAGACTTCTGAGAGCTTAGACTACTAATTGACTTGTAACCAAAGCCAATTTTGTCAACCCTAGCCAGCCAAACCGAGCTCCCTTAAATAGAGTTCGTGGCTGAACTAGTCATTACCACTCGACTGGTCAACTCGAATCCGAATGTTACAGCCCAACGTTCGAATTCCAGCCGACACCAGTCGACTGCACAGAAGATCAGTCGACTGATCTTTCTGTGCCTTACACCAGTCGACTGCACGGAAGATCAGTCGACTGATCTTTCTGTGCCTTACACCAGTCGACTGCTACAAGTCGTAGTCGACTGCCCAAACCCTAAACCTAGGGTTTTCCTTCCCGAGTACAATTCTCTCAGCACTCAAACCCTCACGACTCAGCTGACTCTTCACCTAGCAGCCTCGTCCTGTTGCTTTCAAGCATTCTTCGACTTTGGCCCTCGTCCCTCGGATGCATACGAACCCGCGGCTCATCCTCATGCCATCCTTCGCGTATCCTCGAAGTGCGCTTCCCTCGGCTTATCATTCCTGCTTTGTCCACGGTCCCTCGGATGCATACAAGCCCACGGCTTGTCTCCTCATGCCATCCTTCATCGGACCCGAAGCCGTCCAGTTAAGTCTATGTGTATCCTGCAAGCCTGCACACTCACATACACATATCAAATACAAGGGTGAACCTAACTTAAACATCAAAACACATGGTCACTCCATATCATAGATTGCTCCAACACCGCCAACAACCCCCTTTCGCAATTATATTTCCGAGGCATTCGAACCACTTTTTCATAGTTTTGATTTTAAAATAATATATTATTGTTCGGATATGGGTATTCTCCTTTTCTCCTTTCTCTCTCGATGCAAGCAACCTACTTCTCCTTGCCAAAAAGTAATAGTTGTATTATAGTCGCGAGCTCATCCCCCAACCAAAAACCCTAGGCAAGTCTATTCGTGCGAGGCTATAGTTATGAATTTTAAACACGAACTATAATAAGATACAATAGAAATAAAGAGGGTCCGATATGATTGTCATATCAGGCTCAAAGAGGGTCTGATATGAGATCATATTAGGCCCTCTTTGGGCCCGAAATGATTTCATTTCAACCCTGAAGTGGGCCTGAAATGAAATAATTTTAGGCACAAAGAGGGTCTGAAATAATTTCATTTCAGGCCCACTTTGGGTCCGAAATAATTTCATTTCAGGACCACTTTAGGCCCGAAATAATTTTATTTCAGGCTCACTTTGGGCGTGATGATTTCATTTCAAGCCCAAAGAAGATCTGATATGATCTCATATAAGGGTCTCTTTGAGCCTGCTATGGCGATCATATCAGGTTCTCTTTATCTCTATTTTATCTTATTATAATTCGTATTTAAAATTCATAATTATAGTCTAACACGAACAGACTTACTTAGGGTTTTGGTTGGGGAGTTGAGAGATGAGTTCGCGACTATAACACAACTATTATTTTTTGGCAAGAAGAAGTAGATTGTCTGTACTAAGAGAGAAAAGAGAATACTTAGATCCAAATCATAATTTATTATTTTAAAATTAAAACTATGAAAAAATGATTCGGATGCCTCAGAAATATAACTGCGAAAAAGAGTTGTTGGCGAGAGGGTTATAACATGAATAAGATATATTTTGATGCGTCTTTTGGAATAAAATAAAACTCAGGACGCGTTTTGATAATTATGTATTTTTAAGTCCGTTCTTTTTTTATTTTGGAAAAAGTCAAATTTGTTTGGATTGGGTAGAAAATAATAGATTTTTTATATTTATAATATGGTATTATGTGATATATTAAAAATTATAAAAAAAATTATTTTTGGCTTTAACGTAGATGCCCCTAGGAATATACGTTTGACTTGCGAACAGATGTTATCAGCTGGAGCAAAACACAGTGAGATTGCAATCGATGGCAAAAAATTCGTAAATATATATAGTTCTGGAAACCCTAACCCGATTCTTTATTTCCCGCAATTTGATCCCGATAACCCACCGTTGCACGCCTGTCGCGACTCGCGATCTCCCAGTCACTTCGTCGCCGGTCCTCGACTACTTTCGTTCTTACGATCTCGCAGGCCAGTCTCTACTGCCAGCCACCGTCCGTCGGAGTACAGGTTAGTCCTCCCACCTTCTCGCGACCTCTGTTCCTCCGATCTCACAGGCCGATCCTACCCCTTAATCTCGATGATCTATCTCTCTCGGTCGCAACCTCTGTTCGACCGTCCACTAATTCCTAATGTTGTGGCCCCCTTTCTTCTTGCCAAGGTATTTGTTTGTTCCCTCGTTGTATTGATGCTTGTAATTTGATTTATTATCATCAAAACTTTTTTTTTTTCTATTTTGCTGATATTATGTTGATGTGGTTCAAATTCCCTTTTCTATTATTTGCGTGCTTAGGAACAGATTTGATGCCAAGAGATGAACTTGAGAACCTTTTTAATATTTTTATTTTGATTTCTTCTAGATGTCCTTATCTCAGATTATTGCAATAGTTTTTTTTTTTAGCAGTGGAAGTGTTTTGTTGGAAATAGATGGCATACGTCAAAAAAATTTTTTTGCCTTTGTTTGCTCTTGTTAATAATTATCACTGTCTATATAAATGATTTGCATTTCATTAGTTTAATGTTCATGAAAATTTTTATATGATATGATCATATCGACTTGACCAGTCAATCCAGTTTATCAAGCCGAAGAGAAGGAGAAGAAAATGGTGTGCATTCGGCAGGCAACCGTAAATGATCTGCTGGCAATGCAGGCATGCAACCTGCTATGCCTACCAGAGAACTACCAGATGAAGTATTACCTCTACCACATCCTCTCTTGGCCGCAGCTCCTCTTTGTTGCAGAGGACTATGATGGGCGCATTGTCGGATATGTCCTTGCCAAGATGGAGGAGGATGCTTCGGAGCCTTGCCACGGCCACATCACCTCTCTTGCTGTTCTCCGCACCCACCGTAAGCTTGGTCTTGCCACCAAGCTCATGACTGCTGCTCAGAATGCCATGGAGTCTGTTTTTGGGGCTGAGTATGTGTCCCTTCATGTCCGCCGCAGCAACCGTGCTGCCTTCACACTCTACACCTCCAGCCTCAGTTATCGCATCCATGATGTGGAGGCCAAGTACTATGCTGATGGGGAGGATGCCTATGACATGAGAAAACAGCTGAAGGGGCGTCCGCATGGCCATAGCCACAGCCATGGCCACCATCACCACCACCATGGAAGCTGCTGCTCAGCGGACCATAAGGCTGTATCTTCTGTAGATGTCAGTGTAGCAGTTGATCCAGCTGCTGGCGCATCTGGTTCCAATTCATTAGCTTCGGTTCCAGCTTCAGCTGCTGGGGAGTGAGAAACTTGTGTTGTAGGTACACTTGGTGACTTGGATATTATGCCCTTTCATGTGTGTTTTCCAGTTTCTTTTTTGTCTGGGATTCATCGTTAAGTCTGAATACTTAACACTATTGGTTATGCTTTATGTTTGTGCTGAATATTTAAGTGTTGTTGTGGTAACTTACATTCTATGTTTCTCGTTTGTGTTGACATCATGTTCTGATTTTGTAATTGTTTATGCCATCAATGGCTTCATGGTGTGCATCTGATGATTACGGTTTGTGTTTTATGGAACCTTTTACTTCTTATGTTATATTGTTGAACTCCTTTCTTAGCTTCTTATCGTTTGGATTTTATAATTCTGTATGGCATAATAGCTTCTTGGTGTGCTTCACGGAATAGCAAGTAGAGTAAATGCCTAGAGCATTTTACATGAATAGGAGAAACAGGGTACAATGTAGGATTTTACTTTTTTGTTGCTGATTTCTGAATGAGATATTTTGAATTGAAAATGACTTATTTGTTTGCACAACATGTTTCCAAATCCTTTGACATTGTTTTTCCTATCTTATGGTTTGAGACATGCTTATTTGTTACTATTATCTTTGAGAAAGTATTAGAATAGTCCAGCACATCAGTTTAGTTACATTTTCTGTAAGTAGATATTGGTATCTATCAGAGGTAGGAAGAAAACTGCTTGTTGGATTACAAAAATGCTGTCAGTATCATTTATCTCATGAATTTAAATAAGATACCTCTCTCTTTCCATGTTGATCATCTTTGAATTTCTGTATAATCTAGTGAGATAGACATTTGTTAAAAGTGAAGAATACTTGAGCATGAGATCTCTATACCTCATTTCATAATCTACCTTTCGTTCAACATGAATCTGTTGATTCAATGAAAGTGAGATGGATGCGCGAACCTTCAAGGATGCCACAATGTTCAACGTCAAGTTCATCAGCCAACTCTACACCATCAAACACTAACTTCTGGGCATCCACAGGGTAACCGAGTGACTTGTGTATCGTCTTTTTTATCTCAAGAACCGTAGCAAAAAACCATATCTCAATGGTTATTTCCTTCTCGTCTAATATATCAATTCTTACATCCATCTCTCAAAATGATCAATTAGGAATCTGAAAATGAAGTTGTATTGTTAGTTTCTTATGGTAAAGAGTTGTAATTTGTTTGCTATCAGGAACTTAGCTAAGTTTATTTATTTTCTTATTGTTCTTTCAAGTTTCATGCCATTTGTTCCCTGCAGTAAACTTATTGTGGATGATTTCTCACGCAAAAGGGATTGAGGTGGGTTTTTCTTTTTTTCTTGGTCAAGTTATTTGTTGAGTTTGATTATGTGGGAGGCCTTTGGCATGTGGCAGTCGCGTGTTGCAACCCTAGCTTCCTTTGCCTGTTGGAACCTCTAGTGTTCCATTAGAGGTTTCGGATGGCAAAATTTGATATCCGATTCGAATGGAAGAGGATGTAAATATAATTTTTAGATTTAATTATAGTAATCGGATATTCAGGTATCAATATTTTCGAATATAGATATAGAGACGGATGTGGTAAATTTTATTCATATTCTATTCGATATCCGATATATATATAATCTTAAATCGAGGCGGATGTGGTATAGACACACACGAAAATGATATATTGTGTGTCTTTGCGTGTCTATCTCCTAATCGGTTGATGAATCAATTAGGAGGGTCAATTGATTCACCAATCGTGGCGTCTTGATTGGGTGCATGTCTCAGTCGATTGAGGCACGTCGCAACATCTCGAATCGATTTGCGGTCAGATTTCAATTGTAATTCAATCAGAACCCAGTCACCTTCCTCTTAGGTTCACCTTTCTTCCCGGATTATAGTTTGAATCAAGCCAGACGGTCAGGTACGCATAGGTGTCTCAATTATGAGGTGCCTTAATCGATTTACCAATCGATTAGGATTGAATGTCATGTATAATCATGTACAAATATATCGTCCAGGATATCAAATATATATATATATATATATATATATATATATATATATATATATATATATATATATATATTAAACATTAGATTTTGGGGGTGCGGAGGACATGCACGAAACATGTGTTTTTCTTTTTTTCTTTTTTTAACTTGTAATTATGTATGTAAAATATAACTTGTAATTATGTATTTAAAATATTATCTTTAGGGTTTAAGGAATGTGTAATAGTATTAAGTTAAAAAATTTAATTCGAAAAATTATTTGAAGTTTGTACGGAGTTTGCACGATCAGATTTAGCATGTCAAAATATATATGCCTTATTTTTTTACTGGGGAAAAAATTAGCTCCTTTCCCGCATTGAAAAAAAAAATAATTTACTTTTTTATCCGATTATTAACGCATATTTTATTTTTTTCCATAAGAAATATTCACTTGACCGAAGAAGTGTGAGACAACGAAGAGCAGACAAATATATTAAAATAATTTATTTATTTTTAAAAAAATAATAAATAATAATTGGATGATGGATATCGATCTTTTGATAGATATGAAAATAAATATAAAAATTAAATATCTGATAAATATTAAGATGAATATAATAAATAAAGATAAATAATATAAAATCATATTTAAATCCTATCCATTACCCTCCCTACTCAACTGTGGATTTTATTGTTGATTCTGTCCTGCCTTCCTTCCCTGAGATTAAGCTTAAACCTTCTTTCGGTGATGATTTGTTTTCTAGCTGTTATTGTTCTGTTGGTAGATGTTCTTTTATATTCATCCATTATTTAATATTTAAAAGTAAATTAAATAAACAAGCTTAGAGCAGTGGACTAGCTTTTTATTAACGTGAGTTCTACCCACTCAATAAAATATTTGATAAGTTTAAAAAATTACTAAAACAAATAAGCAATTTTAAGTACAATTAAACTTATTTATCTGAATAAGCAAAATGATATGATATAATTTAAACTATAGATGAGTAGGAATACAAATTAACCTATTTAGAGAGTAAATTAATTGTATAAAAATAAATTGCGATAACCTGAAACACAAACCCAACTTCGACTAGAAATTATATTGAATTTTCTTAAGAAATAGAGTGTGAGTCTGAACAATTTCGACGAACCAAAGACAACCTTGAACCTCCTAAGATCTGCACTAGAGACAAACACTGCTTCGCCTGATAGGGAATGCCAAAATCCCTATACAACTAAATTCTCAGTCTCATCAACTCATTTGTCTGTTGCTTAATTCGAGCTGGTATATACTTCAACAACATTATGTACACAATGAATAACTGAATACACTCGTGCCGAGAAAATTTTAATCTCGGCAAACAAAATGAGTACCTGAAGGAAGAAGTGAACAAAAGTGCGTAGCCTGGTTGAGACTGTTTGCATGCTCTCGAGCTTGTCTGTGATGTATCTTGCATCTGAAACATGTTGCCAGTCATCTGAGCTGCATAACTTTGTAAAATGCGCTGAGCATTTAAGACGGTAACCTCTGAATTTTTGAACTTTTAATATGGATGAACAAAATGAGAATCTGACAAAGGTACTAAACAAGAGTTCGCAGCCGAGTCAATAGAGTTTGCATGCTCTCGAGCTTGTCTGAGAGATACTTCATGTCTGAAACGTGTCGTGATTCGTCTGAGCTGCTCAACTCAGTCATAAGCATTGAGCATTTAGACTGCAAGTCCAAAATTTCAACTTCCAATGAAGTAATGGTGGACTCCAGGTTATCACTTAGCATGGCGTTAGATACTGAGGTCCTAGGGGTGAAACTGATGCTGCCAAAACTACTTCGGCGACTTAATCTTCCTGGTGTCAAATTTCTGTGCATACTCCCACTTCCTGAAAGGTCAGTAAGATCGTGAGTAGATGAAGTACTGTCACACGGATCGTGAATCAGGGGGTAACATGATCAAACAATCACAAAGGCATTCATGATTTCCAAGTTAACTGTTAACTCAATTAAGTTATTGCTAAATCAACAAAGACAACTGAACAAACAATAGACATGTAGGTTCCACATTAGGGGATAAGCTACATGAAATTTATCCACCATTGAACTCCATGGAAAAGTTTGTTGCCACGAATATCCAATCTAGTAATGCAGTTTTAATTGTGCTGAGTTTTCTTTTGTCTACCTCCAACCTCACACATCTTTAATCCCAATTGATTCAATGTTATAAAATTCAAAATAATATCCAATCCATTAATGCATTTTCAATTGTGCTGGATTTTCTTTTGTCTATCTCACACATCTTTAATCACAATTGATTCAACTTGTCTAACTATAGATTCAATGATCGTCTTTGAATGCATCCATATCATCAATCATCGAACGCATCCATATAGTCTGAATTTGTTCTCTTATTATCTATTTGAAACTATACTTGGTCACGCGTCAAGTTAACCAATCACAACTTAAAGAAACAAATAAGAAGAAACCCCAAACAATTCATTACATACCTAAGTTGGAAAGCTGATCCATAGCACCCTGACCTAGTGATTTATCAAGCTTAAGTAAACGCAGCATCCCTGCAGCAATTCTACCCATTGAATCAACTTCAGATCTGCAAAGAAAAACAAGGTGCTCCAGTTCCTGTTTGGTAGCAATTGCTTCAATCTGTACAATGTGGCAAATCAACAATTTAGCAAACGTCAATTTCCACCCTAGGCCTGCATGAAAAAAGAGAAAAACAATAGGTGGACTATTTCACCGGTTGCTTCGCCGAAAACTTTATATTTTCCACTACCCACTTTGTTTCCATCTCAATATCATCCTCAGAGGAAACCAAGCAGACTTCAACGTCTACACCATTATTCTTGAAGTTTCCAGTTGTCAAATTTCTCTCTACTCGATCACTGTCCCTTGTACTTGGTTTCAATGCCTGTAGACCTTCTATACCTACCTGCAATCATCACAAGAAAAAAGTATGTGAACCACAAGAAATTGTAGTTATCAAGCAGTTTTACCCCCAAATTAAAGTAAAAGTATTTTATCTCATCTTAGCACAGTTACTGCAAAAGTTCATTGCTGAAAATTATAGCTCATTCTTGATTTTTTGCTAAGGCATTCATGATTAGAAGAATACATGAAGTTGAGGGTTGAAAAGCATGAAGCAAATGGAAAAAAAAAAATCAGTTGAGGTCCTAACTCTTGCTAATGCAAAAAAAAAATTTATGATTAATTTGGCCACTGATAACTAAAGGCCATTTTGACTTCAGTTGTTTTTTAATCATTTTTCCCTCACTGGTTGGTCCAAACAATTATGATGATGTTGATATGCATATGGAACTGCAAAGAAAAATTGCAATGATCTCTGCATTTCTACAAGGTATAATGATTGAATGCACTTGACTATTTTTTTATTGCCTTGTACACAAAATGAAAATGAATGTGATCTATGAAAATTGAAATTGAGGAAATTTGATCCCATTAGATGTTTACCGTGATTAATTCTATAGGAAACTTTTTCTTCAAGCCAAATCTCCCCATATTTGATGAATTTGATTCCGTACTTTTTGCTTTTACATTCAAGCTCTGGAAAGTTGTATGCCAACACTTCTCTTCTCTGCTTAGATTATCACTTGCTTCCAGCAACCATCCTTCCGTCTCTTGGGCTCCTTCAAGTGCAAATAACCAATTGTTGAATGTAACACATACATCAATATCATCTGGCATCCGCACCTCCAAAAGGCTATCATGATCCTCCTCTTTGAGTGTTTCATCTGATATGGAATGATGTTAACCAATCTACCAAACAATTCTAATCAATCGTGAGATCAAAATGAAGAAGCTTGACATTGAGCATCACCTAATTTGATAAACAGGATACTTCGGTGGCATGACAAGTGAAAATAAATGAAAATTATCCGTAGTCATCACCGTCTTATTATCTTATTAAATATTGAAGAAGAAAATTTTATGAACTAATAGGATAATAATTAGAGTAGGATTATGTGCCTTTTGTTAGGTATATCTGTAAAAGTAGTCCCATGTATTATATCATAGAGCATAAAGCTAACAAAACTAAAGCATTAGCATCCATTTGGCATGGTAATATTTGAATAAAACAAAATAGTGTATGATCTAAATAAGAAAAATGTATACTTTCTTCCTTATCAGCTTCAATGGGAGGTGATGCTCTGAAAAGTTTTGCCAGTGGCCCAGAAGATAAATTCTTCAATCCTTTCAACAGTCCCTCTCCTGGACCACCATCTGGCCCAAGTATACCAAATTGATGCAGCAAAGACTCAGTATAAGTCATACCGCCACCAAGACACACACCATTGATGTTGAACGATGCATTTAGACTATGGGACTCTGTATCTTGAACATCATAAGGGATCACGTGTACAATTGTTATGTCAAGAAATGGCACTGATTTCTTTTGATGCTTGCTTTGATTATCAACCCAAAATACTGCTTTCATTTGAGGATATTCACTGTCATTAACAAGACTGCTTTCATTTATGACTTTCTCATGAGCTGCCCCCACTCCATCCAAACAGTAGACAGAAGCCGTCTCCCAGTGTATGCTAGTGGAAACTGCAAAAGCACCACCCAAAGTCCGATGAGAAACTTTCAAGAATAAAGATTGCCCATCAAACTGAACCAGAGTCTTGCTATGGATATCAGTAGATGACGATTCCAGAAATTTGAGATGTAGATTGTTTACTGCTAAGGTTACTGCAGTATCACTCGGCATCTTTTTCATCATCTCATTTCCAAAATGGTCACCCATCCTCTCTTTGTTACCTTTGCTGGCTTTTGTTATCTTTTCAGTAACACGACCAAAATAGGCATACAGATCTAGAACAAAGAATAGCTGCTCAACTGAAGCGTTGGAGATATATTGCTGGCAGGCAACCCCGATTCGGACAACACCTTCAGGTGGAGGTACTTCTAACAAAGGGTGACCATCTGAAGTAGCCATAGCAGCTTCAAAACATACTTCGTGGAATTCAACACAAGTCCATAAACCTTCATACCAGTCAGTAGAATTCATCTGTTTGGTTGAACTATTGCAGGTTTCTAGTGAAACACTAAGATGTGAAACTCGGGTAGTCCACTTCTTCTGACTAGCATCAACAGGTTGGTATTCCCAGAGACTAAAACAAGCAGGATCAGTATCCAATTTTAGTAAAGTGCATTTCAGCGATGGTGATTGAGCGAAATACAGATCCTCAACATGAAGCCTTGTACCAGAAAAGGACGTATGAGAAAAATGGTTTCCATTTCCAGACAAATCATTCGTCTTTTGCATATCTAGAGAACAACAAGGTCAAACTCTTTTAGGATAAATTCAAAAGAGTTCACTGAAAAATCAGGCCGCACAACACCGGGGTTGACCACAATGCCATCAGCTAAGAAAGAGGAAATCCTAAAACACGATTCTTCCTGAAGAATTATCTGAAGAGGCATAAAAAAGCAATTTGAAAACAAAGGCACGAAAGTGAAAGAAAAATGAATTCAAATTGAGTGAAATTCTTTGTTGACATTTAATACCATGAGTGGTTGACAGTCAATAACTGTCCGGGAAGCAAACTTTGGAGGGTTTGGAGAAGGATTAATTTGGAGGGAATGGAGAGAAATCAAAGGAACGCCAATACTAAATTGCATGTGCTGGTCTTGTAAAGGATAGATTGGAGGGCAAAAGTTCTGACCTACATGAAGATGTAATGGACAGAGTCAGTTCAAACTGACTGAACTTCTAGTTTAAAATACTTAATTTAGTAAACTTAGAAATAAAAAGGATAGTAGAAGTTAGGCAACTACCAAATTCTGGAACATGTCGAGTTCCCTGAGAAGCAGACCTCAAAGAGGGTTGAATCAAGGTGCATGGAGGGTGTGAGAAGGTGTCCCTGCAAACAAACAAATTGTTGGAGATTTGAATTTGTAATATACCGATCACAAAGGAATTATAAAAACAAGTTCTACAAGGTTTGGCAAGAGAACCAATGCAACATGCTACTGTTTCTTATATTCAATTATTGTTACAAGCCATCTAAATTCATGAACAGCTGAGACATCCAAGCATTAAAGCTCGTTGAGACCATTTGCTTATGTATTTGTGCTATGAGGATTACTTGCATCTAATCTCTCTTCCAAGCACATATTTGTTGCTAGATGCTACCTTTTTACCATGATACAGTGATTGCTCACACAATGTAACAAGTATGAGTGATGTTTAAAGGCGATGTGATAATTTAGTGTAAGGCAGAGAAATTCCCAAGAAAAGGCACAGAAATTACCTCAAAAATAGCCCCCAAGCAAAATGCGAGATAAGGTCTTTGTAGTTTCTCCATCAGATAGACTAGCCTATTAGAAGGCATAGCTCCATTGAGTCCAATAGAATTAACAAATCAAAAAAAGATTTTAGGCACAGACAATTCATAATATAATGCCATCTTTACCTTAAATTAAGTTGCAGGAAAGTTATGTCTATTTTAAGGTGAAAAAGAATTAAGCTACGTTCATAAACGCAAACACGAATGTAGAAAGAGACGTTCATTTCTGTTGTATGCTGTAAAATTTTGTAGAACAAAAGATTCCACATAAACAACTTACCCGTGAGAAAAAGAGGGACTGCATTAGAAGTTCAAGTTGAAAGTCTGACAACAATTGCAATTCATAAATTCATCACAAAATAAGCTTTCAGATAAAAGCAAAAGCCAACTTGGCATGCAATGGGATTTCTGAATGATCCTTACCAGCATCTTTGATACACAGAAATATATGATCAACAATAACAGATACCAGTGAACAACCAGCTGCTTCAGTTGAACGCTGCTCATTTGATGGACACAAAATTATCACATTTCAATAGTATTTCACCGGGCCTTTAGAGCATAATGATAAAAAAATTGTCAATTTGACAGGAAACCTGCTGCACATTTAGATTAACATCTCCCCTATTCAAACAAATATGTGCACCCGTCATAAAACGAAGAAGAGCGCGCAGTCCTGTTCAAATATTCATAGCACATAAATCAACATAAAAGCATACCATAACAATCATAGTTGAGGTGATTAATCATTTCTCACCTGGTTCACTTAAAGCCGGACAAACAGCTTCAGGAATATGTAACCGAAATTCAAGCCCAAGTGGACTGTTTTGTTCTGTCCTTTGCACGGTGATCTGAAATTACCGCACAGACAAGAAATCAAGCAGCATATTTTTCAAGTACTGTACCATTGAAGCTAGAAGATGATATTGTATTTACACAAGCCTCTCCAGATATTCCTTCTAGAAATCTTTCACCGCCAAAAAATAGTCGCTTTGCACCGTCCTCATCTCGCTTACTCCCTAGACTACTAGGAGATTGTAAGTGTGCATCCATGAACATATCTGGATGCGGTAAAAGATCAACTGAGAGTGATTCCCACTCCAACTTCTGCCCAGCATATGAAACGTAAGTTTCAGTAGAAATTAGAACAAGGCCTGACTTTATGTAGATATTCTCACAAGAGAAAATATTGAAAAGAAACAAACTGTAGAAGTGTTAGCAAGATCGTGAACCTTGAAAACATATAGGAACTTCTTGTTATTGGAAAAATCCCGTGCTTCCTTGAGATTGACAATCTGTTACAATGAATGGATAGTGATATGGTCATGATGTATCAGAATCCAGATTGATGATATAGGAATGAATGGATATTTGAATTGAATTGCTACCTGCCAATTTTCATTTGTGGTGTATAGCAAAAGATTGCGGATGGTAATAGATGCTAGTGGAGATGACCTGATCAATGATCGGTGTGATATTAATTATCTATGGAAGGAACTGTAATGCGACATTACATGTAAACTGCATTGGAATGATGATTAATGAGGGCAATCTTGTATGTAGATAATCATGGATGTACAGCCTACAAATTCCAATGTGGTAAGTATGACATACTATTATTTTGAATTTTTAGAATCATACGAAACTATGGAAGCAAAAGAACTAG